>JANAVB010022598.1:5267985-5425485 GCA_029216955.1 Iris pallida
ATTTGAAATGAATCTCCTGATGTACGCAAGTCGACCTTGGAATCCTCGTAGCTCTTTTAGGTTGCGTGGAGGACGCATCTCTTGAATGGCTTTGATCTTCTCGAGATCCACGTGTATACCTTTAGAGGTAATGACGAAGTCGAGAAATTTACCACTAGAGACACCCAAGAATGACTTGGTGGGATTCATTCTCAGCTGATGTTGGCGCATTAGATTGAAGATAGTTCTCAAATCTTGGATGTGATCTTCCTTTAGACGACTCTTGACAGCAATATCGTCCACATAGCATTCGACAGCCTTGCGTATATAATCTCGAAAGATGGTACTCATAGCTCGTTGGTAAGTTGCACCAGCGTTCTTGAGACCAAATGGAATCACGATATAGTAGTAGACTCCACGAGGAGTGCGAAAAGAAGTGTATTTTCATCTTCAGGATTCATCCAAATCTGATTATATCCAGAGAATCCATCCATGAAGGATATTCGCTCGAACCCACAAGTATTGTCAATCATGACATCTGTGATAGGGAGAGGAAACTCGTCTTTTGGACAGACTTCATTAAGATTCCGGAAGTCGATGCAAACTCGAACTTTATCAGTTTTTTTCAAGACTGGAACAATATTGGCTACCCAATCTGGTTGTTGTTCTTCTCGAATAAAGCCACAAGCTATAAGCTTTTTAACTTCATCATCAATAGCGTCCATCATTTCTGGCTTGAATCGTCTTTGATGTTGTTTGACTGGCTTTACATTAGGCAAGATATTCAATTTGTGAGTAGCAATTTTGGGATCTAAACCTGGCATATCTTCATAACTCCAAGCGAAGACATCAATGTATTCTCGAATAAGAAGAATTAATTCTTGCTTATCCGCCTCGGGGAGGTTCTTGCTGATGATATTGGACGAGGTGACCCGTTTTCTCCTACGTCAATTTGGACCAATTGATCTGCGGTAGGAGGTTCTCGTTGTTCAAATTGGATTTCCCATTGGGTATCCATTCGTTGAGCCCAAGGATCGGTTTCAGGACTTTCTTCGATATCTTCGTCATAACCTTCTGGAAGTTTGACGGAGACCATGTTAGAAGATACGATCAGCCGATGAACCTGACCAATGCTAGTGTCAGAGTCCCATGATTTGGAATCAGAAGAGTTAGAGCGCTCCTCACTATTGGATTCGGAGACTTCCGGAGATAATACCGGAGGTGAAGCATATCCGAGACCTCTTTTTGTCCTGCTGTAATACATCTCTGATTTTCCTTCCGGAACAATCGTACGGATAGGAGTTCTTCTACCCTTACCGTAGTTGAGGCCATTCTTGAAGTCATAACCCATCTTTCGGATGATGTCTTTGGATTGTTGACTATAACGACGAAGTTGGAGACGTCCCATATCGTTATTTTGCTATCATCCGTATAACTGAATTTTTGTTCTGGCCCTTTATTAAAAAGTATTGGACTTTCGCCTCTCTTTCGAGAAGGGACAACAAAATATGAATCATCTGGGTGTTCGAGTAAGACCTCTGTTTGAAGAGATTGTACAACTCTCATTGTAAATGACTGAAAGCTATCTAACATATCCAAATAGCACTTAGTTTGATAAATGACATCAGTATACTGGAAAGGAGATGCTTTTTTATTGATTTGTACATCCGTATTTACAATAGGACCTTTAGCCTTAGCAGACTTGGTCAGATTGATTACAAGAGGGGGAGAAGAAGAACGTGGAGGAGGATTGGACTTGTTACGACGGAGATCGATAACAAGCGGCTCAGAGGAGGTGAGCTCCCTTTTATCCTTGTTATGAGATAAATCAAAACAAGTAGCTCAGAAGAGGTGAGCTGCCTTTTATCCTTGTTACGACGTAGGTCGATAACAAGTGGCTCAAAAAAGGTGAGCTCCCTTTGATCTTGACCGCCATCAGTTGGTTGCTTCTGGACTGGCAAGTGAATAGCCAGTGGTTTGGAGGATTGAGGACGAGAAACACGCCCTTTAACAGGTATGATGAGGGTGTCATTAGGCACTGCTTCTTGTTCTTCTTCAGTGTCCAGAGCCAGTACTACTTTCATGAACTCATCCTTATACATGCGAGCATCGTTACAATATGCTTCGACACCTTTGAAAGGATAGAGATCCGCAACCTCTTTTGAACTTCTCCATTGTCATCAACATACTTGAAACATTGATGGAGAGTTGAAGGAACAATGTTGTGTTCGTGAAGAAATGGTCTCCCCAAAAGAGCATTGTAAGAGCAACCATGGTTATCTATAATATAGAAAGTCACCTTTGTACGAAGATTGCCAATTTAGAGTTTTAGGCGAATCTTGCCCAAAGGCTCACTTCTTCCTTGGTTGAACCCCAGGATGGTGGTAATTGTATTGGAAAGACTATGTACTGGAATCTTCAGCGCATCTAACATTGTCTTTGGCATGATGCTGAGGGCAGACCCTGGATCTATCAGAATACGATCGACTTTCATCGAGTCGACATATCCTGTATAGTATAGAGGATGGTCATGCCTATTATCTTCCATCAGCATATCACCCTATGTGAAGGTAATATTTGGAATTAACTCCAACACAATGTGACAATGGAGGCAAGAGACAGGCTCTGCTTTCGGCTTCTTCAGAAGGGTTAGACAGGTTTTCGCCTGCATGAGAGCTTCACTCAGAGTTTCTCGAGTCTATTTGGAGAGGCGCAAGAGCTCGAACATTGACAGTCTGGCTGGTGTATTGGCTAGTTGGGCCAAAATATCAAAGTTGTATGGCTTCTCAAGTCCAGAAGGGGATGACTTCTTCAAAGGTTTGTCGAAGCGGACTTGTTGTTTGCCTTTGTCATCTGTTGTCGATTTAGGGGGAGTGGGTTCTACAACCGGTGAGGACACAGCAGGGATGCCCTCAGCAGAGACAGGTTGCACTGGAGCAGACTCAGAAGAAGAAGCAGGGTTTTGTTGATTTTCAGGAACTTTCCATAGGTAGGCTTTCCCTGACCTAGTGCCCAGCAGGATTTCCTCTTCAACTATGGGGTCAAAGACACCATATTGCAGATCTTTGTTCTACTCTTGGAGCGGTCTTTTTGCTTGGAAGGAGCCTCGAAATCTGCAACAAGGTCCGGATGGATCCACATAATTTTGCCGTTAGTAAGAGATAGGGGAACGAGACCTTCACTCCATGGAAGAGGGAGATTCTCGATCTCAAGGGTGGCCTTGGGGATAGGGATGACACCATGCTGTACCATCTGTGGAGGGAAGTTACCGAACTGTACTGAGACCATATTCGCGGTAACAGTCTTCTCATCTTGTTGAAGAGTGACAACACCAGCATTGACTAACTCCTGAATTTTGCCTTTAGCACGTAACAAGCTCGAGTGGGATGCCCAATGAACCTGTGATAAACCAGTATTTGTGATGATCAGTCTTACCGACCTCGTCGGGTTTCTTCGGGTCTGGGAGTTGGAGCTTATTGCTTTTGATTAAGCAATCGAAGATGCTCATAGTGTCGTTCTCGTCAAAGGAGTACTCTACTTTCGGACGAGGTTCCCTTGGTGGAGGGGCAGAAGGAGTAGAAGTAGACGTAGGTGGAGCTACATTGACAGCCAGAGATTCTTTGTTCTTCAGATTAATGTTCAAAGTTTCTTTACCTTTGCGGTTGTTCTGGCAATTACCGCTACTAGCTGTCGTGTGTTCATCCCGGTCGGGGTTAGACATGTGTACCCCCAACTGCTTAAATTTGTCAGCGCTAACTTCAGGTGCTTTAGCATTGACAATGAATGATGTCCAATCTTGAAATTGAGTTGACCCCGTCCACATGCTGATGATAGGCAAAAGATTTGCCTTACAGGTATCTATAGTGACAGCGGACGGAGTTCCAGACGACATCTTTAATGCTTCTCGACAGAATCTTTCAATGAAACTCTCAGCGGTTTCATTATGTCTTTGTTTGATCTTGTTGAGGGTCGACATGGTCATATCGTTGATTCCCTCATAGAATCGCTCCAAGAAGATTTGTTTCAAACCCGAGAAGAGGTGATACAGCCATCGGGTAATCTCCTGTACCAATCGTATGCTATACCGGCTAAACAACCGACGAACACCCTGGTAAGAAGAGCGTCATTTAGCTAAAGTTGAACATTCATTACCTCAAAGTGGTTAATGAACTGACTTGGAGATGTGCTGCCGTCAAACAATGAAATTGTAGGGATTTTATATTTTGGAGGAAATGGGACTTCCTTCCATTCGACTGGATAGGGTTGTTTGATCCCCAATCTCTGTAAGTTGTCCTTCTCTTTGAAGGCCTCGAATTGAGTGCGCAAGAGTTTGACAGCTTCATTAGCAACCTCCGATGACTCAGAAGGAGCAGGCTGAATTATGTTTTAGGGGGAGGAACAGCGTGATAAGTACTACCCACAGCTCCTGACTGACTGGGTGTGGGTTGAATTTGTACAGGGGGTATTTGAGGAGATACTACCCCCAGACCTGTATTGACAGGCACCGATGATGCTATAATCTCTGGATTTGCAACAGGTGCGGTCGTTGGTACTGTATGTTGGGCCACGATTATAGAATGTATACTTGCGACCATTTTAACCATGGTCTTCAGCTTGTCCTCCAGTGCAGCTATTTGTTGTTCTTGATTTGCTGAACTAGAAGTATCTGGATCTTCAGTGACAACATAAGCTGTCACTTCTCTAGGTACAGTAGAAGATACCGTCTGTTCAGAACTTTTGCTGTATGCATCATAATCAGAGAAGGAATCATCTCCTGAATGAGACGTAGAAAGATGACCAGAAGGATCTTGAAGAAGATTCCTTTGACCGATTGTGTCTCGGCTTCAGGATCTGGTGTGTTGAAATACTCTTTCAGAAGATTCTTGGAGTAAATCTAAGTACCGCTGGCTGGGCCTGCGAGGCTTACCGTGTTTGGAGCACTTTCTACCCCTAGTGTCTCGAGAAGTCATGTTGACGGAAGCATATACACTTCGTCTTCGTCTTCTGACATTGGTTCAGACATTGCAAAATTTAGACGATCGAAGACAGATCGTTTTGTTGTCTGGCAACAGCACTTGATGACAACCTTGTGATTACAATGGTATCCAAGTGGCTGAACTGTAGGTATTGAGATGTTGTCCCATTTTTGCTTGAGGTGCTCTCAGAGATCAGGAACAATGACGGGACGAGAAGAAGTCTGAGGGATATGTTCTTTGACCACATTCGGAACATGGTTCCGGTTCTTCAAATGTTTTGTCCCATGAGTATATAGAGAAGTAATCACCTCATTAGCATAGGTGTCAGGATTTTTCATCCTGGAAGTTTGTCTCCGATGCAGGTTGATCTTTGGCATTGGCTGCTTACGTTTCATAGAAGCTGGTCTATTGAGATAAGTCCTTAGATCAGCAAATTCACCCCAGGGGTTTCTGTCTGAGACACCAGTAATTTTCCCTGTTTTGAGCGGGATATCCAGAGAGTTGGGAGATCTTGGAATTCTGCTACCGGAGTAGGCAGAATACCTCTTTGATCAGTACACTTTCCTTTGACAAGGAAAGAAGAAATCTTGTTTGAGAGAGTTCTTGTACTGATTGGTGCTGAGGCACGTTCAGATTGGTCTTCTATGGTAAAAATCGGAGAAGACTGAGAAAAGACCAAAGGACCTTTTCCCTATTTTGTGAAGAAGGGTTGGCTAAAGAGCGTTTCCCTCTGTTGTCTTCCAAGTCGTGGAACGAGGAAGTTTGAGAAAAGACCAACGGACCTTTTCCTTTGTTCTGAGGAGGAGGAGGAACAGTCAACACTACCCCCAGTAGATTGTACTGGAGCAACAGGGTGTTTGGGAAGAGGAGCAGAGTCTTTCCTCTTGCTGTGAGAAGAAGAGAGATTAGCCAAAGGACTATCCCTATTAGACTGCGCTGGAACAGCTTGTGCTAGGGTTGATTGCGCTTGGGGAGCTTTGACAGATGGCCTTTTGGCCACAGAAACTGTAGTTTGTGCAGCAGGAGTTCTGGCTTCAATAGATTGCGCAGGAGGGAAGGAGGTCACCAACCGCGCCAGAGGAAGAGGGGTCTTGGATTTTGCCATAGCAGCATAGGAAGTGGCTTGCGCAGCAGCAAGAGGAGCAGTACACTGCGCAGGAGTTCTGGCATGTACTTTGGTAGCGCGTGTAACGCCCCAGTCCCAAAACGTAGGACTAGGAATGCAGACATGCCAGCTGTATTCATACGAAGTATACTCCAATATATGGAAGCCTCGTATAAATACATAAGCTATAAAATGCAGTAGAACCATAACTAATCTCATCCACACAAAAATGAATAAAAGTTATATAATAAAAATGAATTTGTCTTGATACAATATGTTGGGCGGAGACAAATCCACTACCAACAAAATGAGAAAAAGTACATGAGAAAGAATAACTTTGGCGAGCGAAGCGAAGACGATCCAAGTGCAATCATCCTCGAGAAATAGCAATGAACACGGCTAGAGCTAGAATACCTGCAAAAGACAATAGCACACACCTGGCAAGACAACCAGGTCCTCAGAGGGACGTAACAAGACACATAATAGCATGCCATATAAACTGAATAAATATTGCTCAATAAATAAGTAAATCGAATTTATAACATGGTCCAATACGCACCTACTGAACGAGCGTACCATCCCCCAACCAAATAAGGACAGGAGATGGTAAACTAATTTACAGCGACGTATCTTTCCATGCTAAGAATTCGATATGGTATCCGGACCCCAACAAGGTTCAATACATTCTCATCGAAGTAGTAAGTCACACCTACAACCAAACAAGGACAAGATGTGACGAACTAATCCGCGACAAGTTATTGTTCCAAGCCACGGTCAGATACAAGTACCCAAACCAAAAGTACTCGTACCTAACGGATAGGGTAGCTACCATTCTAAGTGAAATGTTGTTAAGAACAATCCTTCCTACGCATGGGCCCTGGCTGAATAGGATCGACGTAGTCCCCCTTTGGGCACCAGAGGCCCCAGCAGGAAGAGCATGACGTTCCGCAAAATCGTCAGTGGCCGTCAGTAATCTTGGGTCATCAACTCCGTATCTCCAGAGGAGAGTCCGGGTCACAAGGGAAGTGCATCGAAGCCCATACGCTAATGAATTGTCCTCCCCGCCCAATGCCTACTGTGTTGTATCCACAACACAAACCACTATAACCGTTAAGTCAAACTAGCATGCAACTTCTATTAGCGGTTATTCCTATCGCATGGCGTGTACGTACTGGTGGCCAGCCAATCACGCACTTCCGTATCCTACATGCGACACACAACTTCGTGTTTACAACGTGTCAAGGCCAATGAATGCAACACACAAGGTGGCCTCTTAAATCTAGGTTTAATGTGAGAAAAATAATACACAGCAAGAAATATAAATGAACAGTTATGCCATGTATCACAGTTTATTTTGCATAAAGAAAATAAGTAATGCATGAAAATATGAGCTAATAATAATTAAACAGCTAATGGCAAGGTGTCTTGCCTGGTAGTACGCCTGGTGTGCTGCAATGATCCAGGTGGCATGATCTGCGATTTCGGTACAACAACTATGCAAGGGAACATCTGATGGTGGCACGGATCGTGTCATTGAGTCCAGAAGGGTCAAATCGGTTAGGGTGGACATAAGGTAGGCTTGAATTGGTGAGGGAATAGGGATAAGGGGATCGGTTTACGGACAGGAGAGAAATCAATAATAATGGATAAAAATAATTATATATGATTTGGAAAACCATTCATAATCCTTGAAACCATATTTTACTATCCCGAGATATCTATAAGTAGTAAAATCGTTTTAAGTCGTAAAACTATAATTTACTCATTAAAATATTTATATAATACTAGTATCTAAAAGAACTAGTTTTTACTACAAACGCTAAGTTTGTTAAAGTTACAACTATGGGTAGAAAGCGATATATATTAAGTTTGAAAAATATTATATATTTTTTTTAAATAAGGAAAAACCAATTTTAGAATACCATATAATATTACTAAAACTAACGATATATATATGTATAAAGATATAAAATAATGGCACTCATCGATATACAATTATTTATATCTATAATGTATCCCAAAATAATACCTTATTTTTATGTATATGCAAATTTTACCATACTGGTGTATTAATAGTAGAAAATATAATAATAATAATACTAACTATTAATAATAATATTAAGAATATATTAAAATAAATCAACTAAAATATAACAACAGAATACAACAAAATTTGATAATAATAATAATAATAATAATAATAAGATGATAATAATAATACTAATAATACTAATATTTAAGAATAATAATACTAATCCCATTTCTGAAGTAACCTATCAAACTCGAAGTCAGCTGAAGTCAGCAGACTTCAGTAACAAAAAAAACAAAAAAAAATTGGAAACATCCAGAAGAAAGGAAGAGAGAGGAGAGGGAGAAAGGATGAGCAGCTGTGCGGAGAAATCGAGAGAGGGTCGGAGAGAGCGCGGAGCAGCTCGCGCGGGTGGTAGGCGTCGGCTGAAGAGGGTCTCAGTCGGGGTACGCGCTCGCCGGCGCTGTCGAATCGGGGCGGCGCGCGGAGGAATTGGGGGCGAAGTCGCCGGAGTTGAGCGGAGCAGCGACGGGAAGAAGAGGGTTTCGGTGGAGGCGGAGAGACGCGCTCGCCGGCGGGGTTTGGGGAGTTGCCGGCGGGCGGGCGCGGCCAAATCGCGGCGAGAAGGCGGGGAGACGGGGGACGGACGACGGACGGGAAGCGGGGGTTTCCGGGCGGTGGGGCGCACGGCGTGCGTCGGAGGAGTTTGGGAAGGGCGGCGCTTCCAGTCGAGGCGGAGCAGCGTGGTCGAAAAAAAAGCGGCGGTGGTGCACTCGCCGGGCTCGGCCTCGACAGAACGCGAGGGTTTGGTGGCGGCGGCTCATCCAGTAGGGCTGGCCGTGGTGGTCAGACGACCGGGGTCAGCCTTGGGAAGCGGGAAGGCACAGAGAGGGTTTCGGTCGTGAAGGAGACGGGCGCGGCCGCTACGACGGAGGCGGAGCTCGCCGGCCCTGGAGGGGAAGGCGAATCTAAGGTTAGGGTTTTCTACTTCTCTTTTCCCTATTTGTGCTATGGTTTCCTTGGGTCGCCGGCGGGTTGCGCCGGTGACGGTGGTGGTGGTGGTTTATCTTTTGGTCTGGCCGCGACAGCGGTGGTTTGGGGTTGGCTGGTTTTGGGTGGTAGTCGGCGGCTGGGGAAGGCCGCGGCGACGGTGGCGTTGGTGATTGCAGTAGCGGTGGTGGCTGTGGCGTTGGGTTGGTGAACGGAGGAGAGCAGGAGAGGTCGGGTTGGTGGTCGAGCAGGGCTGGTGGCTGGTTTGTCCACGGCGGGGGTCGGGTGTTGGAGTCGGACAGGGAGGTGATGGTGTAAGGAAAGTCGGAGTAGGCTTTGCGGTGGTGGAGACGGGGTGGTTGCTGCGGTGACGATGACGATGACGAGGGTGATGGTGTTGGCTAGAGATTAGGAGTAGGATTTAGGAATTTAATATTTGTCGTGTCGGGATTGTCGACACGGAGGAGAAGTCAAAATGTATATGTAACATTATGGAATAAGAATTGGACGATGGAACACGGACACGAGGCACTCACCATTGGGTTGTGGAATTTTGTGGAGGAATTCATAGAAGATGAATAATGTGGAGGAGTACCTGCCTATATTTATAGGATGTGGGAATTCCCACTAAGATAAGTATTGGGAATATTTAAAACCCAAAGTAGATAATTCCTAATTAATTTAAAGGCAATTAAATCCAATCCAAATCCAAATTCAAATCTAAATCTAATTTAAATCAAATCAATTAATCACATTCCAAATATAGATATTAGCTTAATATATTTAAATGTTTCCATGGAATCAAATCAAATTTAAATTGACACAATTATTTCAAAAATATATTTTCCAAAAATACTATAATAATTAATTTCGAAAATTACATTATTTAAAATAAACAAATAAATAATGACGAAAATATATGTTTGTACAATTAATATTCTTATAATTATGCTTTTCTAGCATACAAGTAAAAATATTATTTATTAATAATAATTGCGAAATGTAAGGTTTTATAAACAAAATAACAAACTTGGAATAATTGGAACGATAACAAAATAATTATTTTGTATATTATTTTGAAACTTCAAAAATAGAAAAAAAAAATATTTTCAAAAATATGTACTTTCGCACATATTCGCACTCGTCGAGCAATTTCGAAAAACAAAATTTCGTGCGCGACGTATAATACGACTACGTGGCGTACAATACAAAATTTTTAAATCTATGCAATTTAATAATAAAAATAAAAAAAAAGTAGAAATTTAGGGGTTTTACAGCGCGAGTGGTGTTTTGCGCAGAAGCAGAAGTGGCCAGTGGCTCCTTAGCAGCAGAGACAGCAGGTTGCACAGAGAATTGCGCAGAGGACTGCACAGAGGATTACGCAAAGGACTTTGGAGTCCACACTAAACGAACCTTGCTCTTGGCAGAGGTTGCAGTGCGACGAGTAGCCCCGGAGTTGATCATCGCCTCGTAGGAAGTCTGGTTGACCTTCACAACCAGCGTCTTCTGTGTCTTTCCGATAGACGCAACGTCACATTGAGTTGTCACTTCCTCGTCGGAGGAGAAAATCGTCCCCAGCAGAGTCGTCATTTTGTTTGCAAAAACAAAAAGTTCTTTTTATTTCACAAACTTTGTAAGAAGATTACAATTGAATTCTGGAAAAGTACAACTATAGGAATCCGATCTGAAGACGATCGCTTTATCCCTTGGACGATGTGAACTGTGAAGACGATAGCCTCCGAAGAATGCCGCAGCACTTGGGCAAGAACTCCTGATCTCTGTGATGATCTTGAATGATCTGAACTTGATAATGAAGGATTTGAAACTCTATTTATAGAGTTCTGGAAAATAACTAATTAGTAGTTATTTCTGGATTGCGTAGGCTGGATTGTGCAGGCATTGAATTACGCAAACAGCGAACTGCGCTGGCAGTTACTCGATCGTGGCTCAACTGTATTAGACGCGTGGCATTGTTTGATTAAAATGCGCATGGTCGTGTACAGACGGTTGCCACATGGTGAGCAATTGATGGCATGTAGGCCACGTGTAAAGTGTCAGTTATCTTGATGGATTGTGCTGCTTGAACTGCGCTAGCTTCAGACTGCGCTGGGATCGAACTGCGCTGACGAGGATCTGGCAGACTGCGCTTCGGTTGGGCTGGCAGATTGCGCTGGCTGTACAGCTGTCCTAAAATGCGGCACGGCTCGAGAAACGAACAGACTCCTCGCTTTTTGGGCTGTCAGTTGTCAGAAGATCTGATTTTGTGTCAGGTAATGATGACGTTGCCACGTCAGCATTGTGCGCTTGGATGTTAGCACGGTTCGGCCTCGCGCAGTTGATTTGTTGCGCAGTCAGTCTCCTGCGCAGTTCATTTGAAGGATGCTCCATTTGATTTTTATTGCTTTTTTGATGGGTGCAACTTGATTTTTAGGACCTACACTCTGCAATCCGCGAGAAGTCCTGGACGAACTTCCGGAAATAGCCAGCCAAATCCAGAAAGCTCCGAACCTCGGCAACTGTACTGGGTGTAGACTAAGACTCAACTGCTGAAATCTTCCTCTGGTCCACTCAGATCCCATGCTCGGTCACAACATGACCTAAGAACTCCACCTGGTCCAAGAAGAACTCACACTTCGAAAGCTTCCCGTAGAGTTGCTCCCTCCTCAGAGTCTCTAACACAACTCTCAAGTGCTCCTCATGCTCCTCCTCCTGCGTCTTCGAATAGATCAAGATATCGTCTATGAAGACCACCACGAACTTGTCAAGGTACTGATGGAATACCTTGTTCATCAAGTTCATGAACACCGCGGGAGCATTGGTCAACCCAAATGGCATCACTGTAAACTCGTACTGGCCGTACCGAGTCCAAAATGCCATCTTGGGAATGTCATCCCGTCTCACCTTCAGCTAGTGATACCCGGACCTCAAGTCTATCTTCAAAAATACCTTCACCCCACTCAGCTGATCGAACAAGTCGTCGATCCTCGGCAAAGGGTATCTATTCTTGATAATGAGGTTGTTGAGCGCCCGGTAATCAATGCATATACGGGACGTGCCATCCTTCTTCGGCACAAACAGGACTGGCGCTCCCCAGGACGAATAACTGGATTTGATAAACCCCTTGTCCTGCAGCTCGTCGACTTGCTTCTTCAGCTCTATCAACTCGCTGTTGTTGACCCCATAAACATGTTGTGAAATGGGCTCGGCGCCCGGCACCAAGTCTATAGAGAAATCAATGTCCCTGTCTGGCGGCATCCCCAACAACTCCTCAGGAAAGACATCCGAGAACTCAGCTATCAACGGATGTGGCGAATCCTGCCCCGCCAACAAAGCTCCACATAATCCAGCCTCCGGCTCCGCTACTCCTCGAGAAAACTCGATCTCTGGCTCTCCCGGCGGCCTAAAAAGAACTCTGCCTCCTCTATAATCAATACTAGCATGGTGCATGCTCAACCAATCCATACCGAGTACCATATCGTACCTCGGCAGGGGCATTACGAGCAGACACGCACTAAAGTCCCGGCCTCTCAGGGTGACTCTCCTTCCCTTGCAAATATTATTAACCAGGATAATGCCTCCTCCGGTCATAATCTTGCAAGTACTATCCATATATTCAGCAATAATATTGTGCCTTAGAGCAAAGGAAACAGACACAAAACTATGAGTGACCCCAGAATCAAACAAGGCGAAAGCAGAAAAAGAATCAAGGATAACACGACCTGCTACAACATCTCCCACTGGCTCTACCTCCTCCACTGCTAGTGCAAAGGCTCTGCCCTGGGGTGCCCTCTGATGCTGGACGAACTTCTGCTGCTGTGTCTGGAGTGGCTGACCCCTCGGCTGAACTGCCGGCCCCGTCAGTGCCCTGTCCTGGCCTTCCTTGGCTGCTCGAACAGGGCAGCCCTTCAGCTGGTGGTCGGTCCCTCCGCAGAATAGGCAAGCTTCTAACCTCCTCCTGCATACGTCTCTGCTGTGTCCCGTCTTTTTGCAGAAAGCACACTGATGGGTCTGTCTCTGGCCCTGACCCTGATGCTGTGGGGCACGTACTGGTGCCTGATGCTGCTGCTAAAATGGCCTCTGCTGATGCTGAATATGGGGGCGCTTGGCCAGTCCCGCACTGGAACTCGCCCCTATGGTATCTCCGCTCCTCTTCGGCTTGAGGCCGAAGTCCTCCTCTGCAATCTGTGCGTCCATCAATATCTGATCGAACGTCGCATCACGGTGTCTCGAGGTGCGGGTGCGCACTACATGAATAAGTTCCCTACGGAACTTACGAGCCTTCTGCCCCTCATCTTGGATCATATCGGGAGCGAACCTGCTAAGACGGAAGAACTCTGCTGCATACTCGTCCACCGACGAGTTCCCCTGCACTAGACTCACAAACTGGCCCTCCAATGCTATAAGAGCCACGTCCGGGAAGAACTTCTCCTTGAAGAGCCTCCGAAAGTTCTCCCATGTCATCCATGTCATTGACGCACGAGGATCCGTGCGGTACCATGTCAGTACGATGTCGAAGAATCGGCTGGCTGCGGCCGAAACCCAAAGTCCTCTAGGAAGCTCTGCTAGCTCCATACTCCGCTGCACGTCCTCTAGCCAGTCGTCTGCATAAAGGATGCCCTCCGTGCCCGTGAAGTCCCTGGAGCTCATCTTCCTATAGTCTAATACTGTCCCCGGCCTGGACTGCTGTTGGTACGGCTGCTGGCCAGTAGGGCCCTGCACCGTACCCGGTGCCACTCTCTCCACTGCTGTCAGTGTAAGCTGATGCGAGTTCTCTTTGCTCTGCCTCAGCATCTCCATCTGACGGTGTGACACCTCCGACTGGCGCTACGATGCCTCTGCCTGGGCTCGCTGTGTCTCCGTCATCTGCTGAAGGAGAAGGAATATATGGTGTGTATCCGTCGGTATCGGAGGTGGTAGCGGCAGTGTCTCTGAAACAACGACCGAAATCCTCTGGGGTGGAGGTGGTAGACCTCCCTGTGCAACTGTCATGGCCTCCGGAATAGTAGAATCACTGGGGGCAGTCTCGTGAACCTCCTCCTCAGCCTGGTCGGATCTCTCGGGCAAGCTACTCGATCCAGTGGCCTGCGGGTGCATCTTCGTCATCCTGGAGACGAATTGAAGCAAGGAGATCAATATGGCACATGAGAAGATATTATCAAAGAAGTAAAGTTAATTTAATACAAGGGAAGTAATCATGATAATCAAAAGATCGAAAATTTTCCTAGGTGTGATTGAGAAACTCCTATCATATCCTAGGTCCTACATCCTAATTACAGGCTCGTAATTAGTACTCTAAGTCGAGCACCATTACGAGATCGTACTAATTGCGACGCTGACCTGCATAGGTCACCACAAAAATGTGTCACGACCCGCACCCTTATGAGGGACACGAGCACGTGGGTACGTCCAGCCTACGCCGCAGTATCGACGGTAGAACGATGTATATAACGTCTGTAAATACTACGACTAATAGTATAAAGGTACATGTACAGTATATACTCTCCGAATGAAGGTGACATAGCAATACAGTCTCAATTACAGAATAAAACTAAGGTAGATAGCACAGAAGAAAACATATGATAGATGAAAAGGAAATAAGTCCAGTGTCTAACACAAGCCCAAATATACAATATCTCAGGGTCTCAAAATATAGCATAGAACTACAGTCTGATAATACTAGCTGGATCGCAGTCCAGATAAACCTAGCTAATAGATCTAGATAGAAGTACTGTCATCCACTGGCTCCAAGGGTGTCAACTGGTCGCAGTCTATGTCCTGACCATACCTATAGTGGGTAGAGCAGTCCGCATCTATGTCATCTGGATATATCATAACGGTATCCTGTCAGAAAAATAAACGAGTACAACGCTGGCAACAAATTCCATAGTAATGACAAATGCTCTAACAGTCAATCATAACAGAGTACAAGATGAACATATCAAGACGTAAGTATAACAGGATATGTAAACTGGAAATCATGTCAGGATGAATCATGCAGGAAGTAAGCTGAACTGTAATATGTGACTGATGTAATAAATGTAAAAGTGCCTCGAATATTATAGCATAATGTGATCGGTATGGGTCAAGAATCCGGCTTCCAGCCGACCGGCTACAAGTACGTGGACTCGGCCCGGCCGGAATGGCAAGCTATGGAGCAAGTAGTAGCACAGGTCAGGCTATACCTATCGTGAGGTGAGGGTATAGCTATGATACAAGTAGTAACTCAAGGTGGACATTGAACACACTATCTATAAAATTCCATATTCCCCGAATAGTACACGGATCCGGACATAACACGTCATGACGCGGGATTCCCCAAGAGGGGAGCAAGTCCTCTTCAGGAATCAGCGTCAATACAAGTACAAGAATCAAGGCCAAGCAAGTACTAGTATCCCAAGAAATCCAGGAATGACATCTCATGACAGGAATCCGACAATACTAGTCCGTACACTAATGTGTCGAGAATCAAGTAAACACTATAACTGAACTGGTAGAGAAGATATCAAAACAAGTAACTGGTATCTGAGAATGTACTCGCCTGCTGTCCTAAGCTGTAGGGTATATCAATGCTCAGAGTGGTAATCAGAGACCTAAAGATGAGATATCTCATGTTAATTTAGGTTTAACAACTTATGAATGATTTATGATGAATGATATAAAAACTAGGTCAAACTAGGTCTCACTGAGTCACACTAAGTCATATCAAGTCAATCTAGGTCAAATCAAGTTATATCAAGTCAATCTAAGTCGACTCTAGGTCATACCAGTCATCGCAAGTCAAAACAAGTCGAAGCAAGTCAAACGGGATCAAGAGTTGGCCTACAGTTGACTTTTGGTCAACTGGTCAACCCTGGTCAACTCTGGTCAACTCTAGGTCAACCCTAGGTCAAACTGGTCAAATGTTGACCAACAATTAACTTTTGGTCAACTGGTCAACTCTAGTTTGGATTTGGTCAAATTTAGACAAAGTGTTGACTCATCGTTGACTTTTGGATAAGAAGTCAACTCTGGGTCAACCGAGCCAAAATTGGTTCAAAATGACGTTTGTAGGGTGTACCTAATAAGTCATATAAGTTTTAAGTCAATCCGAATACCCGAACCCCGTATCTTGAATTTACCTGATTACCCCTTTAATACACTTACCCTTAAACCATTATAACTTGACGCCAAGTAGCCTTCCCTTAGGAATTTCACTCCGGGCTTCCTAGGGTAGTAGGGTACTAGCCTATACAACCATTACCTACCAAGTTCCCTAGGGTAAGTGGACATCCAGTCCATCTTACGGTCCATATTGGTCATTTACCCGTTATCTTGAATATCTCAAGATACTCAATGGTATCGTGCGATACCATCCTCCTAATCCCACACGCAATCCCGATTTCCACCTAGGAGCCTACCCACAAAATCTAATTCACATTAACTAGGTTCCCTTCAAGTTTGGATGCGTTCCGAATCACGGAACTCAAAATCACTCCGCCACCAAATCCTAACTAAACCATTCACTCACTCACTAAATCTCACTTTCTAACCTTCACTTAGGACTAACTTTAGGGGGTTATTTAGAGGGTTTATAGGAGTATATATAGGGTATATATAGGGGTATATATATGTATCTATATGGGAGTATATAGGTGGGTGAATTGGGGATCGAACGGGGGTGCTAGGCTGCTCAAAGTGCTGCTGCTGCTGCTGATTTGCTATTGCTGCTGCTGCTGTTTGCTATTGCTGCTGCTGCTGTGTTGGGGGGGGGGGGCAGCCCCTTGGCCCCCCAGCTACTGTTGTTACTACACTTCTTCTTCCCCTCTTTTCCCCTCTCCTTCCCTCCTATTTCCTTCTCTAATTCTCTTCTATTCTCATCTAAAACTCTTCTCTAATTTCTCTATTCTTCCTCTCAATCTCTATATATATATATATATATATATATATATATATATATATATATATATATATATATATATATATATATATATATATCACTCACATACAAATTCTCATTCTTCCCCCACTCTATATATAAATACACACACAAGTATATATATAGACACACACACACACACACACACACACACACACACACACACACACACATATTTTATAAAAAATATGTGTGTGTGTGTGTGTGTGTGTGTGTGTGTGTGTGTGAGTGTTTATATATATATATATATATATAAACACTCACACACACACACACACACACACACACACATATACACACACACACACACACATATATATATATATATATATATATATATATATATATATATATATATATATATATATATATATATAAAAACACTCTCACACACACACACACACACACACACATATACACACACACACACACACACACATATATATATATATATATATATATATATATATATATATATAAACACTCGCACACACACACACACACACACACACACATATATATATATATTTATATATATATATATATATATATATATATATATATATATATATATATATATATATATATATATATTATACAAAATACAAAGATTTTTGAATTCTAGGGCTGACTGTGCCAAGATAAAGAGTGGTTGGGATTTAATCTTGGTGAATCAACGGTTGTGGAATTTTATGGAGAATCCAAAGAGTGGGGAGAGTGGGGTTTTATGGGGAATGGACATTATTGAGAGTGGGATTTTATGGGAAATCCAAAGAGTGGGGTTTGCACTCATAATGATTGTGGATGAGCATTATTGAGAGTGGGGTTTTATGAAAAATCCAAAGAAAATTCACATCCAGCAGTGGTTGGGATTTAATATTTTGATGGGGGCCTCATAATTATTATTGTTCGTTTAAAATTGGTGGTCCAAGATTTTGAGGGGGAATACCTTAAATGAACCATGCCCAATGGGCACGGGTTATGACTAGTATATATATATATATATATAAACACTCTCACACACACATATATATGTATATGGACACACACACACACACACACACACACACACACACACACATATATATATATATATATATATATATATATATATATATATATATATATATATATATATATATATATATATATTGGAAAAAAGGTGAATTTTATTCTAAATGAAAAGCCATAATCTTACAACATACAAACAGAGTGGGACTCCCACTCAACTCCCATCAAATCTCCATAGCTTTTACATCATACTCAATGTTATGGAGAATACCAACTGGGGGGGTGACCAGCCCCTCGAAAATACGACGGTTTCGCTTCCGCCACACGTGCCAGACCGCAGCAGCCAAACGAACTCTGGTTGTTCGGAACCAGTCCTGCCCCCTCCCCCTGCTATCTCGGATCTCAATGATGATGTCCCCCACACATTTCCCGGAGGCGCTCACTCCCAATATCCGAATCTGCTCCAACCAAATCTGCCAAGCCAGCGGGCACTCGAAGAAGATATGCCTCATAGATTCAGGCTCCAACCCGCACAGCACACATGAGGGATCAGGAACTGGCACCCCAAACGACATCAAGCGATCTCTAGTCAAGAGACGGCCCAGAAGAAGCTTGTAGACACACAACTGCATCTTCCTGGCCAGACCCTTGCACCAGACGAACTCGTAGTCAGAACACAACGGGGAAATACGCCGGATAAGGTTGAAACAGCTACGAAATTGGAACTCTCCCGTCCCGGCAGGCGCTCCTGTCGGCTCCCATAACCACCGATCCGCAGGCAGCGACGGATCAATGGTAATAGATGAAATGCTCCCACCCAGCGCCTCAGTGAACCGATACGAATCAGGTCGCCACTCCCCATCACTAATGATGCGCCTGCATGTCAGATCCCGTATGTCCTCCTGATGAGTCGGGGCTCCTCTGATGTCCAACAGCGACCGCCGATCAATCCAAGGATCTAGCCAGAGGTCCGTGTCCGACCCGTCCTTCATGACCCTCCGGATAGCAGACTTGAGCACCCCCCTGTGTCACAAGATATTCTTGAACGTGACTGAATGGTTGTTGTCAGTAGAGCACGTCCAAAAACTACCCTGCTTCACGTATCTACTGTGCATCCAGTCCGCCCAGAGAGATCCCCTGCTGATAAATCTCCAGGCCAGCTTAAGCGTAGAGGCCTCCCTGATCTCCAGCAACGGGCGTAGCCCCACTCCTCCCTCCTTCCTGGGTCGACAAAGCTGGTCCCATGAGATCGCGTGCATACCCCCCTCCAGATGAAGTCGGCACATAATCGCTCCACACGCCGGATAGTGGCCACAGGTAGGAGGATGGACTGCAGCCAGAAGTGAGCCACAGCCGAGATCACCGATCTGACCAACTCGATGCGCCCGCCAAATGACAAACCAGCTGCCTGCCAACCCTCAACTCGCCTCTGGACATACTCCACCAGACTCGTGCAATCCTGATCCCGAGCATAATTGACTGTGAGAGGCACCCCGAGGTATCGCACAAGAAGATCACTCCTCGCGATGCCCAGCACCTCAGCCCTCTCCTCCTTCCGGGTGCACAGGGAGCTGAAGTAGACCCTACTCTTATTCCTGTTCAACTGGAGACCCGAAAATGTCTGCAAGTCATCCATAATAGTCGCAAGCGTCTGAAGCCCCTCCGGCGAAGGCTGGATGAAGACTAGCAGGTCATCAGCATAAATAAGGTAAGTAACTGGGGGAACCATCCTCCGATACAGAGATATCAGTCGTCCACTGTGTACTACCCGATCCATCAAACAAGTAAAGTACTCCATAACAATCGTGAACAGGTAGGAGGACAATGGGTCACCTTGCCTGATACCACGGTTGCTCTGGAAGTACCCATAAGGAATACCATGTATGAGAACAGAGAAAGTAGGGGACGTAATGCACTCCCTGATCATCTCAACCCAGTGATCCGCGAAACCCATGGCAGACATCAGATGACAGAGAAAGTCACGATTGACCATGTCATATGCCTTCCTCAGGTCCAGTTTAACACAGGCCTTCTCCCCTCCCGGTCTGCTGAAACCCCTCACCATCTCATGAGCCAGGAGGCTGTGCTCAGCGATCGACCTCCCCTTGATGAATGCAGCCTGATTCGGGGATACCAAGTCCTGCATGATCCTCTCCATCCGCCGGCACATAAGGTACGTAATTATCTTATAAAGATAATTACAACACGCAATGGGTCTAAAATCCGCCAAAGCTGTCGCTCCCTCCTTCTTCGGCACTAAGGTCAGGAAAGTGTGATTAAGCTCTTTCAGAAGCTTCCTTTTGGTGAAGAATTCCTGGACCACCTCCACGACCTGATGCTTCAGAATATCCCAATGGCGTTTAAAGAAACCACTGCTGAAGCCATCAGGGCCAGGAGCTTTGCTGGGATCCGCCGCCTTGACAATAGATTCCACCTCCTCCAATGAGACAGGAGCCAGAAGAATGCTATTCCCAAAAGGGGTCACCAATCTCTTCGTCACAACCTCTGGGAACACAGAAAGGTAGTCAGTCTGGAAATATAACTCAGAGTAGTACCTGACAGCCTCGCCCTGGATCTCAGCCGGTGTCCCCACCAGAGAGCCATCAGCATCAAGCAGCTGGGAGATGTGATTCCTATTCTGCCGGGTCCGGATAACATCGTAAAAGAACTTGGTGCAACGATCACCATCCTTCAGCCAAGAACATTTGGCTCGCTGAGCCGAGCTAATCTCCTTCTGCAGCCTCAGGATGTTGACGTCACCGACCAGCTCCTTTTCTCTAGCAGCCAGGTCCCCATTCAGCATGTCAGCTTGCATATCTTGCTGCAGGGTCCGCAACTCCACCTCCTTATCCTCTAAGGTGGACTTGGGCAACCTCTTCACCCAACTCCTAAGGGCTCTCTTCGTGGCCTTCAGACGACGAACCAATCGGAATTGGGCCGTCCCCTCTTGCCCGCTAGTAAGCCCCTCCGTAACCGCCTCCAGGTAGCCCTCAGAAAGATACCAGCTGTTATTATATCTGAACGGGCGAGACTTCCCAAGAGACCGAGCCGTGAAGCCAACCCGGAGAGGAGAGTGATCGTTAGTCCCAGCTGCCATACCCTCAGCCGAAGTGTTGGGGAAGTGCCGAAACCACTCCCCGTTGCCCAAAGCTCGATCCAGCTGACAAGCAACCCTATTATGAGTTGCTTTGTTGTGCCAAGTCCAGATGAAGCCTGATCGAGACAGCTCCCGCAGCCCCGCAATCAGGAGGCATCTCTGAAAATCATAAAGAATAGAATCTGGAACCGGATGACCACCCAGCTTCTCCCCATGATGCATAAGAGCGTTGAAGTCTCCGATCAAAAGCAGAGGAAGACTCGACGACTCAGCAACATCGGAAACACGAGAGATGTCCCTCCAAAGAGACTCCCTTCTTCTTCTGTCATTGTGGCCGTAGACCGCCCCCAATAAGAACCGAAAGCCACCCTTATTCACGAAGGAGATGGCAATCAACTGCTCCGTCATCAAAATCAAGTCCCCATCCCAACTCTTCGAGTTCCAGCGAACCCAAATCCTGGCCATGTCACAAAGGGCCAGGTTGTGCAGCTGGGCCCAATGAGAAGGGGTCCGCCGAGTAAGGGTCTTCTCCCCTTTGATCTTAGATTCTAAGATAACAGAGATGTCACACTTCTCTCTATTGAGTACCCCACATATCTCTCTCCACCTCCCTAGCGAACACGCCCCTCTCACATTCCAGGCGATAATGGCCATTAATTAATTAGAGGTGGGGGCCCCCTGAGAAACACCCGGAACGGCACCAGGGGAAGGAGCCGCATCCGTCGCTAAAGGATCCTCATCCATGCCAGTCGGAACCGTCTGATGAGTAACGTCCTGAGATAACACCAAAGCCCAGGCAGGATTGGCGACACACACCACCTCCTCATTGTCTGTGGTACGGTCCTCCATCATGGAGGGCCCATCACGTAGCAGGCCGACCGCACGTCTCTTCTTACAGTAAACCTGCCCTCCAGACGACCCGCCCTCTCCACGTGCCTCAGTCTCCGTCGCCACCATGCTTCTGGTGACAATACTACTCGGCCCCTGGACAGAGGATACTACCCCTCCCGTAGGAACAAGATGGGTAGATACAACGAGGCTCAAACCGACATCACTCCCCTGATTAGTAACCTCCTCCTCCACGTCCACCGCTCCACTACCATCTCTGAAATCCATATCACATGGGACATCGGGGACCTCACGAGGAGGGATACAAGGCTCCACTGGAGTGCCAGCCTCTAAGCAAGCTCTGGCCAGATGACCGAAACAGGAACAGCGAGAACAGGTAGGCGGAACCCATTCATACTCCACCTTCTGGGTAAGCACCTCCCCAGAAGGGAGTTCATACTCCACCATCTTCGGGAGCTCCCCCCCTGCCCGAATCTCCATAAAGATCCGCGCATACATCAGCCTCGTCCGAAAGGTAGTAGCCTCATCCGCCTTGATCGGGGTGCCCACCAGACTAGCAAGGCGTATCAACAGGGGAATACTCCAAAACCCAACTGGAAACTCAGGGAATCGGATCCAAACTGGGATGGCATTCAGAACCTCCCTCTCGCATCGTAGCTCTGGAGTCCACTCCTTGAGAATGATCAATCGGCCGTCAAACGTCCAGGGGCCACCTTGGAGGATCCTCGTGACATCCTCCGCCAGCCCGAACTTCACACAATAGAAGCCGTTCTCACGAGCATAGAACTCCATACTCCCCTTCGGCTTCCAGACTCGCGCTGCATAGCCCCGGATCTGCCCGTAGAAAGGCTTGTTGCCCAAGACATACAGGACGAGAGTATTTTCCCAGTAAGCTGTCACCTGCTGGATCTCCTCCGCAGGAAAAACCGCCCGGTAACCCCTTCCGACCTTGATCGGTGGTACATACTCCATCGATGTGGGAGCTTTCGGTCCCACCGGTTTGCAGATCTCGGCCCAGGACCGTCCCGCAGGCCGAGGGGGCGCCCCAATAGGCCTTTGGGCAATCACCGGACGGGAAGTTCCCGGTCCCTGAACATCCAGATCCACGACCTTACCCTTCCCCTTAGCCGCCGCGGTCGCCTTCGGCCGCCAACCCATCGATCGCCCAGCAGACACCCCAGAACCCCGGCTGGGCCGAGACTCTGTCCCGTTCTGACGAATTTCGGGAAGGCGATCCCGAGCCGGACCCTGTCCGCCACTCGTCTTCCCCCCGTTTTTCGCCACCCGACGGCGCGTAACCGTCGTCCACCCTCCTCCCTCCGACTGGCTCCCCATGGATCCGGACCCCGCCCCGAAAACGAAATTCGGATCCAAAGCACTCGATACCTTCCCCGGGAGGTTCGACCCGTCCACCGAGGAGCCCGGCCCCCCCCCCCCTCCGCCGCCTGGGGGGGTCGTCGACGCCACCAGGGGGTCCGCCCGACCCCCTCCCTGTGCTCCCGCCCCCTCACCAGCAGCCGGAGGTTGAACCGACGCACGCGCGCGCGTGGGGGGGTCCGCCTGACCCCCCCGATCTGGCTCCCGCCCCCCCCCCCCAGCGCCGGGGGGGCCGCTCGGCTTGCCCTGGGTCCGCCGACCGCCGGCCAGAGGGTCCGGCGGTCGTAGAGGCGGCCCACGTGGAAGCCCTAGGTTTCCCGAGACGGTCGCTCCTTTCTCCGGGGCGGTCATCAAAAAAAAAAAAAAAAAAAAAAAAAAATATATATATATATATATATATATATATATGAACACACTCACACACACATACACACACTAAATAAATTTAGAAGTGCCTAAACCACTTAGAGGCCAAATCTAATTATTCTAAAAGTGTCCAAATTTGGGAGAAACTCAAGGACACAACCACAAATCCTAACTTCTCCTGGGACACTCCAAACGGACTCAAACTTGACACGAATAGGGACACAAACACGGGGATCAATCCTACGGGGTCCAATCTAAATTACATGTTGAAAAGAATAAGTTAGAGAATAGGTTGTACCTATCGGGAGATGGATTCCCGATTCGAAAGTCCTCCGACACGGCTCCGACACAAGGAATTGTTTAGGACACACCCTTGCACTTCTTGTTCCCAAAAGCTTGGAGAATCACTACTTGGGATAGAGGAAGAGTTGTATGGAAGAAAAATGGGAAAAAGAGATTTATTTTGAGATAAAAACTAAGGATTTCTATTCTTACTTGGGAAGAAACTTGGAGAAGAAGAAGATGGTGATATTTTGAAGTAGAAGAAGAAGAAAGAATGGGGGAAGGGTGGCCGGCCATAAAGGGGGGTGTGGGGCACTTGTTATTTACAAGTTTGCCCCTCCCTATGACTTACATGCTAAGTTAAGTCCTATTTTGGTTTTGGGGGTTAGCTAAAACTAAATAAAAATCATAATTAAGCCTAAATACTCATGGTGGACTAATCCAAACTCCTAGACCAAATTGTCAAGTATGGTGGGCCTTGGCTAATTAATGTGCTAATCACAACTCAAGTCAAAATTCTCCGGAGTCCCGAATTAAGTCGAAATGCGATGAATTTCGAACCCGACTCCTATAATCATTAAATATTAATATTCATGAAATAAAATTCTCAAGAATATTCTAAAATGGAAAATTACCATTTTACCCCTATCTTGAAAAAGTGAGGGTGACACACACCACTGTAACATGAGGCCCACCTCTTTGTATAGTGCTGCCTACCACTCTTCATTCTACAGCATTAGGCCCACTTGCCTATGTGCGGTGCTACGCCGTTGTGACTTGGCCCGAAGCCGAGGCTTTATGTCACGACCCAATCCCAAGATTCTGGGTCCAGTCGGATCATGTCCAGCCTTCACCGTTGTGAGACGGTAGCAGTAAGCTGTATCAATCAGAAGTAACTCATGCACAACATTCTAAAATACGAAAATTTAAAAAAACTTTTATTTAATAATTCAAACACAATGTCGAAACAAACTCAAGTTGTACTAAGGTTTACAGCTTTAAATACAATGATGACTAGGCTACTAGTAGTAGGCTCAGGTGCCTCCTGGTTTGGTTTAGCTATCTCCTCAGAATTCAGTTCGAGTCCGTTGTATGTACTAATAGTAAGCTCATCATCATTGCAATCACCTAAAAATGTTGGTCTCCAATCAGGAGAAGAGCAAGAACATATATTCATATCCAGCATTCTAAACAATAATAAATAATGCAAGGGCAGTTTAAAAGCATTAATATATTTTTAAATAATAATAAAGTGGCAGCAAGGTAATGAAATATCAAGTGCTACAGTGATGCAATCTACAATGATTCAATAGTGATTTGAGTGTATAGCAGATCTGTGATCAGCTGGTAGATTAAGTGTGTATACTAAAATTTTGGTCAAATGCTAGTATACCATACGGCTCAACCCCCTGTGCAATAGGAATTAGCGCGAGAGAGGAAATAGTAGTAACATGGCTTTGGTCACAGTTGCTATACTACTCTCCAATCCCCGAGACAACGAGTCAATCAAACAATCAATATGGGGTCCGAGAGGGATTCCATGAGTTAGTGTCGATACAATATATATATATATATTCCTACAGATGCAATGCATTTAATTATTAATTATAACACGAACATGAATAGTATTATACTTGCCTTGGTTTTTGATGCTGTAGGTGAAGACAGAAAAAAGGATCTCAGACTTAGGTCCTGAATCCTATATTAATTAAGAGTCCGACTCAGTTCCAGAATAACCATTTCTAGGTGTTCTAGTTGCAATCTCTAATATTGGTCCTAGACAATTTTCTGATTAATAATTACACTAACGCTTTATTAATTACTCTAACGTCGTTACATTATTTTCAATTTATATAAAGAGTCAATTTTCTTACTTTATTTAGAAAGAGTATGCAACACAATTTATGGAAAAAAGACTTGTATTTAATAATATATATAAAACTATATTTTTCTTTAATGATAAAAGCGTGAGATTGTTAATATAATTATAAAACTTGTATTTTTCAAGCGTTCTAAATGTGAGAAAACTTTATTTTTCTTTTTAGAAGATAAATGTTTCCAATTTCATTTGTAGATAAACTAATGGACGATATTATCGACATAAAACACAGAAAGAGCTACGATACTCCTAAGCTACACAATACAAGGCTCAAAGAAAGAAAGAAAAAACGGGCTTATGCCCTTACAACATATTTTACATAAAAAGAATAAAATAAAAATCCTAAACTACGCTACGACGATCATCTAAGCCGGGAACAGTCCAGTCCGAAGGCATGAGTGCCCTGCACCTAAAATATAGCATGCCAAGTAACAAGTTCTACAAGTCTAAAATAAACCAAAGTCGCAAGGTAGGGACAACCGGAGTCTCAAACTTGGTCACACAGTCACACGTCGCTAATAGCTTACGCCTCAACGTACGGGAATACCCTATAGCGTTTGTGTTTCGCTAAAGGCTCATTCGACCGTTTCGGTCGTCGCCAATGTGGATACATAAAGTCTCAATTACGCCAAACATAAATAAACGAATATATATATATATATATATATATATATATATATATATATATATATATATATATATATAAGAGCAAGGTTTTAAGAGTAATAATATATATATATATATATATATATATATATATATATATATATATATATATATATATATAAAATATATATATATATATATATAGTTAAAATATAGTCTTTCTTTAAAATCATTTATAAATACACAACAAGTTTAGGAATACCGCTTTGACCAAACTAAACCAGAATATTTAACAGCTTAACAAAACAAAAATACTAACAAAATAACACAAGGACTGATGCTAACATAACCATTTCCAACCAAAATTATTTCATTTATTCTCTTTTTTTAAAACATATAAATATATATAATAATTAGTTCACAAAATATTACAATACATTTCAAACCAAAAGTACAACGGAACCAAATCCGACAGAACATAATCTTATATAAAATAGTCAACCAAAAATCCAAAATAATCTAACCAAAATCAATTCTACTAACAGAACATGATCTCCTCTCAATATAACCAAAGTTCTACCAAGTCCAGAATAATTAACCCAACGTCCAATGAAACAAAAACCACATAACATATTTCACGAATTTTTCCGAGTCCGAAAATCGGACTACAAACCAAAATCCAACAGAACACTCAACACAACCAATTGGCTAGAGCCAATATTCACAGAACAATACCCAAGTCCTAAATCGGACTAACGAGTATCCACACAGCAAAATAAATATCGAATCCCACAGGGGATCGAGACCGAAACATCATCAATTACTATGGCGAGGGACGAACTACTCGATTTAGGAATCATACCGAAAGTTGATGGCAGAATCTGAAGGGTGGCCTCAGAGTCAGATCGACGCGTCGTCACCATCTCGAAGGCAGGGGAGGCACGTCTGGAGGGGAACCGCAGCGGCCAAGGGCGGTCACGAGACAGCGGCAGCGGCTTGGGCCATGGGTCGCAGGGAGAAGCGTCGCGGAGGGGACTGCGGGCGCCGGCGAGGGGCTGCCTGCGGATCGGGCGCGGAGGCACCGGCGATCGCGGTCGGGCGTCGCGAGGGGGTTTTGCCGGCGGTCGCGGTCTCTGCGGGGAGGAGGCACGCGGCTGCCGAAGGTGCACCGACGGTCGTGACTAGGGCGGCCGGAAGGGTCGGGAGCACGGGGCTGGTCGAATGGATGAAGGAGTGTTAGAGCCTAAACTTAGTCTCACTCTATTCACTCTAAATTCTGCAGTAGGAAGCAGTAGGAATAGGCAGTAGGATTAAAGTAATTCCCTTCTCTTGCTTGCCCTTGCTTTATGAAATCAGTTAGCAGTTAGCCAGCCATGTTCTCTCCTTGTCTGGATAGCCAGGTCACCTGCCAGGTCACCAATTCTGTTACAGGCCAGCCCATTACTTCCTGCACAAGTAATACAGCACATGGGGAGAAGATGGAGAGGAATTAGTATGTTGAAACTATAAATAGAATGGATGGGGCAAATAGTGGAGTACCTGGAGAATTGATTAGTACAAACTTACTATTCGTAGCTTGTCATCTTCCTCTTGTATTTTTCTGCAAATCTGATGAAATAAAGCTTGATTCTCCTAGGTTAAATATCTTGCAATTTCTTTTGTTACCTGGTTAAATGCATCATTCTCCTCGACCTCACTCCCTCACTGGTGCTGGAGAAGGGGGTCGTATCAATTTGGTATCAGAGCCTCTCCATCCAGTCATGGAGAGCAGTCAGGAACAGGGATCAAGCACTCGTGATTCACAGCCAGAGATGAGGGAAGCTCGAGGAGCAACAATGGGAGAGGATCGACTAGTGGCCCTGGAAGGTATGGTTCTAGATCTGAGCCACCAATTCAGTCAGTTTGTTGAAGATTTTGGTAGATCCAGGAGAGCTACAGAGATTCCACCTCCTGTAACCACACTACCACCACCACCTACACTAACACTATCCCCTCAGATCCATCATCCCAGACCACAACCTACACATAACCAATTTCCAACTGGAAATGTCCAATTTAATCATCCCTCACCCTTCACAAATCAATTTCCACCAGGAAATTTACCATTTACACATCAAACACCATTTTACCAGTTTGAACACCCTCCATTCATATATCCTTCACCCATCCAAACCCCTAGAATGGCACAGGGAGTACAAAATTCCACTGCTGCACACATGGGTTCACCAGTTCCTACAGGATTTAATATTGGCACTAGTATGGGAGGACAGGGTTGGGGCCAGCCTACTCCTAGGCTCAAGCTGCCTGAGTTTGATGGAGAGGGTGATGTAGAGGAATGGTTGCTTAGAGCAAACCTTTTCTTTAACTTCTATGGCATACAAGAATGTGACAAGGTGAAATTCTGCTCTGTGCAACTCAAGGGAACAGGAGCTTACTGGTATGATTGGCTTATCACCATTAGGGGAAGACCTGTTACCTGGGAAGAATTTAACCACTGTATTAGAATGGAATTTGGGCCCTCTCAATTTACAGATCATTCAATTGATCTTAAATTGATAAAACAGGAAGGATCAGTCCAGGAGTACACATCACTTTTTCAAAAACTGTCAAAGAAAGTAGCTGGAACACCTGAAAGAAGCTTGGTTAGTTTCTACATAGGAGGGCTAAAGGAGGAAGTGAGATATGAGGTGTTGGTTGCAAATCCAGTAAATCTTCCAGCAGCCATGCAAGTGGCTAAACTGTATGAATCTAAACTGGCAGCCATCAAGAAAATCTTCAGGCCTGCTAATCCACATAGCAAGTGGACAGGAGGTAACTTCTCTTCATTTCAAAACACTCATGAAGTGCAAAATAAGAATGTCACTCAAGGAACAGAGGGAAGAAATTTTTCCAGGAATCAAACTAACACTGTATCTCCTAGTGAACTTTTGAGAAGAAAAAATTTGGGGCTATGTTTTCTCTGTGATGAAAAATGGTCCAGGGGACATAAATGCAAGGACAAGAGATTATTCATGCTGATAGCAGATGAAGATGAAGATCCTGGGGAGTCAAATGAACCAATAGCCACACCAGAAGACAGGGGAACCCTTGATGGCAATTCTCAGAGTTTGTTTGAAATATCCTTACAGGCCCTTTCTGGATCACTGCATCAATCCACCATGAAGATGAGAGGGACAGTGAAGGGCAAGCCTGTCACTATTTTAATTGACTCAGGGTCCACACATAGCTTCATTGATACTGCTTTCAGTGAGAGGTTCCAGATTCCCTTATCTCATGGGAATGCTTTTGAAGTATTGGTTGCCAATGGGGATAAGCTCACTAGCAAGGGCCTGTGCAAAGAAGTCATCATTGAATGCCAAGGTACAAGGGTCACCACTGATTTACTGCCACTCCCCATTACTGGCTGTCAAATTGTGTTGGGGGCAAATTGGCTTAGCACCCTTGGAACTATCATGTGGAATTTCCAGGATCTCACCATGATATTTACATACCAAGGAATTGAACACAAATTTCAGGGAATGAAGCCCACAAGTAAGCAGCTCAGTGAACTGGAGTTCAGAGATCTTAGGCAAAAGCCACAATTCTTTATCATCCAAATGTGCACATGGCAGGAGTGTTCTCAGGCAGCAGAACAGGCAGCAGAACAGGAAGACACCCAGGGGGACTTAAAGGAGCTTTTAGAGAAATATCATCAACTGTTTACAGAGCCCACAGGCCTTCCACCAAGGAGATCTTATGATCATAAGATTCCATTAATTCAGGGGGCCAATCCAGTTTGCAGCAGGCCTTATAGACACCCATTTCTCCATAAGAATGAAATTGAAAGGCAGGTACAAGAAATGCTTGAAACAGGGGTGATTAGACCCAGCACAAGTTCATACTCTTCTCCAGTTATTTTAGTAAAAAAATCAGATGGCACATGGAGAATGTGTATTGATTATAGAAGTTTAAATCAGTACACAGTCAAAGACAGGTTCCCAATTCCTCTAGTTGAAGAATTATTTGATGAATTGCATGGTGCAAAATGTTTTTCTAAATTAGATTTGAGAGCAGGTTATCATCAAGTAAGAATGCATGAAGGAGATGTTCACAAGACAGCTTTTAGGACCCATGAGGGTCACTATGAATTTCTAGTAATGCCCTTTGGGCTTACTAATGCTCCCTCAACTTTTCAAGCAATGATGAATGACATTTTCAAAGGGTTCCTGAGAAGGTTTGTACTAGTATTCTTTGATGACATTCTAGTATACAGCAGCAACTATACAGAACACCTATTACATTTAGAACAGGTGTTCATTAAACTGGAAGAACATCAGTTGAAGCTCAAAAGAAGTAAATGCTCCTTCAACCAGTGTCAAATTGGGTACTTAGGCCACAAAATTTCAGAAGGAGGAATAGAAGTTGACTGGGACAAGGTCAAGGCAGTGGTGGACTGGCCAAAACCCAAGACCCTTAAAGAGTTGAGAGGCTTTCTAGGCCTCACTGGTTACTATAGAAGATTCATACAAAGCTATGGCTCCATAGCTGGACCACTTACCCAGCTGCTAAAGAAGAACTCATTTGTGTGGGAAGACAAGGCACAAGCTGCCTTTGAAAAGTTAAAGGTAACTCTAACCCAACCTCCTGTATTAGCTATGCCAAATTTTGATGAAGAATTTACTTTGGAGTGTGATGCTTCTGGGAGTGGCATAGGAGCAGTCTTAATGCAGAGGGGAAGGCCTCTTTCTTATCTCAGTCAACAATTGAAGGGCAGGTCACTGTTACTCTCCACTTATGAAAGAGAGATGTTGGCTATTTTATTAGCTATCAAGAAATGGGGACAGTACCTATGGGGTAGGCAATTTGTTATCAAGACTGACCATAAACCACTCAAGTACATGCTAGAACAAAGGATATACACTGAAGCACAGTATAAATGGGTGATGAAATTACATGGGTACAACTATAGAGTGGAATACAAGAAAGGAGGAGAAAATCAGGCAGCTGACAGTTTATCAAGGAGGGAAGAAGTAACATGTGCTGCTATTTCTGTACTTCAAGCTGACTGGTTACAGCAGTTCAAGGATCAACAAGCAAATTCAACCTTTTTTACTCAATTGCAGGAGAAATGGGAAAAAGGCCTGTTAAATTCAGACAAATACACTAAGCACAATGGCCTTTTCTACTACAAAAACAGGTTACTCATTGACCCAAGCTCAGATTTTGTCCTTGCAATGCTCAAAGAACACCATGATCTACTCCAAGCTGGGCACTCTGGGTACTTGAAGACACTACAGAGGCTCAAGAAGGTCTGTTACTGGTCAGGGATGAAGAAATCTGTGAAGAATTATGTTCAAGAATGTGAAGTCTGCCAGAGAAACAAGGGGGAAAACATTTCCCCAGCAGGATTGCTGCAACCTCTACCAATTCCAGAGCAAATTTAGGAAGACATCTCCATGGACTTCATAGAGGGATTACCTCTCAGTCACCACAGAACTACCATCATGGTAGTTGTTGACAGGCTAACAAAATATATTCATTTGTTTGCCTTAAAACATCCCTACTCAGCAGCTACTGTGGCACAAGTCTTTATAGAGGGAGTCTTCAAACTCCATGGTATGCCCAAGTCTATTGTGACAGATAGGGATCCAATTTTCACAAGCCACTTTTGGAGGGAGTTCTTCAAATTGCAGGGCACTACACTCAAATATAGCACAGCCTACCACCCTCAAACAGATGGACAAACTGAGGTTACAAATAGGTGCATAGAAGGCTACCTCAGATGTTTTTGCAGCCACAAACCAAAGGAATGGAGTGCACATCTTCCTTGGGCAGAATACTGGTTCAACACCAATTGGCACACTTCTTCCAAAATGACTCCCTATGAGGCTGTCTATGGCAGAGCCCCTCCTCACCTTCTCACTTATGTTCCAGACCAGCCTCAAGATAAGGAAGTTGCCACAGCACTATTATCCAGGGACAATGCCTTGAAATTACTGAAGGACAACCTCCTCCTCTCTCAAGATAGAATGAAGAAAATGGCAAATTCACACAGGACTGATAGAGAGTTTGAGTTAGGTGATTGGGTCTACCTCAAACTACAGCCTTACAGACAAATATCTGTAGCCCAGAGGAAGCCACAGAAGCTATCACCCAAATACTTTGGGCCATATCAGGTGTTAGCAAGAATTGGACCAGTTGCTTACAAATTACAACTCCCAAATGATGCTCAAATCCACCCTGTGTTCCATGTTTCCCAACTCAAAAAGAAACTAGGGGCTACTTCAAATTTGCAAGATGAAAACCCATCCCAGCTGGAAGAATTGTTACTTGAGCCAGACTGGATTTTGGACAGAAGGTTGGTGCAAAGGCACAACAAGGCTGCAGTTGATTTACTAATCCAATGGAAGGATGGAAGACCAGAGGATGCAGTATGGGTACCCTATGAGAAGTTCTTAAAAACATATCCTCACTTTGACCTTGAGACAAGGTCAAAATAAGGGTAGGGTATTGTTAGAGCCTAAACTTAGTCTCACTCTATTCACTCTAAATTCTGCAGTAGGAAGCAGTAGGAATAGGCAGTAGGATTAAAGTAATTCCCTTCTCTTGCTTGCCCTTGCTTTATGAAATCAGTTAGCAGTTAGCCAGCCATGTTCTCTCCTTGTCTGGATAGCCAGGTCACCTGCCAGGTCACCAATTCTGTTACAGGCCAGCCCATTACTTCCTGCACAAGTAATACAGCACATGGGGAGAAGATGGAGAGGAATTAGTATGTTGAAACTATAAATAGAATGGATGGGGCAAATAGTGGAGTACCTGGAGAATTGATTAGTACAAACTTACTATTCGTAGCTTGTCATCTTCCTCTTGTATTTTTCTGCAAATCTGATGAAATAAAGCTTGATTCTCCTAGGTTAAATATCTTGCAATTTCTTTTGTTACCTGGTTAAATGCATCATTCTCCTCGACCTCACTCCCTCACTGGTGCTGGAGAAGGGGGTCGTATCAAGGAGGTGTGGGTTTTGAAATTGGTTTGGAGAGGAAGGGGAAAGGGAGAGGGGAAATTGAGTGCTATGGAGAGACGGAAATAGAGAGTGAGGGAGTGATGGTGAGGTTCTGAGTTTTTTTTTCTTTCTCCTTCACTTAAGGAAGGGTGGAGTAGTGGAGAGAAATTAGAGGGGGAGAGTGAACGTAGGAAGAGGGATTGGTGAAACTTGGTTAGAGGGGTGGGGGGTCGTGTGAGGTGAGTGGCTGGGTTTTGCTCTTTTTTTATTTTATTATTAGAAATGGTTTGGTTTTGGAAGAAAATGCCGAATTTTGGGTCCAAATCAAAACACAAACCCAATAACAATAATTCTAAAATAACTAATATGTAATTAATTAATAGACTATTAATAATACTAATAATCTAAAATAGGAAATGAAAGCCAAATAATTTTTTTTGCAAATCTCAAATTTAATTTGAATCAGGGTTTTACATTTTACCCCCACTAGGTACCTCATGTGGTGTCACCCCAATGTAGCATTAAGTACTACGCTCCTTTGTAGTGTGTTGTGCTACCCGTGCTTAATGTAAAGTACGTCGAACATCCCAAATGTCCGAGAACTCATTAAGGCTTCCAAGCTAGTCATCCTCTCACAGGACTTTATTCTCTACAAAGAATAAATAATAGACAACGGTGGTTCTGGGTTCATAACCCCGCAAAGTCCCAATGGATTGCCTAGTTATAGTAGTACTAGGATTGCCTACTAACAGTGGTTCTAGTTTCGTGATCCCGCAATATCCAGAGGAATGTCCACTAACAGTGGTTCTGGGTACGTGATCCCGTAATATCTAGAGGACTGCCCACTAAAAATGGTTCTAGGTCCGTGACCCCGCAGTATACCAAATAATTGTCCACTGCACCTGATATTCTTCCAGTTAATGATCCTTCCTTGAACCAAAACCTAGATGCATAGTAGATTTTTCTTTGAACTAATAGCATAAAATTTTATGGTAGAATTACAAAGACACAACATCAGAACGTCTTCAAGCCTATTTTTCTTGATGAGTCATCGACCAGCTGGCAATTAAGACTTTTGGTAAACAGATCTGCCAGATTCTTTTGGCTCCGAACATCCACCACGACAATAACTCATCTCTTAATGAGATCATTTACTGTCTTGTGCCTTAATCGCACAGTCCACTTCTTGCCATTGAAGAGATCATTCGATACCACTGTTGTAGCCACCTGGTTATCGTAGTACATCATCATCACCTGAATTTATGCACCAACCACAGGAAGATCGTGTTCGGTTGTCGCAATACATCGATATCATCTGGATTTGCGTACAAACCACAAAAAGATCCTTCCAGAGCTCTAGAAGCCATTCTGCTTCATACCCGAAGCAATTTTGCTTCATCTGCTGCAGCTTAACAGAACTCATATTCCATAGTGAGAGAAATGTCTGCTTCTTTGACTTTCTCGATATAGCACCACTACCCATGGATCTACTTTTTCGACTTCCTCGATATAGCTCATTATCCATGTAGAAGATATAGCATCTTCTTTCTCTCCTTCTGAGCACTGACTGGACCACTGCAGGACAACTGATGTAGTGCATTTTTTTGAATCCCTGAGAGATATCCAATTACTCTCTTCACAGCTTTCCAACGATCAACACTTGGTTTGCTCATGAATCGACTCGTCATGTCTACAACAAAATCTATGTCAGGCCTAGTAGTACTTGTAGCCTACATCAAACTCCAAATGATGTTCGAGTACACCAACTGTCTGACGCTTCTCCAGGATCTGGCTTCAGCCTTTGATCACACCTGTAAGGACTATCGATCCCTGGAAGATCCTAATATCCATAGCGTGTGAGCAACTTTTCATGTAGTGAGCTTGTGACAGGGCAAGTTCAACTTCCGTCTGAATTATTTAAATTTTTAGGATGGCATCCACATCTCACCGAATCTGGACGTGAGGAATATCTTTGTTCTAGTGCCACATCATTATGTCATCCACATAGAGACAAACGATGAATCCTCTATCATCAGCGAACTTCGTGTAATCATACTTAACAGTCTCGCTGATCCTGTAGTCTATTGACCTAAAAACCTGGTCAACCTTTTTGAGCCACCGATTTAGAGTGTACTTCAAATTGTACATATAATTCACCAACTTATAGACCTTGTCTTCAATATTTTTAACGATAAATCTATATGGTTGTTATATGTGAATCTCTTCTGTCATTTCTCTATCCAAAAAATACTATCTAAACATCCATCTGATGATAGAACAGCTCATGCATAGCAGCCACGACCATTGTCATCCTGATAGTTGACATCTTAGCCATTAAAGCATATGTGTCAAACTCATCAATCTCCTGTTCTTGAGCAAACCCTCATGGAAACCAGTTTAGCCTTGAACTCATCATCAGTTCCTTCGGCTTCCGTCTTCTTCTTCTCGAAGATTCAATAGGTTTAGCTCTTTCAGGCAGATTAAGTAACACCCACTTATAATTGGATGTTACAAAGTCAATCTTATCATTGACTCTCTCCGCCAGAAGATCGCATCTCTGGACTTCATCACCTCATCAGCCTCCACGTGATGGATGATAAAGTTATCTTCGAAATCTTTCGGCCTTCTCACTCGCTTTGCTAACTGCTTAGTGAATATTGGTTCAAGTGTTGTCTCGTCAATGACAACCACCTTCTGGACTACTACTTCTTTGGAAATACTTTGCTTCTTCGGTACCAACAATGTTCTCCGAAATATTCGCGAGAAAAAATGTTCTTGTCCCTAGCAAACTTGTCTTCAAAGAATTCCGCGTCGCGAGACTATATCAAAGGATCTCTGAGTGTAGCTTTCAACAGCTTATCCAGAAATACGATCTTCTTGGTCTTCGTCCCTGGCTTCTAAATATTGATATCCAAAAGTTTTACGTACACCAGACACCCCCACACTTGAATGATATTCAAGTCAGGTCTAATCTTCAACCAGTGTTTATGAGAAGCAATGACAGATGTGCCAAACGGTACATTACTTGAAAATAAACGTAACCGTAAGCACAATCTATTCTCAGAAGTGTATTGGAAGACCCGCAATAAAGATGATTCGGATGGGTGGACCAGTTTTCCTCTTATTTTTCTACTCCTTGGGACTTTGTCACTCAAAGTTAGTTCTCGGAGACTGGTAAGATATATGCCTAGAATTAAATTAAATTTGCGAGTAGCGACAGCTAGCGAAATGACGTGAAGGAAGAATACAGGAAAACTGTATGAACTCTAGAATGACTTTCTCCGGAAAACTGTATGAACAGGAAAAAGTAAGTGGACGTGCCGGAGTGGTTATCGGGCATGACTAGAAATCATGTGGGCTTTGCCCGCGCAGGTTCGAATCCTGCCGTCCACGTTTGGTTTTTTTTTAAAACAAAATCTCTTTTTTTAAGATTCTATTTCTTTTTACTGTTTATTTTCTTCTTCTATTCAGAATAATATTATTTGGATTTAACAGAAATATTAGACAATTAAGTGAACTTTGTAAGGAATCAGGTCTTCTTAATTCTTATGCAAACTTATGCAAAGCAGATTTAAATTTTCCGTGTTTGAGAAGCTGATGAATTGGGCGATTTTGACTATTGCGCAATCGAATGGCACTCTTTGAAAGCAAAACTCTGAACTCGTTTAAGTAAACATATCGATTTTTTTTAGTTTTTTCAACTTAATTACTCAGTCCTCCCGTCCCACTTAACAGCATATGACAATTTGAACACTAAACAAAACAAAATAAATTAATGGTCTATTATCCTATTTTTAGGGGTGTCATGAATTAGTTAATATAGAACGATAACAAATTAAACCAAAATTGCTTTCATAGCTCAGTTGGTTAGAGCACCCCGTTTAGTAAGCGGGAGGTCCTGAGTTCAAATCTCAGTGAAAGCAATATCGAGACATATTTTTCTTTATTTATTTTGTAAATTAATTTCTAGAGATTGTTTTTAAATTTTTGTAAACTGAATTCTAAAGTTATTTTATATTTCCCTTTTTAACTGAAAGAATATGAACTATGTTGAATATGAACTAGTCTTTTTCCTCAACATAATGATATATGTAACTTGATTTCTAGAGTTTATGTAATTAACTGATAAAAAAAATCAAGTTCTTGGTACGATACATATATAGTATAATAGAGGTTCTAGTCGATGCTAAAATTGAACATCCCCCAGCATGGAAACCCTCTCTCTCTCTCTCTCTCTCTCTCTCTCTCTCTCTCTCCACAAAACACAGAACAGATGTGGACGTGCTGGAGTGGTTATCGGGCATGACTAGAAATCATGTGGGCTTTGCCCGCGCAAGTTCGAATCCTGCCGACCACGTTTTTTTTAGTTTTCTAAACGAAATCTCTTTTATACACAACTTATGTTTATTTTCTTTTTGCTGTTTATTTTCTTCTTCTATTTAGAATAATATTATTTGGATTTAACAGAGATATTAGACAATTAAGTGAACATTGTAAGGTGTCTTCTTATACAACTTATGCAAAGCAGATTTAGATTTCCCGTGTTGAGAAGCTGATGAATTGGGCGATTTTTACTATTGCGAAATCGAATGGCACTCTTTGAAAGCAAAACTCTGAACACTTTTAAGTAAACATATCGATTTTTTTTTAGTTTTTTCAACTTCATTACTCAGTCCTCCTGTCCCACTTAACAGCATATGACAATTTGAACACTAAACAAAACAAAAATAAATTAATGGTCTATTATCCTATTTTTAGGGGTGTCATAAAGTAATTATTATATAAAAGGATAACAAATTAAATCGAAATTGCTTTCATAGCTCAGTTGGTTAGAGCACCCGTTTAGTAAGCGGGAGGTTCCTGAGTTCAAATCTCAGTGAAAGCAATATTAAAATATATTTTTCTTTATTCATTTTGTAAATTAATTTCTAGAGATTGTTTTTAAATTTTTGTAAACTGAATTCTAAAGTTATTTTATATTTTCCTTCTTAACTGAAAGAATATGAACTATAATATTGAATATGAACTAGTTTTTTTACTCAACATAATGATATATGCAAGGCCGGCCCTGGGCCCGTGCCCAACGTGCAACTGCACAGGGCCACAAATTTGGAGGGGCCTCCAAAAAAAAAAAGGATTAATTTTGTAAATTTATAATTTAAGTCATATTTGACTGAAACCTAGTTAGCTCCCCCAGAATACAGAGGGCCGACCATTGGAACTTGGAAGTTACTTAATGTCTCCATGATTTCAGCGGTGGTGTGGTGATATTTTGTTCAAGAAAAATATAAAATATAGTTTTTTAATAAATTATTGGTTGGATTTCTTCTTTGATTACTCACTTCCTTATTGTTTCTTAATTTCTTTAAGGACAAGAAAAACAGAGAGTGCTGTTACAGGAATAATTCATCTCTAAGAGGTACAAATTTCTATATGCAAGTGTATCCAACCAATAATTTATTTTTGTAAGAATTTTATTTAAAACAATGACAAAGAAAAAAAATTTCTTTGATTACATTTGCATTACGAACAAAATATACTTAGTCATTGTTTTATTCTTCTTAATCTGATGCAACTGTAACAGGAATGATTCATCTCTAAGACTCTAAGAGGTAGTGAGGTACAAAAATTTTTTCTTAAGAATTTTATTCTCATTGTGAATTTATTATTTTTCTTAGAGCTGTGATCCTATTGTGAATTTAGTTTTATATTTATATATGGAAGAACAATATCATCCCATCCGGAATAATTGGTTTGCTTTTGGATCTCGATTGAGAAAGAACAGCTCTGACGTGGACCGTGGTGATAAATTTTGTGTAAATTTTGATATCATTTTGTGGATATTTTCTTATAATTATGCTATGTTGTAATAGTTTTATTGATGAAAAGTGTGCACGATAGGAACAATTGATTTGGAACATTTAAAAAAAAACTATTTTTAATTATTTTTAATAATTTTTTATATCTTTTATAAACAGGTTCCACTCTGATGTAATGATTTTCGTATTTTTCAGAATCAATACATTTTAAAAATATCAATAAATAAATTTATAGGGCCACATTTTAAGATCTGCACAGGGCCTTCAATTATCCAGGACCGGCCCTGGATATATGTAACTTGATTTCTAGAGTTTATGTAATTAACTGATAAAAAAAATCAAGTTCTTGGTACAATAGATAGTATAATAGAGGTTCTAGTCGATGGTAAAATTGAATATCCCCCAGCATGGAAACCTCTCTCTCTCTCTCTCTCTCCAAAACATAGAACAAACATCTCAACAGATGTGATATTTACAAATCAATATTTGCAGTTGTACTTTACAAAACTTGTTCATCACAAGAAAGAGACACTGCTGTGAGCATATGGCATAACAGAAAGATCATCATGATATTTCAATACTCGTTAATAATATAGTCAGTACAAGACTAAAACCACTCCAAGGAACATGGCATAAAATGCATCTGCATTGCTTGCGGGATCAAAAGTAAATTCCCGCATTTTCTTTGCACCAGGTCTACAATATCATTATACCAATCATCTTGGACAAAAGTAAAAGTTGTTGTTGCAGATCAGACATGATGCTTGCATAACCTCACCACAAAATGGGTACTAGTATCTTGATCCTTCCTGAATCATGCATCTTTGAGGATGTTCTTGCTCCTGACGCAGGACGAAGACCTAAAAATGAATTATTAGTATGAAATTAAGAATTTGAAAAAATTTGAATACAGAAGCTTTAATTGAAGAGTGAACAACAACTATTATAAATTTTTCTCAAAAATTATAATAGAAATACAAAATAATACTATGATTACCATTGAAGACGTCAACGTTGAAAGCGGGGAAGCAACGTTGATATAGATATTTGCTTTAAGGTTTTGGTATCGCACTATATAAACTCAAAATAGATTATTCATTCTCAATTATTTTATGCATATATACCTTATGAAATTACAAACTATTTATAACCTACAAAACAATCAAAAGAAGATAAACTAAATATATAAGTTCTTATCCATAAGATAATTCAATTCATAACCAACCCAATATTAGAAATTACTCTTTTTCCTTGCTTTGAAATCTGCAACAAAAATAAAAATTAAAGTAAAGGTTACTGACCTCCGGGAAATCCGCGCACGTAGCACTGCCCTAAGAGTTAATCCGAGTCTATTTGTAGACTTTGTCCGAATGCTCCTAGTGGTAAAATTTTTGCGCTACTGACATTTCCTCGTCATACACAACATAGAGAGAGCGGCCCTTGACTTAGCTTTGCCCAGAGAAAGAACAAAGAATAGAAGAGGTTCGAAAAGACGAGATTTTGAGAAAAATTTCACGTAGGATTTTCAATATAAAAGAGATGAGAAAAAGGTTCAATTTATAGCTACAATAGACTGTAACGTATGGCTGGATAATGTCACGTCCCGATTTCGGATGATCGAAAACTAGCCACTGGACGTGATGTCTTACAAGTCTAGATTGCACTTGAACAAGGCAAAACTATTACAGTTTCTGGTATTTTTCAGAAAATAACGATAGTGCAGCAAAAGCAAGCTAATAAATTGAAGTCACACAAGATATGAAGAAATGTATCTCTTTATTGATAATTGTAATGGATTACAAGACTTGCAGCGGAATATATAAAGACTGTGTGAAGACGAAAACGTAAGTGGACGTGCCGGAGTGGTTATCGGGCATGACTAGAAATCATGTGGGTTTTGCCCGTGCAGGTTTGAATCCTGCCGTCCAAGTTTGTTTTTATTTTTTATTAAAACGAACTCTCTTTTCTGAGATTCTTTTTTTTTTAGCTGTTTATTTTCTTCTTCTAGTTAGAAAAAATATTATTTGGATTTAACACATACACTTGAGCCTCATTGGGTTCCCGGAAAGGAAAGGAAAGGAACTTCCTGTTTAGAAAGGAGGTCCTGAGTTCAATCCCTTCGTGTTTAGAAATATACGAAAGAAAAGCCAAGCTTTTTATTCCAAATTGCTTTCATAGCTCAGTTGGTTAGAGCACCCGTTTAGTAAGCGGGAGGTCCTGAGTTCAAATCTCAGTGAAAGCAATATTATTTTTAGATTTTTTTTTTATGTAAACTGAATTCCAAAGTTATTTTATATTTCCCTTCTAAATTGAAAGAATATCGACTATATTAAGCTTATAATGTTATTTTTTTTCCCAACATAATGATATATGCAACTTGATTTATAGAGTTTTATGTAAACTTCTTGGTACAATACATTCATTGTAGGGCCAATTAGTGTTTAGACCCTGAGTTTTATACCAACTTAGAGTTTAAACTCATGTTCAAATGGAGAATTTAGACCCTGAATTTTATACAAACTTAGAATTTAAACTCTAACATGTTCAATTTGAGAGTTTGGACCCTCTATATATATATATATATATATATATATATATATATATATATATATATATATATATCCCGGGCCCGTGCAGCCCCTCCCTCCCTCCCGGTTCTCTTCCTGTCGGCTGCCGGCGTCTCCGGCGCTCACCGGCCCCTGCCCCATCCGCCGTCTCCGTGCGATGCGCCGCGGGAGGCCAGAGGCGCCTCGTGCAGACCGCCCACCCTCGAGCAGTGCGCTACCTCCTCGGGCAGCGCGCCCACCCACCTCCTAGTTCCGCGTGCCCATCGGGCAGCGCGCCCATCGGGCGGTGTGCACCCCCCCCCCCCCCCCCCCCCCCCCTTAGGGTCGTTGCCCAAACATTTTCGAATTTCGAATTTCTTTTCGAAATTTTGCATTATACCCCTTAAAACTTTTGTATTTGCGACTTAGAATTCCAGGGCACTTTTGTGTTTTTCGTCCCTAGCACGCACTTTTGTGTTTTTCGTCCCTAGCACCTGTACTGCTCGTTAAGAGCCACCCTTTTAGTTCAATAAAAATGCTGTTTTCTTAATATATATATATATATATATATATATATATATATATATATATATATATATATATATATATTCCGTTGCCCTTCCTCCCAATGCCTCGGAATGAAATTTTCTTATATAAAATGGTGGGTATAAAGGGAAAGATTAAAAAAATCCAATACCTAAACTTTCTAATTGGACGTGATAGGCTTAAAGTCTAAGATGGTATAATATCCAGGGTCTAAACTCTAATCGGCCCTTTGTATTAAAGATGTTCTAGTTTTTTCGCTGCTAAAATTGAATTTCACACAGCAGAGAATCCTCTCTCTCTCTGTGGGTCTCCAAAACACACAACAGACATTTCAACAATGATATTTACAAATCAATATTTGCAGTTGTACTTAACAAAACTAGTTCATCACAAGAAAGAAACACTGCTGTGAGCATATGGCATAACAGAATAATCACCATGATATTTCAATACTCGTTAATAATAGTCAGTACAAGACTAAAACCACTCCAAGGAACATGACATAAAATGCATCTGCATTGCTTGCGGGATCAAAAATAAATTCCTGCATTTTCTTTGCACCAGAGGTCTACAATATCATTATACCAATTCATCTTGGACAAAAATAAAAGTTGTTGCAGATCAGGCATGATGCTTGCATAACCCTCACCACAAAATGGGTACCGGCATCTTGACCCTCCCCGAACCATGCATCTTTGAGGATCTTCTTGCTGCATTCCAAATTTTCACTTCATACTTGAGGATCAATATTCATAAAATCTGGCTTAATAGATTAAGAAAGCCACTTATGAGAAGCTCTGAATGGTATTTAAGGTCTGACCTCAAACATACTGGTGGTATTTACAATGCGGATCTCACAAATCCTGTCAAAAAGCCCACAACAAAGTGTTATTCAAACAAATAAATAACATCAGCAAAAGCAGCTCTTCACTAGAAGAAGAAATCTTCACTAAAGTGTCAGGCAACAAAATAGGGTAAATACCACTTTTGGTCACCAAATGTTTCAAAATTTTAAATTTTAGTCACTCCATGACCAAAAATTTATATGGGGAGTGACTAAAACTAAAACATTTGAAACATTCGGTGACCAAAAGTGCTATTTACCCAAAATAAAATCAAACTGCATGAGTTGCGTACCTTAATTTTTCTCGAGAATAGAAACAAAAAAAGGAAAAGAAAAGGGAGAGGTACGACTCCATGGCTTCTGTTACCTAATCAATTAATGCAACTACCAGCTGACAGTGAAACTACTGCTATTCAACAGTTAACATATATTACCATGTATATGCTTGTTAGATCGACGAAAGATTCATCGTACAATCTACATTAGCATGCTTGCCATGGGAGGAGAAGATGACAATCAAATGGCATGTTTTTGCTTCAGGGGCCAGTGGAATTAGAATAACGTGGAGTCAGTAATACCTAGGAACTAGCCCCTAATGAAGCGAATAGAAGAAAATAATCAGCCACAAATTTGCAATTTTGTTGTTGTTGTAGTCATAGTTGCTGTTGCTATAACAAAGAAATATCAGGAGACAATGATGCTAATGATGATATGCTTCTTCCTGAGCAGCACATGTGGATACAGAATTTAAGCAGCACAAAAGTTATTCAAAAGGATGGTGCTTGAAACAAAAGCAGGAAATGTAAGGAATCAGCAACTCACCCTTACCTGTATTCCTTCTCAGCTTTGCAAGAGCTACGGCAATTTTGGCACCAACAAGTGCATTGTTCTTTACAAGCGCGATATCTGTAGCTTTTACTCAAGGAAAAGAATAATCATTCAAAGAAGGTAAACATTGTAGGCATACTATCAACCAACTCTCCTTCCAAATGAGAGTCGAAACAAACTTCACAGTGGCATACACAATCATATGTGCAAAAAAATACTGATGGATAAAAAGGATACTTGCGGTCAATGATGCTCCTCCAGTTAGTTCATTTACTCTAGCAAGCAAAAAAGGAGTTGAAGCATTGCCTATCACACGCTTCTTCCTGAAACAAAAAGTGCCAAGATTTCATATGTATGAACAGTAAATGCACTGTACAAGATCTCCTTTATTTCTGCCATCTATGTTGCTCTGAAAGATATGCACACAATAAGGGTGTGGGATATACCAATTTCCCAAAATCTAGTATGCGCACGCTCGTGCAGATGTGTTTAAGGAAATCGGAATCTGCTATGACATAGCAGCAGCCATCCTACTATGTCATACCAGGTGGCGGTTTCTCATCCCTTCCAGTGTTATCCCCTCCAATTTTCTATTACTGCAGGTTATATCTCAAAGACCAAACATAATAATTAGTTGTATGTCCGTTTCCTTATCCAACAGTCTACTCCACTGCGCCTCCCCCTCCATTCCCTCCACCGCGGGAAGGTCCGCCTCTGTTATTTTCTGCATGTGGCAGCACTGCACTGCCACCTTCCTCTTCGAGGCCCGCCCCTCCATCCCAAAATCCCATCTGACAAGTCTATGTGATTCAACGGCATCAAGTCACGGATGGGAATAAATAGCATGAGAAGAGCTAAAAGCGTTGAGAGACTAATCCCTTGGAACAATCATCTGTGTGCGCACCAGATGAACCAATAGAGACAAATGTTGTCTACAAGCTGATTCATCTAACCACGTGTACAAAATCAATTCTCGAACTGTTTTCACAAAGACATTAGCTTGATTCCTTTACCTCCTCATGCAAACAAAAATTCTCTAACTACTTCAACAAGGATATTAAGTACTGATTGTCACCATCAGAACTTCCATCTACAAACATTCAGAAAAAGGAAGAACAGAAAGTTGAGAATGTGAAGAGGAAGGGTCGAAGGGCATCAAAGAGGAAGGTGGCATAGTGAGGCGGGCATCGAAGAAGGGTGTGGTGGAGAGGATGAAGGGGCAGGCATCTGCAGAGGGACCGGTATGGCAAGCTTCTTGTGGAGAGGGAGAAGTGGTCACTTTGTGTGTGTGTGTGTGTGTGTGTGTGTGTGTGTGTGTGTGTGTGTGTGTGCGTGTGTGTGTGTGTGTGTGTGTGTACAAGTCAATCCAATCATATTCTGACGCTTATTGTGTCATAGCAGGAAGAGTTCTGCTATGACATGGTAGAAGTTGTTTTCTCCTATATATCTCAAAAATTATAATAATATGGGGTTAATAGGCTAAGTTTAAAATAATCTACACTTGATTCAGTATAATAAGAAAAAATGGGCCTAATATTATAAGAAATGAGTTATTTGAACTTTTAACTGAACCTCCCATTTAAAAATAACTCAAAATCAAGGATCACAGTATCAGATACGGACCTTCTTATACGTCTACATATTGGTGGTTTCCTCGGAGTTTCGTTGTTGTCAAAAAGCCAAATATTTGATACACGTAGGCATAATTTTATATATTATTTGTTGTTTCTAGTTAGTTTTGAATGAAATAATACTCAATGTTGACAAACGGATCACCCGCAATAGATTCAATTGTTTGTTTATTTCTTTAAGCAAAGTACACACAAGTTAGATAATTTTGAATTGAAAAATATTAAGATGGATGAATGTTGTGAATTTATAAATAGTAAATACACCTTTTCGAGAGATGTTAATGGTTACAATGCGTGAAAGAGATGACACACTATAGCATGTCGATCTAAGGCACAACAAAACAATTGTCTCTGACATTGTTTTTTCCCATACTTCTTAATGGTTACAATGCGTGAAAGAGAACTTAATGACACACTATAGCATGTCGATCTTAGGCACAACAAAACAATTCTCTGACATTGTTTTTCCCCATACTTCTTAATGGTTACAATGCGTGAAAGATATCTTAATGACACACTATAGCATGTCGATCTTAGGCACAACAAAACAATTATGTGACATTGTTTTTCCCCATACTTCTTTTTTTTTTGCTGAATTGACCGATAAATTAGCCCATTGTCGATATCAATCAGTATCAGCCACAATAAAGTGGGGTAAATATCGGAATAGGAACATGCTAAAACCGATACAATATAGCCAATGTGTACCTCTAACGGCCGATACGTAGTGGTTTCGGCTGATACTTCAAACCTTGTTCACAATGCAACCTGACCCGACCTAGGAAACCACATGTATCAACTTGAGTTTATAAGACAAGCCATGTTGGGTTATGCTCCTCTATTCTCCACCCCCACCCAGGCACCACCCGTCGCCCACACTCCTCTAACTTATCATTTATACAGAAGTGTGTTACCTCGCATATATATATATATATATATATATATATATATATATATATATATAACGGGATTTTCGCACTGGTTCAACCTGGATCGTTGTCTAGGCATGTCTAAACCCATTACAATATCCTATAAGCACCAGTATGCCAAAACGAGAGTGCCAGACAAGTGCCCTGCATCAATGCCTCTGTCTATATCATTGTGTGTTGTGTCCGTGTCAAATCATTACTGCATCCGTGTTCGTTTTCGTGTCATGACACTGTGTCCACGTCTTTGAACCATATCTAAGATAACATCATTGGAAGAAACGTGTAACAGTTCATTCAAATTTTGGTGAAGCTAGATTTAAAGATCTTCATAGTGTTAAAATAATGAATCCTGCTTTCGCAATAATTTAGGAAATTCAAATAGTTACGAGGAGAAAAATAGTAACAGGCGTCGACGGCCACATATGATAAAAATACAAGTTGAGTTTATGTTATTTTCTTAAAATATTATTACATAAGAATATCAATGAACATAATGCACGTTTATCCAATACCGTAACTGCTGGTTGTGTTGATATTTTACAACTAGTACCCACGAGGTGTCCCCTACTATTTTGTTCAGTGACTTCAATGCAAAAATAGATCAATCAAATTTTTTACATCAATTGGTGATATAGAAACAGGTAGCAATATTCCTCCTACATTGAATAGGTGAAGACTAGAAAATGCTAAGAGGACAAGAGACTCGTACATTGGCATGCAAAGTATGCAAAGTATGTGTGAAACCCCAATATTTAGTCCCACATGTTGGGATTTTGATTGGTTTTTATTGGAGTACTTGGGTCCTATGTGTACATCAGGATTAACCATTTCGACAAGTTGGGCCAAGTGATGTGCACATGTGGCCCATGCAAGGATCATGCCAGGGGAGCCCGTGCCTAGGCGTGACATTACGCATACAGATAGAAAGAAAGCATGCAAATCATGCATATGACAAAAACAAAGATATATAAAGGTCTTACTCGGCTTCTTCTAAAGCTCTCTGTATTGCAGACTCTATCAAATTTCCAGAAGCTGCGTATTCTTTTGGAATTGGCACAGCAATCAGCATTCCAGTTCCAAGATTCAAACTCAAGCTGGAATCTGCAGTACACAACAGAAATAAAAGCAATATTCATGGTGCATAAAAGGAACTACATAAGTAACGACTAGTTTTCATCATTGTCACTCACGTATGAGCTTAGCACACTCCTCCGGACTATCCAGACGACAGGGAACCTGTACTCAATGCAATCAAAATGACTAATTACTTAAAGCCTAGTTAGGGGTAAAACAGATCTGGTGTTGGTTAAATGCTGGGATATCCTTGTACATATATGCCTCTATTCGCAAAATATGAAAGCAGGTACGTTAAGGTGTATCCGTGTTAAATGAATGCCTATGGTACACAGACACGAACACGACACAATATGGACATAGTGATAAGTACACAACACTTATTTTGGCCATGTCATAGTGTATGTTAGGAGCAAATTTGTCATGTCTGATATGTGTCCAACACGGTGCAATAGGGCACTGATTTTTGGAGTACCCATGCTTACTAGATGAATGACAATATGGTTGATACATATGCGATGAAGGGCATTCTGCCATGGCAATACACCAATTTTGACATAAAACTATCAATTATCATAGTCTCGAACACAATATTTATGATTCCTAAAAACCTGACCTTTACTGCATATGCATCCAAAAGTATAGCAAGAATTGCTAAGGTCCCCAACAATAAGGACATTATGGACATTTCTTCATATATACATTTAGTTATACAGATTCAGACCCAGATTATTGAAAAGTATCATTCAAATGTGATGCAAATGATTATAGTAATGTTCTTTCAGGCTAACTATGGATATGGAAACAGTTGAATCAGATTCAGACTACTTATGATTGAATATTTATGGCTTCTACTCAATACTAATATTAATCTGGAAAATGAAGCAGGATATGGATTCAATAATGGGCAACTTAAAATGTGAAAGGAAGGAAAATCAGGATGTGAAAGCACAAAAACCTTGTAGATTTCAGAACAAAATAGTCAGGAAAGATCATAACTAGAATATATATGGTCTAACGAATATTCATCATCATCATCCAAGCCTTCCAATCAGAATGGGAGGGTCTAACGAATATTACGTGTAAGAAATCTATATTATCTATACTTCAGCACATAAACTGCCCAGCTAACTAAATAAAATAGAAGGAAATCACGGGTTTGTGATATACACAACTGTAGTCTTTACTGTTATTGTGCTTTCCGACTAGCATATATACTACTGTATCAGATTGAAACAATCTTAACAGGTTGCTAATATGTAAACTGCTGCAGAGAATGCAATTCTTACGTCTTCAACTCATAGAAACAGGATGGTAGCCTTCCACAATAATCAAATAAAGAACAAGTAAAGGAGCATCAAGTCCAAACAGTTGTTTAGCATCAACTATAGGGTTTCAGGCCCAGTTTGCCACTTTTGGTGGTTACAGGATGCATTAGTCAAACTGGCATTTGGCAATCGCTGGTGCTCACTTCAATGGGATTGAACCAGTTGGTCCAGTTCATTGTGCAAGGTTGGGTTTTCACCTTTTGGATAAAAACACGCTGATCAATAAGCTAAGCTCGATGAGGAGCTTCAACTATCCTTCCATTGGCTCAAGCAATGTTCAACAGGGAATAAGTGACTCAGGTCACAAATGCAGCGCAATGAAAAAGATTATGCCCAATATAATTCACATATTTCCACATAATATTGGATGCTCAGACATCTAACAGTTTATAAAACTTTGAAACCTCATAATTACACATTAACTACTAAAAAGACTAGACCAATGGATCTGATTTTAGACCATGTCCATGTCAAAAGTTGCATCGAGCAGTGCTTACCTTACCTCTGGGGCATTCGGCACTAATGAGACTAGAAAAGGGCCGAAATTCTGTGCACCACAAAAGTTGGGAAATACGGAAATAATAAAAACAGCCTAATCTTTCAGTGGGTGCTATGCTTAAGCTCAGTCATGTAATGCAATTAGATAAATAGTATTACAACGTGGCATACTGTTTAGATTCTGAAACATATTAGAAGTAATTAGTAGTTAGTGATAGTAAGGGAAGCAGAGCCTACCAAGCATTGAAGATTCCTGACAGAGACAATCAAGGGTTAGCATAGTATGAATGCTATATGATATCAATTTCACTCTCAGCATGCAACAGCACTAAAAGATAAGCAACAGACATACCAAGCAGACATTAAGCTACATCATAAGAACAAATACCTTTACATGTAAAGCACTTTCAATTGTTTTTAGTGGGTAATAACTTGTTTTTCACATGGAGGCATTGCTTTCCTTCTTCCAAATCACATGAGCACCAGCAATACTTAACACGTTATGCTTAGTGTTGATGAGCATGCCATATACATGTACAATGGATCATATCAATATTAACCAAGTTTAAATGATCATGTACCCCGTAGATATATAGAAATCATCTACTATGATTGTCCCAGAAGATGCTAATATACTGTCTACAAACTCGAAAGATCAAGCAATTTCTATCAGAAGAGAACCAAAAGAAATGATCACCTTGCATCCACTGACTTCAGTAAAAAATGCAGGAAATTCATTTGTCTTGTAGGCAGCAACTGTCACTCCTTGAGTTTCCTGCAATTTTAATAAAGTTTTGTAAGACTGGAAATCATATGCAATTAGAATAACCTTTTGTTTCTTGTCATAACACATCTTAAGAAAAGAATAGCAGTTCCTCTTGCAGTTGAGGAAGGTGGGTGCGTGCGTGGTGGGTAATACTTTAGCAGGCTTTTACGGATGCAACCTTCATCTGGATGGCCTTCCCTAGACTATAAATCAAGACCTTTATGACCATGAAATATTGAAGTAGTCAGCCCTAACAATGTCACTAACAAGATCAGGAGCACGTGTCCGATGATAGTGAAAAACAATGGTACCTTTAGTAAACGGAGACTTTATGGGGAAGGTGAGTGTTGTAACAAATAAGGAGATTTAAGAAAGATGGATTTTTGGAATATCATGTGAAATTGTTAGTGTAGTATTTTACAACGTCAAAAAGAGTGCCTCTTTATATATATATATATATGGCCAATGACCCCTAGTCTAGTGGTAGTGGTGAGGCATGCGGCCCAAGTGGTCAGGAGATCGATTCCCGGTGGGAGCGTTCGACACAATTACCATTTTCAATATATATATATATATATATATATATATATATATATATATATATATATATGGGCTAGTGTACAATTGAATGGCCTTAGAAGGAAAAGATGTAAAATGTTGTTATTGTAAGTAGGGGTGAGCATTCGGTTTATTCGGTTCTAACCGAACCGAATTATCGAAAACCGAATAAACCGAATTTACAAAATTAAAAACCGAACCGAATTCGGCAAAAACCGAACATAACCGAAATCGAATTATTCGGTTCGGTTTTTGGTTCATTCGGTTTATATAAATTTTTCTGTTGGCCTTTTTTTTCAATGGCCAAGTCCAAAATTAGGCTTATTAGCCTTTTAAAGTTCTTCCGCAGTAGCACAGTAGCTACTATAGATCTCTTCCCACTTAAAAAAATTATTTCAATTTCAATCATTGTGAGAACATGGCCCACTATACCTGATCTTTAGCCAAAAGGCCAAGAGACACATTTGCTTTGACGTGCATATAGGTCCCTTTTATAACCTCCTCTAAGCCAACTTTTTATGCTACAGGCGGTGTGGGACTAAATGTGCTCACTCAGTTGCTAGCGCTTGGCAAGATTGGAATTCATTGGTTGGTCATGTAAGGAAAACATATGATATAAACATATAGAGTGTTCTTCATTCCTATATAAACAACATCGTATTCTTCTCCTATATAAACATCAAACTTAGTCTTAGATGGTCACGTATTTTTCTGTCAAGGCCAAACTGGATGTCGACGAAGCAACCGCATATAGAGTATCTCATCACGATCTATTACAATCTTGAAGGTTAAGCACTCCTAAAGCTCTGTTGAAATGAGAAAAATAGAATTTTCTATATTATAATATATATATATATATATATATATATATATATGATAATATTTACGTAACTGTGTAACTCTTATTCGGTTTTCGGTTTTGGACCGAAACCAAACTCCAAAACCGAAACCGAAACCGAATAAGAAATTTTAGCATTTTCAAAACCGAAACTGAACCGATATTTTTTCTAACCGAACCGAATCTCTTATTCGGTTCGGTTCGATTTTCGGTCCAAAACCGAATAATGCTCACCCCTAATTGTAAGTGTAAATTTAAGTACCAATAAGTTATCTGTTTCTTTTAAAATATCTGAGAAACTTTAACATTTATTTTATTCCTTTCTGGAACTTGATTTAATATTTGAGTTTGTCTAATATTGTGGGTTCATCTCTGAAGTTATCTGTTTCTTTTAAAATATCTGAGAAACTTTAACATTTATTTTATTCCTTTCTGGAACTTGATTTAATATTTGAGTTTGTCTAATATTGTGGGTTCATCTCTAAGCAAAAATCAACGACACGAAAGGATTCACAACAATCCTACCCATAAGGATCTCATTCATGTATGGATGGTTTTCAACCATTTTGCTAATGTCTCTTTTGACTCTTCCATCTCATGCCATCTACCATGGTGATGCTCTTGATTACACACTTCTAACAGTTGATGATGCTTTTCTATACTGTCAAGATGCTGAAAACCTTGACTTTCAATTTCGGGGATCAAGGTGGTAAACTTTGGCCAATATGGATGCATGATCATATGTTCAAGTTTTTTCACACTAGAATATTTGTACTTTATGATTCTACTATACTTGATGTTTGGGGCTTTGAGCATTTACTTTGGGATAGTACGTATGTTGTAGTCTTGGAAGAACAAGAACTCCAAATTGGTGATGTCCTTGTCATACATGTATTAGGCCCGACACGGACACTAAAAATACACTTAAGGGCGTCCTAGTGCCTGTGTCATGAGACTCCCGCTCACAGACACGTTGGGTCTGTGAAGGGTTAAGATCTATGCAGCCTTACCACCATATATATATATATATATATATATATATATATATATATATATATATATAGTTAAAACACCAGGCCTTTTCCCTAGTACTCCTAAACATAGCTTTCTCCCTCCACATCCTTAACCCGTTTAAACAACTATCAGATAAGAGAGAAATTATCATTGATTCATCATCCAGCCCTTCTTCCATCAGAACGACGATGTTAAGGAGCATGAGAAAACTCCATTTAAAAGAATTGACAAAGTTCCTATAATTAATAGTTAACCTGGCAATCATCATCATCTAAGCTTTCTCCCATTAGAATGGGGTCAGCAAAGCTCCGTAAAATATTAGACAAAGCTCTTATGACCAGCTATTGACCTGACTGCAATCCTCTATGTTGGTGCCAACAACTTAGCAACGATAGCTATGAGCATGAGAGGGTCATGCCATATAACCTAGGTGTCCATTTGGCATGTAGGTAGACCTTTTTAGATCTGCAGCTTAATCTTATGCTACAAGGGAGTACCCTCAATATACCCTTAGGCTAGGGCTGAGCATATCTCGGTCTAAAACCGAAAACCGACCATAACCAATATAAGCTATTCGGTTCGGTTTTCCAATTTAGGTTTGGTTGGCTATGGAAATTTTCGGTTTATTGGTTCGGATTTCCGTTTCAGACTTTGAAACCGAAAACCGAATTACAATTACTTATCCACCTTCACACACACACACACACACACACACACACACACACACACACACACATATATATATATATATATATATATTCTAAAAACGGAATTTGAATTTTTGATCTATGGTATAGGCTTGTCTTGTTTACATTTGTAAAATTGTATTTATTTGACTTTATTACATTCATATATTTTGTTACTTTATCTCAAAATTTTGTTGTAAAATTTGACTGAAAATTTTTGTTGTGAAAAAATTATTGTAAATCTTAGACCGGCCCATTATGCAAAGGGTCCATCCAAACCAAATTAACCCTCAGCCCGGCCTAATAAGCAGAAACTGAATTAACCGAAAACCGAACCGTTTTGGTTAGGTTCAGTACCATATTAACCCTTAGCCCGGCCTAATAAGCAGAAACTGAATTAACCGAAAACCCAAACGGTTCGGTTTTCGGTTTTAAAAAAATTATGATTCAGTTCCGTTTCAATAAAACGGTTAGGTTGAAGTTTAGTTTTCATAAATTTCGCTTTGGTTGGACCGAACCGACCAAATGCTCACCTCTACCTTATGCTATAAAAAAAAAATTACGCGAAGAGGTAAGAAAATACAATTTCCCATAACTTTTATTATTCTCTATGAACATTAAGTCAAAGAAACAAAAGGAACGACGTCTGCTAGAACAAAATTCCTACTATGGATCATAAGACCAGTGAGGAAAAGGCTATAGAAAAATGCAAGGATAATAAAGACGAAGTGATTAAATTGATTTGAACTTAGTTATGTTGCAAGGAAACGCAAAATAGTATCCGTATCAGTATTGTGTCCGTATTCGTGTTTGTATCCGTATAAATGCAACATAGCTAACTACCTTTGACCTTTGAACCTATTTGAAAATGTTTGTATCTCGTACCCATATCCTTGTCCGTATTCGTGCAACATAGGAACTTAGTAATTAGTGACTTCAGACCTATAAAAAGAGAGTATCTTAATGAACTGGTCTTTGAGTCTGTAGGATTTCTACTCTTTTGGTCCGTAAAATGTCCATGAAGAAGGCATTTATGCTTAATAGTTAATACATACATGAAATTGGACCTAGATTCATACCGGATGTGTGCAGCTTGGAGTTATTCATGTTTAATCATGTCAGAAATTTTTGGCGACATTTCTGCTACTTATACATAGTTTTCAGAACCTGGGGAATCATTTTAGGGGGATAGTCAAAGGCATTTCAGGATTTAGTGTGGATTTTTATTTCATAACCCAAATACTGTCATTCTAGCAGGAATTTGTAATCCTGTGTTTGTCATTTTGATTCTAAATGCTGACCAGAATGGATTTGGAATCCCTGAAGGCAGTAGAGTAAAACTCTGTACTGTGAGTTGACAAATTAAATACACATTAAATTGTTAAATTAATGTTTTCAAAAATAATTGTATTAAAATTTATAATCATTTTACATTATTGATTTATTGGTGTTTTCAATTTAATCGTGCATAAGATGTTAGTTATCGACTTTCCGAAACCAAGAACTCCAAAACTCCGATCCAAACCTGTAGAAATTGTCTATACCGATATTCATAAAAAAGGGTCTGAAACAACTGATTCCGATATCATGAACCTTGTTAAAAACCTCATCATCTCTTACTATTAAGCAATATTACATGTTAATGATGATTAAATATGTTAACACCCCTTACTAGCATATCTATTCAAAGTGAAGAATACGTACCAAAAATTCTAAAGTTCTAGGAATATCTAAAATTGACTTCACACCAGCAGAGATAACAGCCACCGAGTTTCTTCCAAGTTCCGTAAGATCAGATGAGATATCCATAGCTGCAAAATGGAAGCAAATTAAATTAGAACCTGAAAATACACTAGAAAATCCTTGGGATAAACTACTGAATTTTGTTCAAGAAAGACGACATGGTTAGTTTAAGAAAAAAACTCAAAATTTGTTCAAGAAACAGAATGGTAAGAGACATTGGTTTGCATAATAGAATAAAGACACTAAAACATGTATAGGCCAATGATTATTGAATCACTACTAGTTAGTCATTTTGTACTTTTCTAGAATTATTGAATTGACTCTCACAGAAGAATTAATGTGACCAGTGACCACTCTTAAAATCCCCAGCACTTTCACCAAAACTCTAGAGTATTGGTGAGGGTTGAGGGTCAAATTTTATTTTATTCTAACACTCCCCCCACAGGTTGAAGGTCGATTTTATGGATTGAGAGCTAGATTCACGTAGCAGCATAATTTTTTTAAATCTACTTAAAATGCAAGCCCGAGATTCAAACCTGGGTTGCTCTGATACCATGTTAAGTACCTGCCACTTGCACCAACACTATAGTGTTGGTGAGGGTTAATATTTAATTTATTCTAACTACCACAATCTATGATATTTCACTGTAGATTGACATCCAATGCTTATATAAATTACACAACAAACATCATCCCAAGTAAAAGCACTTATAATCATGCTGAGAGACTAGAGTTTTAAATAAATGTCAAGAAAATGTGCCTTTCTTACTTTGTTCTCCATGTCTGTGCACTCCACCAATGCCTCCGGTAACAAAGACTGGAATGCCAACCTGCAGTCATTTATGCAGTATGTTCATCCTCAGCAGCAGCAGCCAAGCCTTCTCCCATCAGAATGGGGTACGCTATGAAGCATAAGAGAAATCCATAAAAAGAATAGACAAAGTATCTATGAGCGGCTGCCGACATGATGTCAACCCTCTATTTCGATGCCAAATTCCTAGCCTAGATAGCTACAACCATGAGAGGACCATGGCATAAAACCTAGGTCAGTTGGCTAGTAGGCCCACAACTTTACTGCTATGTTGTGTAATTCATGCAACCAAAGAACATCCTCCAACTTTAGATATGACTATAAAGAGTTTACACAAATAGGTAAGATGATACAAATTTATACAGTGTATGTCGAACAGACTAAATTACATGTGCAAGCTATTGATAACAACGGCTGCCTGCCATTGGCCATGTGCTGAATACGCTGCAGAAGCATAGACCAGTGCAGGTGTGCGGTTATTATAATGACTAACTAGAAGTTGAGTAGCTTTCATAGAATGAGATGAACTCCTCGTCATATAAAGAACTTTCCCACCAAAAATATAACAATTATTAGTCAAAGACGAGTAGGTATACGTTGCATGCTTCATGGCCGACTGTTAGACTTAGTCCATGATATCAAAGTCTTTAAGAATATGTCAATTGCCTTCATGGCAACTACAGGCAAGAGGGGATGGCAACTAAACCTACAAGATCACTTGGCAGGCAGAGAGACGGACCTTATTGCTCATGCAGCTTAAGCTCATCTGAAAAGTAAGCAGATTGACATGAGATACATAAAGTTTATAGCATATACAATAACCTTAGAGGCAAAGAACATGGTTGCAGAAACCGTTGTTGCACCATTTCCTCCAGCCGCAACCTGTTAAGTTATATACATAAGATCATTTAGCTTATGAGAAGATTGATCGATTGATTGCTTAAGAACGGATATGATCATAAGTGCCACTCTGAAATATTCAATATGGTAGACACAGTGCTTAAACATCACCAGCTTACAGATCTCACTTGCTAAAGCCTAAAGTAATGTTAAGTACTATCTATGGAAGCATCATTTACCATCCATACATCGTAAGAAGGATCATAGGAAAGATTTCTCTAAGCTGATATCACAGATCAGATAAATCATATACTGATAGGCGATAACTGAACTGTTAGGCATAAAGTGTAGCTTCCATTCAAATGAATGTGATAAGAATTTACATCATACATGATTATACAAGAAACAAATACTTCACTCACAATAGCTGGAATATCCCTGCGAGCTGTTTTTTGAGCTTTGGTTCCAAGCCTCGCAAGCCTCCCAAGTTGTTCGCTGTTTAGGCCTAGTAATATAAGCATATCAACAAAAGGGTAGTAAGCCACCAGTACAAAAGTTAAAGGAAGACCGAGAATAACAAAAAAAGTATAAAAAGGTAAAAGGTTAATCTTCCCCAGTCAAACACTTGTGTTACAATTCATTAATGACAACATATCTAGAAATCCAATAATAGCATCCTTATAATATTCCGAATGATCATGTAACTAAGTAATTCATTAAATGTAACTAGTATTTAGTTCACAAGTCAACTTCAACCACAAGAAAAAAAAAAAAGGATTGTCTATCATAATTATATTCTACTACAGAGATCAAATTTCGGGCCTAGGGACAAAGTAAACTCAGATTCCTTAGTAGCAGACCAATATATGCTCACTTACAAGACCCTTGTATATCCACTTAGACTACAACATGATGACAAAAACCCAGTTACGAAGAGATAGCTGGATTTCAAGCATAGCTTGATTGAAATATTTTTAATAACTAAGTAAGCACTGATAAGTATAGTCACAAGTTCGGCATTTGGGAGTAATTCGGTTGAAAAGTACGGAATTCGGAAGGAAAAAAAAATCCGGAAAAATAGGCAAAAAGTTTGGTTAATGTCCGGAAGTAGATATATCATCTCTTTTCAAAACTTTAGCAAGGCAGGAACTTTGGAGCCTATATTAGTAACGCATGCTCTGAATGCAATTATTTGGTACTTATGGCAGTAGAGAAATAGAAGCGTATCCAATAATGAGGCTACAGGGACCATGGTTGCTCCAGAGGATTATCAGAGATGATCAACTGTTAATGGCTAACTGCAAGAGGGAGAGTGGGGGAAAAGGGTAAAGATTTGGAGTTATGTAAAATGAAAATTATGGGAAATTCTGCCTCAAGGTGGAGTAATAGTCTAGGTCCTAGGAGAGGATAATGAGTACATGTATTCTTTGTATTTTTTTTAAGAGAACAGCAACAAAACTTACTTACCTTTTCAAATACACACACACACACACGGGGTCGGGGCACACGTCTAGTGAAAGAAGAATAGGGGCACAGGGAGAGAGGGGATTATGACGGTTTAATGAGTGAGTAAATGACTTTTCTATCCATAAATAATGACATTTTTAGGCAAGAAAGTGTTACACCAAAAAAATGTTTTATATATATATATATATATATATATAATATATATATATATATATATATATATATATATGCATTAGACTTTATAATACTATAGAATAGTTGAAGAAAATATTAATTAAATGCAATATATGATAAGAAGTTGTACGGTAAAAAGTCAGTAACAAATAAAAGAGTAATGCAAAGTCCAAGATATGTTTAGTGGGAATGAGCGACTGTCATTATCTTATATATACTACGAGAAGTTTTAGGCTTCACCGTAAAACTTTCATGTTCCAAAAGTGTCCTTCAACTTTATATATATCACAATATGCTTAAATTAACTAGGGTAAATATGTAAATTACACACCTCCCAACTAACATAATTACTCACCACTAATAATTAAACACTTCCAACTATAATAAATGTTCACCATCTCAAAAATAAATTTACTTCAAAATACTTTATACTATTTCAAATAGGTTCTTCACGCAAGTTTACATTTCAAAAATGAGAAGGAAAAAACACAGACAAAAGACACTGCACGACTTCTAATTTCTTTTAATAAGAAAGAAGTTCATTGAATTTGGACTTTATTACCAATATGGTAAACATTTAAGGCCATTACTGCCAAATAAAGAAGAAGCCATCTTTTCCTCTTCACCATAAAGCAAGAACTGTAATGATGTGTTAAAGGTGTGGTAATAGCAGTCATCTTCACTAATTTTGAAGAGTGAATATTTTGTGATTTACTCATTCACAAATAATACGAATTATTCACAAACAATACATTAATATTCGTGAGCCGGCAATTAATTCGCTCATATATTTGTCTGTCAATTTATTGGCAAATTATTCGTGAATTCCTTTTGATACTCGCGAATATTGTGACGATGCGAATAACTACAATCAAGATCTTACAAGAACAACAAAGACACATCTCAAACTTTTGGCTTCAGCTACACGAATGTGCATCCAGTCTTACAATCATATCACATGTCACTAGTATCATTCTCTGTACTTTGGTCATAACTCCTGTTAGGACAAACAATAAGTTCTTGTTTTTACAATCTATACAAGAGCCAAGTGTCACCCATTGTTTAAAAAGACTATTATTTTACTGCAACAAGAAGCAAATTTATATGGATATGGAAGCTTAAGACACATATTTCCAAATCATTCATTTTTTTCTCCATAAAATTATTGATGCTACTACAATGAGGTTAGGCAGTTTCTCCAGCTAGTAGTTTCCTTTCATCATTTCTATCTAGTTCACAACATATAGCACAGATTTCATAAGCAATTTCTTTGCATTACAGTAATAAATAATTAAAGTTAGTCAAACATTCTCTCCATGTTTCCTAATTAAGATTAAGCATTGCTTTTAATCATTTAAGAAGAAACAGAAAAAAGGAAAATCAAGAACCATTTGATTTTCGGATAGGATTTACCCACACGCCAATACTCAAACATCGTGTCTAACTCTTTAGTCAAGATTCTTGCCTAGTTGTTCTCTCCATGAATCCACTAAATATTAAATACCACTACGCTTTTATAACAGTATGTGATTGCAGAAAGGCACCTGTCTATTAGTGGGGATAAGAAGTAGAGATTTCGTTTTCATCATTAATTTTTCACTGAAATAGCTTTCTTTGTTAAATTTTCTTGAGTATATCAGAGACCAGTTTTCTTTTTAAACTGGAACACGTGACCTCTTCATTAGTATACGAAATACTTCTTGTTTTAGCAATAATGGTATTTGATACTAAGATCCAAGACACATCACCTTATCATTTCTCAATTATTCAGTAGAGATGAATGAAGGAAGACAACAAGCTTTTGATGAATCTTCCCCTTTAATTCTAATGAGCTTTTTGAAATTTGAATGATACTGTATCGCCACTAAAGTAGATTATTATATGTAACCAGGTTTACCATGACTAGATTTTAATATCCATGTCAGGAATGTAGTTTATGATCTATGGGGCTAGGACATGCTAACAAGGATTACGACCTTCAAGCAATAACATAACCTGTGTATCAAACATGGAAATTATTTATTATGTGAGAACATGGTAGAGAATGGTAAATCAATGGAGCCATGGGGTGATAAAACATACCAATGCAAGGTACACCATCTAATATAGCAATCGTTGCTGGAATTGCCCCATTCGCTTTCACAATAGCTTCGACTTCCATTGCAGTTTGGAGGTTCTGTGGGAAGGGCATACCTTGGGCATATGAGAAAATAAAATTAGCTACAAGAAAAGCACAATGCAATGTGTGAATCATGTCCGATAATGCAAACAATCATTCATCTCAAATTCTACGTAAATGTCTGCACAATGCAATGTGTGAATCATGTCCGATAATGCAAACAATCATTCATCTCAAATTCTACGTAAATGTCTGTTATATGCATTCAATTATGATGGGTTAAAGCATCAGAAAACAGCCGTTCATTACCAACACTAAGACCCCAAACTATAACTAACAGGCAATAATGATTGTTCAATTCCCTCTCCCTTGAAAACGAAGTGGTTGAAGGGAAACTAAGAGAGTTTATGAAATGGACTAATGGACTGTGGAGATTAGAACAACATTTCCACTCTTCGACTTACTATTCGATAAAGATCAAATGTAATTTCCTACAGCAAATTGTATCGTCTTATCTCTTCATTTAGACAAGAACTTAGAGAGTGCTCCTTGGTTGCACGGGCTTAAACTGCATAACCAAAAAGGATTGAGGTTCGATGTCAGATTTGGCAGTCAAATATAAAAACCTATGTCAATTCTTTTATAGAGCTTTTGGTGCTCCATAACCAACCCCATTATAATAGAAGGAATGGTCCTTGAGATGGCGATAGACAATTTCTAGTGGAACATGTTAAAGTGCCTTCTACCACAAAACTACATAGTTGTCATGAAGGTTGAGCTGCACCAAAGCCTGAATCCCAGATTTTTGGGATTGGCTTCTTGAAGGTTGAGGGTTATATATCATAATAATCCAATATGCCACCGTAGGTCGAAGACCTATTTTGTGGGTTGAGAGCTGAATTCATGCAACAATTAACAATATAAACAACAACAACAACAACAACATCATCATCAACAATAAAACCTTTCATCTAGGCCTACTTCTAGTCTCTGCAGCTCCATTTATTAAATTATTGCTTCTTCCTAAAAGAGCATTTATTGGTCTGCGTTGCACATGTCCAAACCACCTAAGTCGATGTTTTCTCATCTTGTCCTCAATTGGCTCCATCGTTAACTTCCCACGGATACACTTATTTATTATCATACCCTATGTTGTTAGAGGCGATGCCTAGGCAAGCTAGACGTACATGTAAAAAATTTGTTGTCTCGTCTTGGGTTAATTTCTCCTGGTTGTGGCGATAGTCGCCTATACGACCGCCTAGGGTCGCCTAGAATTTTGAAGTTAGAGAACTTTGCAAAAGCAGCAGGAAAGTACCAAAGCTCCAGGGTGAGGGCCTAGACGTACCTAGGCAAGTCGGAAGGGTTGTCGCCTCATCTCGTCTCGTGCCCAGAACAACATAAATCATATCCTTTAATGTATTGTCACTCATTCATCTTAGTATTCCCATTTCAAGTACACTAACTTGTTGGACATGTTTATTAATTGCTCAACACTAATATCGATAAAGCACGACTGGTCTTATAACAATCTTGTAGAATTATCCTTTCAACTTCAGAGGTATCTTGCAATCATAAAGTACTCCAGAAGCACTCCTCCATTTCAACTATCTCGTTTTAATCATATGCATGACATCCTTCTTAATCTCTCTATAATGATGAATAATTAATTATAAATACCAAAATATATCACTTTTATGTATCTCTTGTCCATCTGTAAGGACTAACATCTCTTCTTCTTTTTTGACTTCGGGTTGAAATTATATTTCATATATTATATTTTCGTTCTACTAATTCTAAACCCTTTGGATTTCAAAGTCTCTCCGTACTTCTAATTTTGCATCTAACCCTTATTTACTCTCATTAACCAATGGAATATCATCACCAAACATCATACAACAAAGAACCTCCTCCTGGATATGCCTAGTAATTCCATCCATATGATCTCAAAAAGGTAAGGACACAACTTTGATACTTGACATAAGCCAATGGTAACAGGATACATATTACTATCTCCTCCGATAGTTCACATGGTCGATGTAACTCTATAATACATATCCTTAATAGTTTCAATATAACTACTAGGAACTCGTTTCTTTTTCAAAGTCCTAAGGAATAAGATGTGAACATGAGTTGCTTTGACACCATGTTAAAATCATTTCCAATACACCAAAACTCTAGAGTTAAGATGAAGGACAAGGTCTGTGTATTTATATTATTCCAAATTTCCAATAGAGCATATAAGTATGGATAGAAATGATATAGTACTAATTATGTCATATTGGGGACTCAATACAGGCATAGAATACTTCCTTGTGAAAGGTTTGGTCACAAGTTTGATATTTAAAACAAGATGACCGGAGAGTTTATTAGTTACCATGGGAAATTATTGTCGATTCCAGAGCGACCACTGCATTGCCGCATGAGAGGGCATCGCGGACATGTTGGGCAATATTTAACATACTTTCAGCAAAATCTTTAGCCTCCTGCAATTGAATGACACAGATGTTCGAAACATGAGAACAAGTATTGGTCAAGCATAAATTCTTGAAGAAATTTAAAAAAAAAAAAAAATCAAACCATAAACCTTATCATATGCTTCTCCTTTTTTTTCATAAATATATCATTCATGATAGAGCTCTTCATAGTAAAAAAGTTGATCTTTAAGCATAATCAAGTCACCACAAATGCATCACAAAAATGTGATTTTTTTTATGTCAAATTTCTTCATTTTTTTCAAGATTTCACTTCCAGACATCATTCAAAATATCTTTACTTCAGTATCCAACGATAACCATAGGAAAACACACGGGTAAAGCTCTTCATAACACAACCATTACAAAGTGCATCGAAAAGTACGATTCCTATCTCAAAATTCTTCATTTTTCCCTCCGATATTTCACTTCGAGACCAATATCGCAGCATCATTACATCATCAACACAAAATAACAAATTTTGCAATTTGAGTAGTCGTTAGGTTGCGTTTCTTGATCGAATTCGTTCCAAATTTTACTAACAGAATAATTGAAATTGGGGGAATCGGAATATAAATCTTACAGTGAAACGCAGCAGCCGGAGCCGGAGGAAGGAGAGGTAGAGGGGGAGGTTCGCCTAGGGTTTCGTCGAGAAGTTCCGCCGGCTGCAATTTGTTAATCGCTTTAGGGAAATTTTGGTAAGGGACCTCCCCAACTTTTATTTTCTTGACTACCTTTAATTTTTTAAAATACACCCGCATAATCTTTTATTTTGTACATACAGTATGTACAATTATACTTAACCTACTAAAAAAAATTATCATTGTCTTTCATATGTGATACAGAGCTGATCTCTCACTCTGTATTTACACTCGAATTCCAGTAGCAGTAGCATTCCAGTAGCAGTAGCAACTTGCTTGTATTCAGTAGCAGTAGCATCCTCCTTGCCCACAAGGAATGCCATTAGCCAGTGGCAGTAGCTGTAGGCCAACAGTTAGGTAATCAATTAGCCAGGTCAGCATTGACAGCTCAGCTTTTCTTGTTAGCCAATTAGCCACCTCATCAAATTCTGTTAGCCTTCTCCTCCTGAAAAGTATCAGCACATGGGAAGAGATATTTGTTACTAGCATAAATAGGAAAGGAATTGTAGGGAGGAGTATGGAGAAAGTAATGAGAATCCTTACTATACTGTAGCTTGTCTTCTTCTTCCTGTCATTTACTTAGCCATTGCCAATAAAGCTTGAATTCTCCATTATCATTCATTGTTTTCTCTATTTTTCCCTGCAAAAATATGCATCACTCACCAAGGCCACAGATGAACACTGGTACGACTGGGCTGGGTCGTATCAATTTGGTATCAGAGCCCCTCGATCCATTGATCGAGGGCAGTATGGAGCAAGGATCAAGCTCTCGATCTTCACATCCAGAGGGATCTCGAAGTGCAACCACGGGAGAGGATCGACTGCATTCCTTGGAAGGTACTGTTCTAGAATTGAGCCAAAAATTCAATCAATTTGGTCTCAAATTTGATCAGATGTTTGAAGAAATGGGTCGAGCAAGGAGAGCCAATAATGTTCCTCCTCCTGTAACCACCCTGCCACCACCACCCACTCTAACACCTTCACCACAGATCCATCCCACCAGACCATTCACCCCACATTTTTCCATCCCTCCATCACCCTTTTCAAACCAATTTCCACCAGGAAACCCCCCATACACACCCCAAATTCCCCTTCCCCAGTTTGAACATCAACCATTCATTTATCCCACACAATTTCAGAACTCACAAATGACACAAGGAATGCAAGGTTCTAATGTAGCTCAAATGGGATCTCCTTTTCCTGCTGAATTCAATAATAATGCCAACACAGGAGGTCAGGGATGGGGCCAGCCAACTCCCAGGCTCAAATTGCCTGAGTTTGATGGAGAGGGAGATGTTGATGAATGGCTATTACGAGCTAATCATTATTTTGCCTTTTATGGCATACCTGAATATGATAAGGTCAGGTACTGCTCTGTGCAGCTCAAAGGCACAGGAGCATATTGGTATGACTGGCTTGTCACCATTAGGGGCAGAGCAGTTACATGGGATGAATTTTATCAGTGTATTAGAATGGAATTTGGTCCATCCCAATTTACTGATCACACAATTGACCTCAAATTACTGAAACAGGAAGGAACAGTGCAAGATTATACTTCTAAATTTCAAAAACTCTCAAAGAGAGTGGCTGGTACACCTGAAAGATGTTTGATCAGCCATTTTATAGGAGGGCTCAAAGAGGAGGTTAGATATGAAGTGTTAGTGGCTAATCCAGTTAGCCTACCAGCAGCCATGCAAGTAGCAAAGTTATATGAGTCTAAAATTGCAGCCATCAAAAAGAATTATAGGGTTCCAAATCAACCTAACAGATGGGTAGGTGGGAACTCTGGTTCTTATTCTACTGTCAGTGAAGCTCAGAACAAGGGGCCAGCACAGGGAACAGAGGCTAAATCTACTTCCAGATTTCAAACTCCTACTATATCACCAAGTGAGTTATTGAGAAGAAAGAACTTGGGCCTATGTTTTCTATGTGATGAGAAGTGGGCTAGAGGTCACAGATGCAGAGAGAAGAAGTTGTTCATGTTGGTGTCAGATGAAGATGAAGAAGGAGTTAATGTAGCTGAAGATCCAATGACCTTCTTGCCAGAAAATCAGGAAGTCATTCAACACAACTCTCAAAGTTTATTTGAAATATCATTGCAAGCTTATTCTGGAACATTCCATCAGTCTACCATGAAGATAAAGGGAACTGTTAAGAGTAAACCTGTAATCATCTTAATTGATTCAGGGTCCACTCACAGTTTCATAGACACTTCCTTCATTGAGAGATTTAATCTCCCTCTGGCCAATGGCAACACTTTTGATGTAATGGTAGCAAATGGGGACAAATTAACCAGCAAAGGACTTTGCAAGGATGTTGTAATTGAGTGTCAAGGCACTCGAATCATCACTGATCTGCTACCTCTCTCAATTCCTGGTTGCCAAATAGTACTTGGAGCAAATTGGCTCAGTACCTTGGGTACCATCATGTGGAATTTCCAGGAGCTTACAATGGAGTTCACAAGCCAAGGTGTAGAGCACAAGTTTCAAGGGTTAAAACTTCAGAAAGGTTTGGGTGAGTTGGAACTCAGAGATCTCAGGCACAAACCTCATCTGTTTGTCATTCAATTGTGTTCATGGCAGGGGTGTAATGAGAAGCCAGTTCCAGAAGCAGAGGAAGAAGGAATGCAAGAATTGTTAAATCAATACAAGCACTTATTTGAAGAACCAACAGGCCTTCCTCCCAGGAGACCCTATGATCACAAAATTCCTCTACTTCCAGGAGCAAGTCCTGTATGCAGCAGGCCATATAGACATTCCTTTTTTCACAAGAATGAAATTGAAAGGCAAGTTCAAGAAATGTTAGAGTCTGGAATCATTAGGAACAGTAATAGTTCTTATTCATCTCCTGTGATTCTGGTCAGAAAGTCTGATGGCACTTGGAGAATGTGCATAGACTATAGGGGGCTCAACTCGAGTACAGTGAAGGACAAATTCCCAATTCCATTGGTAGAAGAATTGTTTAATGAACTCAATGGTGCCAAGTATTACTCAAAGCTGGACCTCAGATCTGGATATCATCAAATAAGAATGGAGGAGAGTGATGTGTTCAAAACTGCTTTCAGGACTCATGAAGGGCACTATGAGTTCTTAGTAATGCCTTTTGGGCTTACTAATGCCCCCTCCACTTTTCAAGCTATGATGAATGACATCTTCAAGGAGTACTTAAGAAGGTTTGTTTTAGTATTCTTTGATGATATACTTGTGTATAGTGCTAACCCTGCAGAGCATAAAATACATCTTGAATTGGTCTTCAAAAAGCTGGAATTGCACCAGCTGAAACTCAAAAGAAGCAAATGTTGCTTCAGTCAGAGACAAGTAGACTATCTGGGACACAGGATTACTGAACAAGGGTTAGAGGTGAACTATGAAAAGATCAAGGCAGTGGTGGAGTGGCCAGTTCCCAAGACTCTCAAGCAACTAAGAGGATTCCTAGGCCTCACTGGTTACTACAGGAGATTCATACAGGGCTATGGTACCATAGCAGGAGCCTTAACAAATCTCCTCAAGAAAAATTCATTCCTATGGGACAGCAAGGCTTAAACTGCATTTGAAAATCTGAAGGAAGCCTTAACTCAACCACCTGTGTTGGCCATGCCTAATTTCAATGAAGAATTCACACTAGAGTGTGATGCATCTGGGGGAGGTATAGGAGCAGTGCTGATGCAGGGAGGAAGACCCTTAGCTTACCTAAGTCAGCAATTGAAGGGCAGGTCAGTGCTTCTTTCTACTTATGAGAGGAAAATGTTAGCAATCCTTTTAGCAGTTAAGAAGTGGGGACAATATTTGTGGGGAAAACCATTTGTCATCAAAACTGACCACAAGCCACTCAAATATTTGCTAGAGCAGAGAGTATACACTGAGGCCCAATACAAATGGGTAATGAAATTACATGGTTACCAGTATAGGGTTGAATACAAGAAGGGCAAGGAAAATCAAGCAGCAGACAGTTTGTCTAGGCAGGAAGAAGCAAATTTGACAGCCATCACCATTGTACAGGCAGACTGGATTCAGCAACTGAAGAACCAATGGCAAACTTCAGAGTATTTTTTACAGATGCAGGAAAAATGGAACAAAGGCAAGCTGAACACTGACAAATATTCAATGAAAGATGGTCTCCTATACTACAAAAACAGGGTAATTATTGACCCTTCATCTGATTTGGCTCTCCAGTTAATTAAGGAGCACCATGATGTCCTGCAAGCTGGTCACTCAGGTTACTTGAAAACATTGCAGAGGCTCAAAAGAGGTTGTCATTGGACAGGTATGAAGTCAGCAGTAAAAAAATATGTACAGAAATGTGTGGTTTGTCAAGAAAACAAGGGAGAGAATGTATCTCCTGCAGGTTTATTACACCCTCTTCCAATTCCAAAACAAATCTGGAAAGATATTTCTATGGACTTCATAGAGGGATTGCCCACCAGTAACAATAAGACAACCATAATGGTAGTTGTAGATAGGTTAACCAAGTATATACACCTATTTGCATTACACCACCCCTTTACAGCAGCAGTGGTGGCCCAGGTTTTTGTTGATGGGGTCTTTAAACTGCATGGAATGCCTAGATCAATTGTATCAGACAGAGATCCAGTCTTTACAAGTCAATTTTGGAAGGAATTCTTCAAACAGCAAGGGACTGCTCTCAAGTACAGTACAGCCTATCACCCTCAAATTGATGGCCAAACTGAGGTAACAAATCGATGCATTGAGGGTTATCTTAGATGTTTTTGTAGCCACAAACCCAAAGAATGGAGTAGGCACCTTCCTTGGGCTGAATATTGGTTTAATACCAATTGGCATTCAGCTACTAAGGTGACCCCCTTTGAAGCTGTATATGGCAGGTCACCCCCACACATCCTTACTTACATTACTGATCCTCCTCAAGACAAAGAAGTTGCTTCTACCTTGCTGTCTAGGGATAATGCTCTACACATTTTAAGAGATAATCTGGTGCTTGCACAAGACAGAATGAGGAAATTGGCCAATACTCACAGGACAGACAGAGAGTTTGCAATAGGTGATTGGGTCTATCTAAGACTACAACCTTATAGGCAAATATCAGTAGCACAGAGGAAACCTCAAAAGTTGTCCCCCAAATATTATGGTCCTTATCAGGTCACATCCAGGATTGGGCCAGTGGCATACAAATTGCAACTACCTACTGAGGCATTAATACATCTAGTTTTTCATGTATCACAATTGAAGAAGAAGTTGGGAACTCATTCAAGTTGGCAAGAGGGAGCTCCAAATCCTATAGAAGGGTTGATCTTAGAACCTGATTGGGTTCTGGACAGAAGAATGGTGCAGAAGAACAACAAGGCAGCAGTAGAATTGTTGGTTCAATGGAAGGAGAGTCAACCAGAGGAAGCAGTATGGGTGCCTTATGACAAATTCATCAAGACTTATCCATTTTTTGACCTTGAGACAAGGTCAAAGTAAGGGAGGGGTATTGATACAGAGCTGATCTCTCACTCTGTATTTACACTCGAATTCCAGTAGCAGTAGCATTCCAGTAGCAGTAGCAACTTGTTTGTATTCAGTAGCAGTAGCATCCTCCTTGCCCACAAGGAATGCCATTAGCCAGTGGCAGTAGCTGTAGGCCAACAGTTAGGTAATCAATTAGCCAGGTCAGCATTGACAGCTCAGCTTTTCTTGTTAGCCAATTAGCCACCTCATCAAATTCTGTTAGCCTTCTCCTCCTGAAAAGTATCAGCACATGGGAAGAGATATTTGTTACTAGTATAAATAGGAAAGGAATTGTAGGGAGGAGTATGGAGAAAGTAATGAGAATCCTTACTATACTGTAGCTTGTCTTCTTCTTCCTGTCATTTACTTAGCCATTGCCAATAAAGCTTGAATTCTCCATTATCATTTATTGTTTTCTCTATTTTTCCCTGCAAAAATATGCATCACTCACCAAGGCCACAGATGAACACTGGTATGACTGGGCTGGGTCGTATCAATATGGGACAAGAAATAAATTAAATTTAGCAAATTCACTAATTCACCAATTGAAGCTGAAATACTTCTCTTTATTTATATATTTCTAGGCTAATTATAAGGGCACATAACATTTTGATCGGGACTAGCCAGGATTAGGGCTAGCCAGGTTTGGAGAAACTTTTACTCGGGCTATCAAAATATTCCACTCAGGGGGCTGTCCAAAGCCCACAGCCCCCCCCCCCCCAACCCAAAAATTCACTCTCATTTCTAAATTTCACTTTCTCTCTTCACAAACCCTACTTTCCCTCCTTTTCTTCTTCTTCTTCCTCTCCACCATTTCCCACTCTTGAAGCTACATATTATTTTGGATCTTCTTCTCCACCATTTCCCAACCTTCTCCACCATTTTCCAATGATCTCTCCCTACGATGGCACGCAAATGTTCATCTCAATCAAGGTAAGAACACTAATACTTAAAGTTGTCAATTTCCCCCCAAAATCCTATTAATTTAGTTCGAAAAACCCAAGTATACATTGTAATGGAATGATAGTTAAGATGACGGACAATCGTTTTAGATGATCACGAATTTGTAATGGAATGATAGTTAATAAAAGGCATCTCGAGTCGACTAAGACTGCCCATGTTTCTGGCAGTCCTAAGTACTGTTAGGACTGCCAGAAACCGTGGCAGTCCACTTGTACAGCAAGTATAACACAGGACTGTCGCACTTTGTGGCAGTCCTTTATACATCTAGGACTGCCACAAAGAGCGGCAGTCCTGTGTTATACTTGTTGTACAAGTGGACTGCCACGGTATCTGGCAGTCCTATGTACTGTTATAACTGCCTGAAACTGTGGCAGTCCACTTGTACGGCAAGTATAACACAAGACTGCCGCACTTTTTGGCAGTCGTAGATGTATAAAGGACTGCCACAAAGTACGACAGTCCTGTGTTATACTTGTTGTACAAATGGACTGCCACAGCTTCTGGCAGTTCTAACAGGACATAGGACTATCAGAAACATGGGCAGTCCTGCATTGCACTTCTTGTTTGTTGTTTGCTAAGTATTATTCGATTGATATTCAATATTCGTAGTCACGAGCCGAATCCGAAGACAAAGAACGTTGACGTCGAGCCTCAAAGAAAACGTAGTGTCCCGTCCCGCTCAGTCAATCGAAGGAATCGGAACGCCAACGACGTTCGGACTTAGCCTTGCAACGGCTGCTCGAAGACATCGCTCGGTCGAGGCGACTCCTCGCTCAGGTGGGGTAGTTTCGGTGAACTTGCCTCATCTTTGCCTTCATATAATAAATCACATGTTTTCAACTTGCACAAGTAGGCTTGATAATAAAAGAGACGAATCAACATAGATAGGAAATAATCCCGATGGGTTGAATTGAGTTAGAATATGAAAAGGTCCAACAGTCGGCTTAGAGTTGGTGCACGACGTGATTTGAAAATGACACTCGATCTTTCGTCCCGTGGCTTGGGAGAAGAAAAGTTGGTTGAGTAGGCGAAGTTATGAACATAGCCTAAGTCATAGGCGTCGTCCGCATGAATACTTGATAAAACATGCACGATCCATTGTCCAAGGCTTGGCATAGCCTTTGCCCGCCCCATTGGTCAAGCTGTATTGCACAGCTTGTGGTATAAGTCTAGGCAACCGAATAACTTGATCGTTCAAGCCGGACGCGTGCACGATACATTCCATCAAGGCAAAGCTTGACGCAGCCTTTGCTCGTCGAGTTGTTGCAAAGTTAAGTTAAGCTATCAGAGTAGTAACAAGCACGGTCCTATGAGTTCTACGGCAGAGTATAACCACATAGTCTTATGGTCTCAAGGCCCGTCATATAGAGTATGACTCCGACGGTGGTGCCATATAGAGTTTAAGTTGGTTTAAGACACGATGTCACGGACTTAGTGTTTTGAGGCACGGGCCACGGTTGAATCATTGAGTTTGGAAAAGTGTTTCAAATAGTTGTTCTTGAGCTGAATGAAATGACAGGAAAAGAAAGAAGAATGCTCGCGACTGGGTCGTCGAGGTAAGGTCTCAAATGTGAGAAGTATTAAACTTGGCCCTGAAAAAGATGGTAACACTAGAAGTAGATTGACTGTGTAAGACGTCAGTTCGAGTCGAGTCTTGCATGGTCATGGACAACTTGTCGACAAGGTAAAGTTTCCCCGCACGGCAACCCGGGGCCACAGGACCGTTGCGGACAAAGGAAGGAAACAATTTTACATAAGTTGTGCTAGGCACGATATTAGGCGGGGGCTTGCAGCGGGGCTCGCTACTCGCGCTGAAAGGGCCCCGTCTAACAAAAGCTAAAAGGGAGTCCTGTAGCACCCAGTTTTCCAAATGAGGTTAATTTTAAAATTTCGTGTTTATAATTATTTTAATAATGATATTTAATTCATCATATAATTTTTGGTGATTTTAAATCATTTTAAAATTATTTAAATCAATGACTTGTGGTTTTGACGTTTTGCTAGTGAAACCCTAGAGACTGTTTGACCTAGAGCCTAACCATGTGATTATAATATTTTAATGTCATTTCTGGCCTAAGGATATTTTTGCATTTGACCTCTTTGAATTATTTTGATATTATTTTATTATTTATGATATTGTCTTGGGATTATTTGAGTCGGGTTCGAATTTCATCTCAATCCGACTTGTAACGGGGACCCGGGGTAACTTAGACTCTAGTTGGACCCATGCATTAGTTAGCCATGACCCACATTTTAATTAGTCATGTTAGAAAGATTAGTCATAATCCTAATTATTAGGTTAACCATTTAGAGTTTTTATTTTGACCCTTTTACCCCCAAACCCTAACCAAAATTATTTTAAACACTTGTAACTAAGGGAGGGGCAAACTTGTAATATTCAATGAGGGGGGGATAACCATTGTGGCCGGCCCTAATAGGACTCCCATCTCATTTCCTTTCTTTGAGAAGTCTTCTTCCCCAAGTGCTCTCAAGCTCTCCCAAGGAAGAAGCCTTTCTCCTTGGATTTTCTCTCCTTTAGGTAATATTTCCTTCTCTTTTATTTCTCCATTTTGCATTTAGGAAAATTTTAACCATAGGAATGACCCCCATTGTTGTGTCCCTATCTTGTGTCCTCTTGTGTCCATTATGTGTCCTTTAGGGATTTCTCTTGTATTATTGTTGTGTCTTGTGTTCATGGGGAAAACCCCCAAACTTGGACACACTTTATATTTAAAATATTGATTAAATGAATTAATTCATATTAAATCTCAGATTTGAATATGTAGAGATGTGTTCTTGAGTACTTTATATTTCATTCATGTATCTCTTATAGATGTGTTCATGTAACATATATAGATTTATGTATGTATGTATATATATATATATATATATATATATATATATATATATATATATATATATATATATATATATATTGTAAATATATATATATATATATATATATATATATATATATATATATATATATATATATATATATATATATATATTGTAATGAGAGTGTATCTATATTTATATATGTAATAAATGGTTCATGATGATTATATAATCAAGTTTGTGAGTGTGGTTCCTAATATTATTATTGTCATTATTGTTGTGGATAATTAGGATATATATTGTGTATTCTTTTGGCTCAAACTATCTAAATCCGTCATGATTTTTATCCACGTTTTTAATTTCAGCCATAACTTAGAAATGTCATAACTTCTAGCTCAAAACTCGGTTTAATCTCCCATTTTTTAAAAGAAGTGTATTGAAGTTAGCTTTCCAAAAACATGTATTAATAGGCCTAATTCTTTCTGTAACTTCCTGGAGAATTATTTGAGTGTCAGCTGTACGGAAGACAAACGCGTTCTCGGTGTTTTCGCGATTCCGGGAGTTTCCGGAAACGAAAACGCGATCCGTTTGAAGTTTCGGAAAGCTAACGCATAGATCTATAATATACTTTAATCCTAGATTTTAATTCATGCTGAGATGGTACAGTATTGATTATTAGTAGGAGTTACTATTCGGCATATACATTTTGTGCACCCTTGTGTGTAATATAATGTTCTATTTGATTTTAACCCATGTTAATGTATATACATTATGTAATTAAATAGAGAATGCAAGCATGAGTAAATGTTTAAATAAATGATGTATGAGGTGTAAGTATCCTATCTAATATAAGCATGTATAAGTATGGCTTGTAATGAATATGTAGGTTCCATAGTATGTAATGTATGGTGCATATAGTAGTGCAAGAGAATAAATGAATGATGAATGAATGCAAGCATGAATGTAATATAATAATATATGTAATGTATGCAATATACAAGTTAATGAGATGTAATGTTCTATGTTAACACAAATCCTATATTACCTCATGTACCCCTTACACTATGTTGACACTATCACACTTGACACTTTGTTCACTTACACTTTGATACTCTTTGATATGTATACACTATGTATGCCCATTTAACCCTCACTTGCCCCTTTGCCATGTTCACATACATATACATAGCCTCTTAAATAAGTATGTATGAATACAGTTAACTTAGCTATGTATGTATATTATATATATGTTAGCATATTGTGTTGTAACATATAAGTTTATATAACTATTTGAAATGCCATGATTATAGACCTAATATTGAATACCAATATATGCATGTGTATATATGTGTAGACATATATAGCTTAAAGTAATAGATTACCTAGTGTATATCCAATGTGAATTCTTGCCTATTTGAGTATTGAATAATTACATGCTATATAGAGTTGGGTGTATGTTGGCTTGTATAGCCTTGTATTGATGTGTGCTTGCTAGGATAGTCTTGGTTAGGCCTAGTAAGACTTGCTGGGTTAGGACATGACCTAGCTTGACCTAGTTTGACTAGTACAGTTGACCAGAGTTGACCAAGGGTTGACTTTGGCCTAGTTTGATCTAGATTCATGTAGAATACATTGTAGTGCTTTATATTACCCTTCTGGACATGTTGTGACTTGTGCTGTTCTAATTAGGAGCCAGACACCTCTCCTCGGATAGTATCTTTACCTTGGACATTCAGATATCAGGCGAGTACATTCTCTGATCATTTCATATCATGTTTAGAATTATTTTCCTGCTTTAAATTACTTTACTTGATACTGTCACGTTGGTCACACGGATTGGTACTATATGGATCTTTTCATGAGATGTTATTCCCCTCGGGAGCATCGGATACTGCATGTTTTGTACGTTTCACGAATCATCACGTATCTCTATGCTTCCTCTGATTCACGAATCGCTTGTGACACATGTACTCTCATGTTCACAGAGCCATCATGAATTACCTTCACGTATCACTCATTTTATGAGCCATGTGAAGTTTCATGAATCTTAACATAACTTGAACAGATCCTTGTATATTGATTGGGGATGGGGGAGTGGAAATAGGCATGTGAATATTATCCAAGTAGCTGTAGTCATGAATCACTCTCTTAGCTGTAGTCATGAATCTCCTATGCCATTCACATGTTTATATTTTACTCTGACTCACTAGTCACTATTAGCTCTCTACTTATAGTAGATATTTCTATTACAGTTCTCTCTCTCTGTTTACATACTATATTTTCTTCAGTTCATGTATCTTACTTTACTGCATGATTATATTTTCTAACCTGCTATGATCTGTTGAGATGTACTGTGCTCGCTCCAGTCTTGACTGGACCTGTTGATAAATTTTACAGATAGCCTGGAGGTTGCCTGCTAGCCTAGAGGAGACAGTAGAGGTTGCATAGATAGCTAGGGTTTTTGCTTATAGTTTATTTTCAGTCATCTTGAGTTGTATTTATGGATTACTGTATTTGAGTTTTGAGATGTATTCTGAGTTTGTATCTTAGACACTTAGACTTCTATCTGTTGTATCTCTTTTCGATTTCATGTTTTATCTATCTTCCTTTATGCTCTACCTTAGATGTGATTGAGTTTACATTCTGCTATGTCACCCCCATTCGGGGAGTATAAACTATTTAGTCTTATACTATTAGATGCATTGAGACCTAGGACAGCGTTCTACCGCCGACACTGCGGCGTAGGCTGGGCATTGTTACGTTCTCGTGCCCTAACTCTAGGGTGCGGGTCTTGACAAGTCCACGATGGCTCTGGGAGCCAGTGACCAAATCATATAGATGAGTCGGCATGGCGGCAACCCGCATGTGTACCTTTGGATTGAGTTGAGTTGAATGAGTGTGTGCAGTTAGAACACAATGTTGGGCCTAAGATTTGGTTTCAACGTAGGCGACGTGCTTCGGCACGAGATGTGGCATCGAGTCTTAAGTTGTCGACATATAAGTTGCATAAGTTGGTTTGAGTCGTTGGAGTTTAAGTCAGGAAACCACCGCAAGACAAAGTTGTTTGAGTGACACTAAGTTCACAAGTCTCGATTTGGGTCAGTTGGTGATCAAAGTAGCAAGGGCCGCGAGGCGGCGATATGGTTAAGTCACACTAAGTTGTAAGGCATGGCACAAAGAATTTGTGGCACAGTCACATGGAATGGAGTCTCATCGAGTAGTTGCGTCTTTGATTACGGGCCGAAAGGCAAGCACGACTTGATAGGTTAACGTTGATGCAAGCACGGGATGGTCTTGAGACACAAAATAGGCCAAGGCGTCTGTCCTAAAACTGATCCTAAGGCAAGAGTAGAAAGACAATCATAAAGGGGCTATGTTGCACAAAATAAATCAAATGTGTTGGTTTTGTATGGGTGGGCGAGGAGCTCATTCCACCAGTACAGTTGAGTACTGACACCCACATAGTTTTTATGTGCATGCACATGTAGAAGCTCGTGGCGCGGAGCTCGCTTGGATGCGTCGAGGCACGGACTTCCTTGGCGATTCGAAGCGTGCGGCCGCATGGAGTCAAGACTTATACGAGACATAATGTATGGACGTCGTCTTTTGAAGCATCCGCTGACTCAAGACCTGCATTGAGAGATGAGAGAGAGCTGAGTGACTTGTAAATGTGAGATGAGTGAGCTTGAGAGACTTGTAATCTTGGCCTTGTGCCCTATTGTAACCTTTGTTTCAATATCAATAAAGAGCTTCTTTTGAATAACTTGTGTTTTATTCTAATTTTTGTTGCTATTATTCAATGTGTCTGCATGGGACTTCTGTGCGATGACCCCGTCGCAGCCGCTGAAATCGACCATTATGGAACCCGCCTTGCATGAGCGCAATCTAGGCTCGTGCGACATCATGCCTTAGCGAGGACGAGCGCTCCTACGGGAGCAGGACGTGACATAATGGTATCAGAGCACGGCTTTACGTTCTTGGACTGTCGATTGAATTCTTTAACTCCATTGTATCCGCAAACTCTGAATTGTTGCTTCCGCAAAGTTGATATCGTTGGTGCGCTCTCTCTCAAATGTCCCACGGATGTCCATACAATAAGTCTAACTATTTTGCAAAACATAGGAGAACAGTTTTTGACAAAACAAAAGATGGTTCGCGTAAGCACGGTTGGCTAAGTCGAGCTGGGCATATACACCAAAGTTATGTTGACCTTAGAAAAGTCTAGTATGGGAATTAAATAGTGTCGAGCAAGAACGAGTTGAACTCGATTGAGTAAATGAGATGACTATCGATAGTGGTACTATCGAGCGACGTTAACGTCGGCAGGATATAGATGAGCGTGCTTGAAAATTGAGGAATGATCCGAACGAAAAATTGAAGAAGTCAATTTTGATTCGAATGATAGTTGAGAATTTGTTAAAATGAATTCATCTCTGAGTGGTGTATGCGATAGCCTCAGGGATGTCGATCGATCGATTGAGGTTTCGGGTGTCAATGAGTCTATCAACGAGCGTCACGTGTATGCAAAGCCGTAGATTGAGTATCGTTGAACAAGTTATAGTCTTAAGATTTGACGAGTTGATTCGAACAACTTAGAAATTGACGTACACGGGACGTGTACGGGATTAAGAATTGCGCAAGTATGAAACGCGAAGATGATTGAGTAGATAAAATCAAATTAAGAAAAAGTTAAGGTGTAGCGAACGGATGACTTGATAAAAGAAATCGATAGGTAGATCGTGTAGAAAAAGTTAGCACGATGGGGAGATAGCGTGCCTGAAAAAGTTGAATTTTAAAGTTACGCAAATGACTCTGAGGATTGGAACGGATGTGCTCGATAATTTGAGTTAGCAAGGAATGATGTGATTTAGAGAAAAACGTTGGTCGATGACTTAAGGTAGACGGATGAATAATACACGAATTTGGGTTTGAGAAAATTGATGTTGTGAATGATTCGAGGGTAATGATCGAACTTGAATTTGAATGTTGACGAAATTATCCAGTCGGACGGTAGCATCATTCGTACGACTCAAAATTTAGTTGCAAAGGAAGATCGTCAAGTTACGCATATCGTCGATGGTATTGAGGCGTATCAAAGATCGATATGCGATAACTCGGGGGTACTCTGACTCGGTAAATGACGATCGTGCAAGTGTTATTGTTCGATTGGATGCTATACTTAGGATTTTTGATTGAGATGAATGTTGGATGAAAATGATTGTGTCTTGATGGTTACGCGGATAACCACAGCGTCAACATTCTTATCTTGCACGAGCGCAACTCTAGTCTCGCACATGCGTCGCGTCGGATTTAGGATGATCATTCCGCGTGAGCGCTGACATGGTGATTCATGTCGCGGGAATAATCGAACTCAAAAAATCAGGACGCGATAACTTTGATTGTCTCAACTTGTTGGTTTGATGCGAAGGAAAATTCGAGGATGTTAGGACTTACGATTGATGATTGAATAAACTTGAGGATTGAGTAGGTCTATTCTGTACATCGAGGATGAATTAGTCTAGACTCAAAACAAGAGTTACGCCCCGATGAGAATGATTATTCCGCGGGAGCGTTGCATAGTGATTTTATGCCCGCCGTGGGTAATCGGACTCGCATAAGATCGGAGCGTGGCATATTGTTAAGTCAGACGACCTTGTGATCGATTACATGAATTGGAATAGATGACTTAGGGAATGTGGAATGTGAAAATTTTGTTAGCGACGAATTGTGTCATAGCGTATTTGATTTGAGAAGGATTGATAGGCGAACTATATCGAACATGTTCGGAGAGATAGACTATGCAAGATGGTTTGTTGAACGAGCGATATTGATATGTCATGGAATTGGTTGAACGTAAGTTGTCATAGGATAGCTTTGCTGAATGACTCAGACCCTGTGCGACGAATGTCGGGATGTGTGTAGGAAATCTATGCTCGAAGTTTAGAAATCGGAGTGATGCGAGCTTGGGTAGAAAATCCCGTAGTATCAACTTGGTTTAACCTTAGGATGGGGTCAGTATTGATATTGTTATTTGGGAACTATGATTCCAATACTGACGGATGACCTTAGCCTAAAGACATAGCCTAGTGGTTAGGCAGACGTTCCGACGCGAAGAGATAGGAATTATGGAGGCACCACTCGTGAGTTTCGGTTGACATGCATGTATATCAAGGACGCTTGAATATGTGCATGATCCAACTCGAGTGGTGATGGAAGGATTCGCTATCACGAGGCTTGGCAGAAATGCATGTATTTTGGGGACGTCTAAAATATGTGCACGATCCAACCAAGTGATGCGTTGAATTCAAGTGAGACTTGAGGAACGGGAAAGTGTCGAGGATTTTGAGATCGTGGGTTTTGAAGAAAAGATTGTGGTAAGCACGAGCGTGGCTCGGATTGAGAAATGTATAGGAGAGATGTGTGCGAAAAACATAGGATGTTGAATCAAGTTATAAGTCGATTAGTGTACTCAGTTAGTTTCGAGGACGAAAATTTTTCTGAGTGGTGTATGATATAGTTTCCCGTCCCGCTCAGTCAATCGGAGGAATCGGAGCACCAACGGCGTCCGGACTTAGCCTTGCAACGGCTGCTCGAAGACATCGCTCGGTCGAGGCGACTCCTCGCTCAGGTGGGGTAGTTTCGGTGAACTCGCCTCATCTTTGCCTTCACATAATAAATCACATATTTTCAACTTGCACAAGTAGGCTTGATAATAAAAGAGACGAATCAACATAGATAGGGAATAATCTCGACGGGTCGAATTGAGTTAGAATATGAAAAGGTCCAACAGTCGGCTTAGAGTTGGTGCACGACGTGCTTTGAAAATGACACTCGATCCTTCATCCCGTGGCTTGGGAGAAGGAAAGTTGGTTGAGTAGGCGAAGTTATGAATGTAGCCTAAGTCATAGGCGTCGTCCGCATGAATGCTTGATAAAGCATGCACGATCCATTGTCCAAGGCTTGGCATAGCCTTTACCCGCCCCATTGGTCAAGCTGCATTGCACAGCTTGTGGTATAAGTCTAGGCAACCGAATAACTTGATCGTTCAAGCCGGACACATGCACGATACGTTCCATCAAGGCAAATCTTGACGCAGCCTTTGCTCGTCGAGTTATTGCAAAGTTATGTTAGGCTATCAGAGTAGTAACAAGCACGGTCTTATGAGTTCTACGGCAGAGTATAACCACATAGTCTTACGGTCTCAAGGCCCGTCATATAAAGTATGACTCGGGCGGTGGTGTCATATAGAGTTCAAGTTGGTTTAAGACACGATGTCACGGACTTAGTGTTTTGAGGTACGGGCCACGGTTGAATCATTGAGTTTAGAAAAGTATTTCAAATAGTTGTTCTTGAGTTGAATGAAATGATAGGGCAAGAAAGAAGAATGCTCGCGACTGGGTCGTCGAGGCAAGGTCTCAAATGTGAGAAGTATTGAACTTGGCCCTGAAAGAGATAATAACACTAGAAGTAGATTGACTGTGTGAGATGTCAGTTCGAGTCGAGTCTTGCATGGTCATGGACAACTTGTCGACAAGGTAGAGTTTTTCCGTACGGCAACCCGGGGCCACGGGACCGTTGCGGACAAAGGAAGGAAACAATTTTACATAAGCTATACTGGGCACGATGTTAGGCGGGGGCTTGCTGCGGGGCTCGCTACTCGCGCTAAAAGGGCCCCGTCTAACAAAAGCTAAAAGGGAGTCCATGATGGCTCTGGGAGTCAGTGACCAAATCATATAGATGAGTCGGCATGGCGGCAACCCGCATGTGTGCCTTTGGATTGAGTTGAGTTGAATGAGTGTGTGCAGTTAGAACACAATGTTGGGCCTAAGATTTGGTTTCAACGTATGCGACGTGCTTCGGTACGAGACGTGGCATCGAGTGTTAAGTTGTAGGCATATAAGTTGCATAAGTTGGTTTGAGTCATTGGAGTTTAAGTCAGAAAACTATCGCAAGGCAAAGTTGTTTGAGTGACACTAAGTTCACAAGTCTCGATTTGGGTCAGTTGGTGATCAAAGTAGCAAGGGCCGCGAGGCGGCGATATGGTTAAGTCATTCTAAGTTGCGAGGTATGGCACAAAGGATTTGTGGCACGGTCACATGGAAATGGAGTCTCACCGAGTAGTTGCGTCTTTGATTACGGGCCGAAAGGCAAGCACGACTTGATAGGTTAACGTTGATGCAAGCACGGAATGGTCTTGAGACACAAAATAGGCCAAGGCATCTGCCCTAAAACTGATCCTAAGATAAGAGTAGAAAGACAATCATAAAGGGGCTATGTTGCACAATGTAAATCAAACGTGTTGGTTTTGTACGGGTGGGCGAGGAGCTCATTCCACCAGTACAGTTGATAGTTTTCATGTGCAGGCACAGGTAGAAGCTCGTGGCACGGAGCTCGCTTGGATGCGTCGAGGCACGGAGTTCCTTGGCGATTCGAAGTGTACGGACGTATGGAGTCAAGACTTATACGGGACATAATGTATGGACGTCGCCTTCTGAAGCATCCGCTGACTCAAGACCTGCATTGAGAGATGAGAGAGAGCTGAGTGGCTTGTAAATGTGAGATGAGTGAGCTTGAGAGACTTATAATCTTGGCCTTGCGCCCCATTGTAACATTTGTTTCAATATCAATAAAGAGCTTCTTTTGAATAACTTGTATTTTATTCTAATTTCTGTTGCTATTATTCAATGTCTCTGCATGGGACTTATGTGCGACGACCCCGTCGTAGCCGCTGAAATCGACCGTTATGGAACCCGCCTTGCACGAGCGTAATCTAGGCTCGTGCGGCATCATGCCTTAGCGAGGACGATCGCTCCTACGGGAGCAGGACGTGACAGAAAACGTCCTACCGCATCGGAGCGGAAGGCACGTGAAGCTGAGCGGGTTCACGATAAACCACTAACGATAAGAGAACCGAAGGCACCCTCTCAGACTACAACACGTCGAACCAAAGGCGTTGCAAGTAAATCGAAGCAACAGAAGACTCGTCCTGATTCTTCCTCCTCCGATGATGATTTGTCCATTGTTCATAGAGGAGGGAACGATGGTGCCGGACTTTCTCACGAGAAGGCCACTTCTGATAGAGCTGATCGGGAAGTGAGCCCAATCGGTTGCTCACTATTGAAGTCTCTGCCTAACCACATATCTTAACAAATTTGGAAGGATTTGGCAAGTTCATTACCTTAGATGTAAATTAACTTTTGAAAATAGTAGTTACATTTTATATTTATATATTCTTTATCTTGTTTTATTTTTAGAAAAGCTCACGTATCTTGCAGGTCATTAACCACACTAAGATGTGCAGTACATGGGATTTTGGCAATTTGAAAGAAGGTGTGAAGGCCAAAATTATCCCCACTCGGTTGTAACATATTACGAAACACTCGTATAAGATCTTGGATCACGTACTGATCTCTGCGTTTGTAGAGCAGTGGCATCCCGAAACAAACAGTTTCTATTTCTCATCCGGGGAGTTGACGATCACCCTCGACGACGTCCACCACATTTTGGGACTTAGAGTTGATGGTCATCCAATGCTGATGAATTATTCTACGGGCGACTTTGAGATGTATGACGAGATGGTAGAATTGGTCACAATTCACTCGGAATTGAGACAGAGAATTTTGTCAGTCTCCCCGAGTTTAAGAAGTTGTACGGAGTTCCTTTGAGTTTTCTTAGGAATTTATGCATTGATGATGATGACGATGAGGACGATGAAGATGACGATGAGGACGACGCCAATGACGATGTAGTGGCCCGAGCATACATGTATTTCACCTTGGGAGCCGTCTGCATTCTGTACAAGTCCGAAACCTCGATTCACGCCAAATATGTAAACAATTTTATGAACTTAGGCACTGTGGATCAAATATCCTTTGGAAGCGGTATACTAGCTTATCTCTACCGCGAACTTGGGGCTGTATCTCGAGTTCGATCGAAGACTATAGCTGGTTGTCAAACTCTGCTCCCTGTGAGTCAATTAAATCGTACTTTGTTTATAGTTTAAATCAAATTAGGTCGATTAATATGTGTTTATTGTACATTTCATGTACAGACATATGTAGGAACCCTAGAGGGGGGTGAATAGGGTCAAGCTAACTAATCAAACACTTAGCACAAGCTAATGGGCAATTTAAAAATATAAGTGCAAGAGAAGAAGCAACAACAATACCGACACACGATATATCCTGGTATCCTCCCAAGAGGCACTCCAGTCCCGGAACTCTCTCCGGCTTTAATCCACTATTTGAGTAAATAGTTACACACGAGTTTGGATCCGAAGAACTCGTCAACTTTTTACACGAGAGCTTTAATCAGAAGGCCTCTCCGACTTCAACCGAGAGTTTGGATACGAAGACTCTCCAACTTCAACCGAGAGTTTGGATACGAAGACTCCCCAACTTCAACCTTTCACAATAGGTTTTGATCTCCTTATACAATAAGATGAAGATCTCACTTTTCAACTCAATAACTCTAACACAATTTATGGATGGCAAATGAAAGCTTTGTAGAGTTGTTTGTGGATAGGCTTTGGTGGTTTAGAAATTTTTAGGCTCAAAGCATCAACCTTGAATGAAGGGGTTTAAGGCTATTTATAACCAAAGCATTGAAAAGAGCCAAAGACAACTTTTCAGTCAGCGACCGGCATACCGCCGATATGAGTCGGCATACCATCGGTATACCGGTCTGGGATTGCAACGGCTCGAAATATAGCCGTTGGGATCATTTAATGCTGGAAATCCGACCGTTGGACTTTCAACGTTACTGAACCGGTATACCGTCGGTATGACCCGGTATACCGTCGGTATGCCGATTTTGTAGACAGAAAATTTTTGTGAACAAAATCGGTATACCATCGGTATAGACCGGTATACCGTCGGTATGCCGGTTTGCATCCGAAAATGTTCCTGGGCTAATTTCTACCCTAGCTTTCGATTTTACCATCCATTTCTTGTGTTTATAATTATTCCTAAGACTCATTATAGACTCCAGATATATTGTAGCAGGTGCAGGCTTCTTCAGAGTCTTGAAATGATGATGGCATGGCATGGCTTCTTTTCTTGATAGATGTTGGCTTCTTTTTTCTTGGCGGCAGCTGTCCAAAGATATCCAGTTTGTGAAAACTGAATACCTTTCGGGGGCTTCGCCCCCGAACCCCCGACGAGGGACGTTGCCCCCTCGACCCCCGTCCGCTGACCGGGCAGCGGAACCCCCGAGTGCGTGGCTCCGGAGATGTCGTCGGGTGGTTCAGAGAAATCTTGTGGGATCCGTCGTCTTTGGTCCACCATGATTTCTTCATTACATATGTCCACATTGATCTTACTTATTGCTTTTCTGCATGTACATGTTAGACGAACAAAGCAATATACATAGTAGCAAGTGTGATAAGTTTAATGCATATTAGGACAATGCCGAGTTTAAATATAAGTGCTAAGGTGATAGCATAAATGTTAGTGATATCATAATGATTAAACTTAATTAAATAACCACAATCAAAATATAGTTTTGATTTTGGCAACTCGATTAAATTTAAGATAGAAAGCTCATACCACTAATATGTAAACCAGTAGGCATATATCACCAAAGGTATAAGTATAAGTAGAAATGCTATAGTGATAGAATAAAGATTAGTGATAATGAAATGCTAAACTAAACATATTAACCATATTCAAAAATATGATACAATCATTGGGCCAACAGCATGGATATACGAACATTTTTCGACGCTAAAGAGGGCTACTCTTAACAAAGACTACGATGAGCAGCTACCTAGGATGTGCAAGTGGAATCCAGTTAAGATAGATAGCAGACATCCGCATACTTTGGCCTTCCTGCGTGTCGCACTTGAAGATATGAACGAAAAGGAGGTGAGACAATGCTAACTTAAATTTTCATTTACTTAGGATTTCATTCTAGTGAAACAATACTAACTTCTTAAGTCTTGATTACTTATACTATGATGTAGATTATTTGGCATCCATATCGGGATCTTCGAAATAGTTCTCGTCCGTTGCAAGGGGTTTTACTATTTCAAGGTCTGATATCCTGTCATGAAATTGAGGAGCCTCATATGCCAGACAGAGTGCTTCATCAGTTTGGCTACGTGCAAACTATACCGGGCACATTGAATTTGAGGACTTCTTCAAAAGGGACCAAAGCATCAACATATGTCCCGCCGGACTACCGTTGGGGCTCTTACTTCTTCACTGAGTGGCAATGTCACGTAGTCGGTGAAACTCAACGACGTCCAGTGGTACATATGTGGGATTGTAGTGATGACTATATGAATTATTACGTAGAGGCCGGATATGGTATGATGTTGAATTCAGATACGCGAGGTGATGAAGTGTCGGTAGCTGCTCCTCTACCAAACAAGGCATGCCTGCTTGATGCACTCCAAAAGATGGCAAGTAGTAGTATGTCGAATTAATGTTTACCAGTATAGTAACCTGGCTAATTTTAACCCTTAATTTTTCCTTCAGGCTTCCAAAGTAAGAAACTTGGCAAAAACTCTCATGCTGTGCAAGGGAGAGAACTACGTAGACGTTGCTAACCAGATGCAAAACATCGCATCGGACTATCCATTTCTGGAAAACGGGCGACGCACTAAGATGCGTCATGAGAAAAGCTGACTTTGTTGGATTTTTTGAACAATTTGTGTGTCGCTATTATTGTAATGTGTTTTGAATACTTTGTCGTTTTTGTTGTAATATATTTTGAACACCAATATTTTGTTGTAATATGTTTTGAATACTTAATGTCGTATAAGTATCATTTTGCGTTTGAGCATCCTACTTGATTGAGTATCGTTTGAGCGTTGTATTTGATTGAAGTATTTGATTAAGTATCATGTATCGCAAACTTTTAACTAGGACTGCCCAGTTCTCTGGCAGTCCATCATGCATAAAGGACTGCCAAAGATCTGGACAGTCCTAGTTAAAACTTGCTGTGAAGTCAAATGTCATACTGAAGTATATTTGCGATACTCAAATATAAATGTGATACTCAAATATAAATGTGATACTCAAATGTCATACCAAAAGATATAAACTTCCTTCTTTCTGTTTACAAAATACTCTAAAATAAAGTTTCCAAGTAGTAATATAGACTTCCTTCTTTCTGTTTACAAAATGTGACAAAAGATATAAACTTCCTTCTTTCTGTTTACAAAATGTGACAAAAGATATAAATTCCTTTATTCTGTTTACAAAATGTGACACAAGTATCGGTGTAGGACCCACTATCAGTCAATCAATACATCGTAGTAGTCTTTCGGCCTTGGTATAGGTTTCATGTACTTTATTATCTTCTTGTAGACATTGATCGCATCGGTGTAGAGTGTCGTCCAAGCGATCGATTCTTCCGGAGCATATTTATACCAGACTGGATCAGGAGGAGGAATAGAACTATGCCCGATCAACCGCGGGATGACGAAGTGATTATCATCAAGTCCAATGGCATATAGAGTGGACATAGTGTAGTCTGCCGGAGGAGCGGTCATTGGGAAGAATGTGTTGTTACTTCTCTTGGTCAGAATAATAATTGGGATCTTGTACCTGTAAGCGAATACAAATGCAGTATAAGTATTTATCAAACTTTTTATGTTAGTAAGAATGCGTTGGTATATTGTACCTGTTAGCTAATAGATATGCAGCAGAAGGGACATCCATGTAATGTTCCTCTCCAGTAGTCTGATCGGCGTACGGAATGCTTGTCAACAATTCTCCAACTGTATCTGGGCTTAGTAATTTGCTGTAGAAGGGAATATGAGACTCCAACTCCTCGTATAGCTCTGCTCTAACCCGTCTCCATCCGTCTTTAACGAAATAGCCCAGATGTCTTGCAAGAACATGGTAACTACAATGTCCATCTTTAGGCACATCTTCAATAGACCAAATGTACTCCCGTATCGTAGGATGAAATATATGAATGTACATGTCGAATGTGACACCAACTCTTGTTTTCTGTTTCTTTCGTTGAATAGGAAGCTTGTCATTTCTCTTTGGACAAACGAACCTTTCCATGCTTCTTTCAATATGCTCAAATAATGATAGTTCTCTTCTAGTAGACTCGAGCTTCTTCTTCTGTATTCTTGTAAGTCTTCTTAGTGGTCTACCCTTCGGGTCAACGACAACAGATGGCTCATGCACATGACTACTTGCTGGGTGGGCAAGTTCTTGAATTTTACGTTCAATAGACTTCCTCTCAGGTTCTAGGACAGCACACCATCTTGCATGAAGGAGTTTAACTTCTGGCAAGGAAAAGAATACGTCGTGACTGTCCACCATAGGCATGACTGACAATTGTCTCCAACGTTGAGCAACGACCCCTACTGGAATAGGTCTAAATTGACGTCGATATTCGTTAATCTCATGAGCACAAGGAAGGCCGAGAGAATGTCGATGTGTACAACCACATTCTTTGGTATCAAAACCAACTGAATTCGCCCGAGCAATCTCATCAAATAGCAATGCCAATGCATGGTAAGACAATACATGAACTAAATCAGATAAGAGCTCTTCTTTCCTATGTTCGTGCTTTACAATATTGAGGCTCATCTGAAATGAAGCCTTTATCTCGTTCACCGTCGAATTGATCATTAGATTTATCGACTGCCAAACAGACACAAAACCACCGACCGATGAACGTAGATATTTATTCAGTGTTGAGTGTGAACCTTCGGCACGGTTGGTAGTGGTCTGTAGGATGTGGAAAATTATGACACGCTGTCATTTTCATCCATACGCTTAAAGACAGATGTCAGTTGAAGCCATACGCTCAAACAGAAGTCATACGCCCAAGGCTATACGCTCAGTTAAGAGCCATACGTTCAGTTCAGAGTTGTACGCTCATTCAAAAGCCATATACTCAGTAAATATTTTATTATTTATTGAAGTGACAGCACAGCATATGTTTAAATGAGGAATGAATCTGACACTTCATCTTTCGTGCAAAGACAGCTGTCACGAGAAAAGTAACCGTCGTATAGGTTTTCGAAGAGTCGGTTTTGTCTTTTACGAGGACAACTCAGCAGCCTTCATAAATACAAAAGCCATCATTACTGTCAGTTTTGACAGTCTGTCAGCCGTCAAATCCGCAGTTACGACGCTCGAGAAGATTTTGTCAGTTATGGGAAGATATGGTGTACCAAAGAAGATTGATGATAGCCACGTGGCCACTTCTCCAGTGAGCGTATCGACCTCACATGACTCCTTCTTCACCCAGCCAAGTGAGCGTATGGACCTCACATGATTCCTTGCTAACCAAGCGAGCGTATGATCTCCATACGACTCCTTGCCCATAAAGTGAGCGTATGGATTTCCTATGGCACTACGCTGTCCAAATCAGCGTATGACTCCTCTTCAAAAGCTAGCGTATGACTCTACAGCAGTTGTATCCAGGATGATTTTCAACGTACAGTCAACATACGTTCTCACGTGTCCTGTACTCAGTTACCCATTTATTCAGAAGTTATGCAATGTGGCCTTCATGCCATCAATCTCTCCTGAATGTGCTCCACTACTCTCAACCGCACGCCAACGTGTCTTCGTCAGAATTTGCCACGCGTCCCTGCAGTTTTGCACACGTCAAGTAACTACCTGAGCGTATGGTTCAGGACAGTTATCCAGAACTCTATAAAAGAGAGTTTCTTCACCTTCATGAGGAGAGGTCATTTTTCAGAGAGAACAGAGAGATTGCCCAGTTGCTGTCCAAGTTCTTCGAAGTTCGAGTTTTCTTCATCGCATCATCCAAGGGATAAAGTAATCGTCTTCTAGATTAGATTCCTACAGTTGTAATTTTCTCAGATACAAAATAAATAAAGTGAATTTATTTATGGAAAACAAATTGGCGACTCTGCTGGGGAAAGCTGTCTCCTCCAACGAGATAGCAACAACTCAATGCGATACTTCGTCGATCGGCTCGACGAAGAAGACGATGGTCGTACAATTCGACCAATCTGCTTACGAAGAAATGCTCAAGGCGAAGGAGGGCCGAACTACTTCCTCCGCTCTTCCTGCTGCCAAGAAGATGGGACGCTCTGTCTATGTCCCCAAGTCTTCTTCGACAGCCCGAGATGTTCCTGTCACTTCTCACGTTGACAAGAACACACCTTCAACTTCAACAAAGCACACTTCTGCTTCCCTGAACACAGCAACAATGGTTTCCCCTAGTCACGCTGACAAAATTGGTTCTTTAACCAAGTCAGTGTGTCCAAGAAAAACCATCTCTGGACATGTCAAAGTCCCTTCTCCTTCTGCTCTTACGACAGCAGTCGGCTCTTTAGCCATTGATGACTCTGTGCGTACAGCAGTCAGAGGGCAGCATGCGGTAAAGTCAGCGTACGCTAAGCAAAAGCCAGCGTATGCTACCAAGAAGGCAGCGTACACTGAGCAAAGACCAGCGTATGCCAACAAGAAGGCAGCATACGCTAAGCAAAAGCCAGCATATGCTAACAAGAAGTCGGCGTATGCTGACAGATACAGTCCTTTGACTGATTCTCAAAATCAGACTGGGGGTTCTCTTTCACAGAACCTACAAATGATTCCCCCACAACTTGCGCATCTTGTGCCAACCAAGGAGAAAGACTCTTTAGTCGATTCCTCTACTTCTGAGGTCTTTACCTCTGGAGTTAATTTGACTAGTACTTTTACTAGCTCAAACAAAGAAAAACGCCTTTTGGCTAATTCCTCTAAAGATGGATTATTACCGACTCCTAGTCGGAATAATACTCATCTCCCTTCTCTCAAAATTTCTCGATCTGAGAAAGGCAAGTTACAAGTATCCAAGACTGATACCAAAGTCATATCTCCCACGGATCTTCGTAACAAGCTTAATCAAAATCACCACAGTTATGCTTCTGGTATTAAAAAGTCTTATCAAATTGAGACAAGTGTACTAGACCCTGATGTTGAATATGCCAGGAACTATGTGGCTCAAATTAATCGGTCTCTATACACTCAAGAACCAAGAAGACAGAAGAATAAAAGACAAGTTTCTACACAGAAACTATCTTCCAGTACTTCCCAATCTATCCCTACAGATCTCCGGGAATATTTACAAAACAAACGGAGAATCGACACTCCATCTGGCTATGACATTGCCCATATTCGCCATGAAAAGCATGGTTGTGACTTCCAACCTCGGGTTGTCATCCAATGTTGTTGTTCACCGAAAAGACGGTCTGTTTTCGAACGGATCCAATATGAACCAACATCAGATGAAGATGAACCTTTTTATGCTTTTGTCAACATGACCTCCAGAAATATTGGGGGTAGAATCCGGTCTGACGCTATATCAGATTCTGAAGATGGTGTTTATCTTGGCACCCGATCCAGGACCGGAGCCTTGGCCAGAATCTCTTCTTCTTCTCATCCAAGTAATAATCCGGAGATCACGGAAGATTTTCTTGGAGAGTCCAACTTTCCGGCATTAACTCCTGTAAACAGTCCCGAGAAAGATACTGATTCTTACAGCGATGATTCAGAGCAAACTGTTTCATCGTCTATCCCTCGAATGATTACCACTTACATGGCAGAAGGTGATCATGAACCTTCGATTAGCAATGAGGCTCATGAACAGAGGATTTCTTCTTTAGAACAACAATTGCGAGCTATGGCAGATACATTGAGTGCTATGCACACTCTAATGCAGGCTCAACAACAGACAGCACCACCAGTGGTATTGAATACCCCTGTTGTTCCAAACCCCGAACCCTCTACTATTCTGGGGGTACAATCTAATGTTCCTGTACAAACCACCCCAAGTCACTCTGGAGCTGGGGGTGGTACATATGCTGCAGTCCCTCCTCCCAATTACACTCAACAAGTCACAACTCCACAATCCTCTGGAATTGTTACAGAAGAGTTAAAGAATCTCAAAACTCAGTTTGAGGCATTCAAACAGAAGGATGGTTTACAAAGGTTAGGTATCAAGTAACCTTACCCGATAGAGTGGAAGCAAGTATCATATCCTCCTAAATACAAGCCTCCGACTATCTCCTTCTTTGATGGGACTACTTCCCCAAGTCAGTTCATTAATCACTTTGAAGTAATGACTGATCAATTGCAACCAAGCGATGCCCTCCTTACTCGGGTGTTTGTTGGATGTCTCAAAGGAACGGCTTATGAATGGTACAGAAGTCTCCCTGACGGGTGTATTACTTCATTTGCCGGTTTCAAACAAATGTTCCTTGAACGATTATACGAAGGGCTCAATGATATGACCATGTCGGCCCTTATAAGAATCAAACAGAAGAATAATGAGACCACTGAGGAATTCATTGAGAGATTCAGAAGAGAAGCCCTCAAAATGCCTCTTGGAACTCCCGATGCTGTTACGATCGACACTTGCAAGTCGAACCTCTTACCAATTATCAACATGTGGACAGGGTCCACTCAGTTCCAAGATTGGCCTTCATTCATCGTCAGTGCCAAAGCTGCCGAAGTCAGTGCTGAGACCTTCAAAGGTCTGGGGGTACAAATGGCTCCCAAAGAATCAAATCAGAGTGCTAACAATAGTACTCGACCCAACAATCGCAAAGGGAAAGAAGCTCTTGAAGTCAATCTCCAAAGCAGTAGTCAAGAAGTAAAGACTACCCAAGCTACTTCAGCTCCAACAAATCAACAACAGAGATCTCCTCGGCCGAAAGAAGAATATTCTTTCGATGATGACGATGTTCAGGGTATCTTTGAATGCTTGCTCAAAGGTAATAAAATACAATTGCCAGAAATTAAAAAGCCTGATGAAGCCAATAAAACAGATCATCCAAAATACTGTCCATACCATAGAATGCTGGGTCACACAATCCGGTCTTGCTATGTATTAAAAGGAAAGATCCAGGAGATGATTAAATCAGGAGCTGTGACACTAACACCCAAAGACAAGACAGTCACAGCAAATATGATTTCAATGCAGTTTGGTGATTTCCCTTCTTTAATGGTGGAAAGTGGGATTGTTCCAATTCCCAAAGCAACTCTCAAGGTGGTGAATATCCCACCAGCACAGAATGAAGGACTTGTTCCTGTCACAACTAAGAAGGGAGAAATCATGTGGATCCACCCAGACTTAAAGATAGAGTTTGAGACACCTTCCTCTTCTCCTCGGAAGACTCCTTCATCTAAAAAGAAACTCGAGAAAATTAAGTCATGCAATGTGACTTCTAGTACTACACCCGATTTTTATCTAACCTCTACTTTCATCTTGGCAGGAAATTTACTCCCTACTGAGGTAAAAACTGTACCTCAATTTGAAGATAAGTACAAGCATGCATTCCATCTATATAGTTCACAATCTCGTGAATTAATGGCAAAGATGGGCTATGATCTAGCCACTGCTCCTGGTCTGAACTCAGGCAAAGGACTCCGAGCACCTTTTGCCCTCACTATGAGACATAAGCAATCTCGTGTTGGTCTCGGCTTCTGGGACGAAGCTCTCATCAAGCATAAAAGAACCAAAAGCAAGATGAAGAATTGCAACATGGTTTCGATAGATCCTGAACCAGAATCTGAAGTTGAAGTTCATGCTGGAACTCGGTCAGGAAAAATATATCTCAAAGATTATGCTGACACTTCTGGAGAAACCTCTGATGTCCCTCCGGCTACAGCCCCAACACCAGTCTCTACTGAAGAACCTTCAAATGTTCCTGTCGAGACAGTTCCATCTAAACCAACAACAGCTGACAAGGGCAAACAACAAGTCCGCTTCGACAAACCATTGAAGAAATCATCCCCTACAGGACTTGAAAAGCCTTATAATTTTGATATATTGGCTCAACTAGCCAATACACCAGCTAAATTGTCAATCTTCGAACTCTTACGTCTCTCTAAAGAGACTCGAGAAACTTTGAGTGAAGCACTGTTACAAGCAAAAACTTGCTTAACTCTCCTCAAGAAGTTGGAAACAGAACCTGTCTCTCACTGCCATAATGTATTGGAATTTATTCCAAACATTACCTTTACGCAGGACGATATGCTGCTAGAGGATAATCGACATGATCGTCCTTTATATCATACATGATATATTGATTCTATGAAGGTTGATCGTTACTGATTGATCCAGGATCCGCTCTCAGTATTATGCCAAAGGCTATGTTAGATGCATTGAAGATACCTGTGCATAGTCTTTCCAGCACTATCACTACCATCTTGGGATTCAATCAAGGAAAAAGTGAGCCTTTAGGCAAGATTCGCCTTAAATTTCAAATAGGCGATCTTCGTACTAAGGTTACTTTTTACATCATCAACAATCATGGTTGCTCGTACAATGCTCTATTGGGGAGACCTTTCTTGCGTGAACATAATATTGTTCCTTCAACTCTTTATCAGTGCTTCAAATATGTTGATGATAATGGAGAGGTTCAAAAAGAAGTGGCAGATCTTTACCCATTCAAAGGAGTCGAAGCTTACTTCAATGACGCTCGCATGTACAAAGATGAATACTCGAAAGTCTTGCAAGCTATGGATAATGAAGATGAGACATCCAAAGTTGACACCTTTATTATTCCTGTAAAAGGGCGTATTACTCCTCCACAGTCTGTTAAAACATCTGAAGAAGGCTCACTGATAATTCCGGTCAGTGGACGTACTACTTCATCATCCGCCCAAGGCTCACTGATAATTCCTGTCAGTGGACGCACTACTGTACCATCTTCCCAAGCTTCACAAAGTTCGCTGATCATTCCTGTCAGTGGACGCATCACTCCCCCTCCATCTTCTCAGGCTAGATCAGATACTCTAGTCATTCCAGTCAGTGGACGCATTACTTATCCACGGTCTTCTTCAAGGGAGCTCACCTCTTCTGAGCCTTTTGTTATCGATCTTAATCGAAACAAAAATTCTAACTCTTCTTCTTCTTCTTCCCCCTTTGTCATTAATCTGACTAAGTCTGATAAGACTCAGCCTTCTGTTGTAAATACAGCATCTAGTAATGAAGCATCTCCTTTGCAGTATATTGATGTTTGTAGTTATGTACAAAGTTATTTACAATTGCTAGATAGCTTAGAGCCACTAACTATAGGGGTTGTTCAAGCTCTTCATACAGACGTATCATTAGACTCTATACAGAAATCATACTTTGTGGTCCCCAGTCAAAAGAAGGGAGAAAATCCAATATTTTTCTATAAAGGACCTCAGAATCCTTCTAATCTGGAGGAGGATGATATAAATGACGATACTGGAAGATTACAGCTACGTCGCTACAGTCAGCAATCCAAAAATATCATCAAGAATATGGGTTATGATTTCAGAACCAGTCTTAATAGAAAAGGAAGAAGAATGCCTGTTCGAATTCCTCCATTAAAATACGGAAGGACAAAATGTGGTTTAGGTTACATTGCTCCCACCCCTTTTATCAACATAGTTCATGAAGAGTTAAAATTCAATAAAGACAAACAATCTGAAGATGAACGATCTGAGTCTTCTGATTCCCTTTCTTGGGATTCTGATACGAGTGTTGGCGATCTTCATCGCTCTATTCTATCCATCAATATGGTCTCTGTTGATGGCCCACAAGAAAATGGTGAAGATGAGGATGATTTTGAAATATCACCTGAATCAGAACAATGGGCTCAAAGATTAGATAATCAATGGGAATTCAGGTTCGAACAGAGGGAACCTCCTACTGAAGATAAACTGATCCAAATTGATGTTGGTGAAGAAGGTTCCCCTAAACCAATATTCATCAGTGAGAGTCTTTCAGAAACAGATAAGCAAGATATGATCAAGCTTATTCGTGATTACATCGATGTCTTCGCCTGGAGCTACGAGGATATGCCAGGACTAGATCCGAAGATCGCAATGCACAAGCTTAATATTATGCCAAATGCTAAACCGGTCAAACAGCAACAGCGACGATTTCGTCCAGACATTATGGATGCAATTGAAGCTGAAGTCAACAAGCTTATGGCTTCCGGATTTATCAGAGAGGAACAACATCCTGAATGGGTGGCTAACATCGTTCCTGTCCTCAAGAAGACCGGCAAGATCCGAGTCTGTATAGACTTTCGTGATCTCAATGCTGCTTGTCCTAAAGACGAGTTTCCTCTTCCAATTACAGATGTAATGATTGATAACACATGTGGTTTCGAACGAATGTCATTCATGGATGGGTATTCGGGGTATAATCAAATCAAGATGTTTCCAGATGACGAGAGACATACTTCTTTCAGAACACCGATCGGTACATATTGTTATATAGTGATGCCGTTTGGTCTCAAAAATGCAGGAGCAATATATCAACGAGCAATGAGCACTATATTCCGTGAACATCTTCGGAAAATAGTCGAATGCTATGTTGATGATATTGCAGTCAAAAGTCGACGAAAGGAGGATCATATCCAAGATTTGAAGACTATATTTGATTTAATGCGTCAGCATCAACTTAAAATGAACCCTACTAAGTCCTTCCTAGGCGTCTCTAGTGGCAAATTTCTCGGCTTCGTCATTGTTTGCAAAAACAAAAGTATAGAACTTTATTGATACAAACTGTAATAAAGATTACAAGAATTCTAGGAAAATTACAACTGTAGGAATCCAATCTCGATGACGATTGCTTTATCCCTTGGACGATGTGAACTGTAAAGACGAAGCCTTTGAAGTTGAAAACAACTCTGGAAACTGAAGGCAAAAGCCTCTGAAGTTGAAGACAAAAGTCTCGGAAGAATGCAGCAGCACTTTAGCAAGAACTCCTGGACTCTCTGATTTCTGATTTCTGATCTTGATATCTGATCTCTGATCTCTTGAATGAAGACTTGAAACTCTATTTATAGAGTTCTGGAAATAACTAACTTTCAGTTATTTTGGACTGCGCATGATGATTTGCGCAGCATTGGTTTGCGCAACATTGATTTGCGCAGATAGTTACTGGATCGTGGGCCGACTATCATGGACACATGGCATGATTTGATAGAAATGCGCATGATCGTGCATAAACAGTTGCCATGTAATGACCAATCGATGGCATGAATGCCACGTGTAACTTAACAGTTACGTTTGATGGAGTGCGCAGAGTTGAATTGCGCATACATGGTTTGCGCAAACTCAAACTGCGCAGGATTGGTTTGCGCTGCCAGCTGTCAGCCGCCCTCGAGCACTGTGCGGCGCAGGAAACGAACAGACTCCTTGTTATCCGCGCTGTCAGTTGTCAGAAAAGATTTGATTTGATTTAGTAATGATGACTTCTGCCACGTCAGCTTGCGCAATCGGTTGTGTGTGCAAATTAGAATGCGCAATCGGTTGGCTGCGCAATCTGTTGTCTGTGCAATTCAACAAGATGATGTATATTTTGATTTCTTGATTTTGTTGATTGATGCAACTTGATTTTTTAGGACCTACAAGACCCCCTTCAAAGTTTTTGAAAGTTGATTTGATTCAAAGTTTCGAAATACTTTGAATTTTTGAATCAAGTTGCGCATGATGATGGGCTGTCTGCGCAAAGCGAAGTATTCCCCGATCTTAGGCGCAATCCAAGGCAGCCGTTTCGTATTTCAAAGGCTATAAATAGCCCACTTCTTCATTTCATTTTTTTTACTTTGCCTCTTTCGTGCTTTTGAGAGAAAAATTTCCGAACCCTTTCTGTCTTCTTTCTCCGACGACTTCCATGGCGCCCCGACGATCTAATGTTGCCGCCACCGCCGCTGCGAAGGGAAAAGCTCCGGCCGAATCCTCTGACAGAGTTGCTCGGCGAGCATCTCGACATGAGTCTGCGCACCCTGCTCTGATAGGTAGTAAAACCGATCGAAACCCCTTTTTAGGGTGTTTTGACTTCCTTCGATCTTCGAAACTCATTTCTTTTAGAGATGAGTTCAACTTGCGCCACCCTTTTTAGGGTTTTTGGTTGCATAAACAGTCAGTCTTCATTTTTATGAAGACTGTAATCCTGCGCAATCTATCGAATTGTGCTGACAGAAAGTCAGCGCAATCGATTGATTTGCGCTGAATGTCAGCGCAATCGATTGGTTTGCGCACCCTATTATGATGCGCAAACTAATGTTGCGCAATCCATATTAGCGCAATCTGAGGATTGTGTACTCTTCTGTTTTGCTTGTCTGAAAAATAGAGTTTTTGACTTGTACTGATCTTCCTCTGTTTTTGATGCAGTTGAAACCAATGAAGATCCAAACTATGAACATTTTGTGGGAACTTTGTCTGAATCTGAATATAAAGAAGATTTGTCTCACGTCCATTATCCTCAATACGATCTGCCGACTTCTCGTCAGGCAATATTGATTTCTCAGGACAACGAAACTTTAATGTGTCTGATGAATGGACAGCCTCTGGAATCAGCAGATGCTGTTATCCACAAGAAACCCTTATTCTTGTTTGGTGACGTCTTTGAAAAAGTCTCCCAGCCTAGGCCAATGATGGAGGAGATGGTAGTCCACCGGGAAGACAGATCATTCTTCATTCCTAAAATTGCTCGATGCCTTCCTTTGTCACGGTATGCTCATGCGAGCTACCCAAGGAAAATGGATTGGAACATCACCCTTCTCCAGGATGCTCGTGCAGAGATTCCATAAAAGATATTTTTGTAAAAGACATTTTGTTGTGGCTTTGTTGTGCAGAGATAGATGTAAAAGACACCCAGGATTTTGTATCAATAAAGCTATGGCTACATTTTTGTAATGTCCCGTATTTTGATATAAAAGACATTTTGTTGTGGCTCCATTATTTATTGCATATCTTATTTAGATATAAATAAATAGAGATAGAAAATATATTCAGAGGTGCAAGACATGATATATTTCTTGATAATTTTGTAGAAAATAATTATATTTATTATATCTGCTCAGAGGTAATATGGACATGGCAGAATATATTGAATATTATTATTTCGATTTTGACAACTTAATCGAAAACGACAAGTTGCTAATGTAGATAATGAACGATGATGAATCGTCAATATTTGTGAAAATGAATGAACGGGAAGACCATCAAATGATGGATGACAATGAACGGGTGAACCGTCAAACGAATATGATAAATGAACGGATGAACCGTCGGGCCTTTAATGAACGGATGAACCGTCTGATGAATGTGATAAATGAACGGATGAACCGTCAAATGAATATGATAAATGAACGGATGAACCATCGGGCTTTAATGAACGGATGAACCGTCTGATGAATGTGATAAATGAACGGATGAACCGTCAAATGAATATGATAAATGAACGGATGAACCATCGGGCTTTAATGAACGGATGAACCGTCTGATGAATGTGATAAATGAACGGATGAACCGTCTCTTCGTTATTTGAGGAACTTCTACCTATAAATATAACAGAAGTCTGACAGGAATGAACACTTCTGCTTTTCAACATAAAAATGTCGTCCAGAAAAGCATCTAAGAAGGCCGAGATCGCCCCGAAGGTTGAGAAGGGCACTGAAGAGCGCCCTGTCGATCCAATCCAGCCGAAGGAGGCAAAAGCGGGCGAAGGTCCGTCTGCACCCCAGCCGCCACGGGATATCTTGGACTTCCTGCTCGAACCAGGAAAGACTGAAGAAGAAGAAGCCATGAGGATGGCCGCCTGCAAATTCCTCGTGGGTTCCAGCAAGGAGGTTCTTAGCTCTTTTGCTGATCATGTCTTCGAGAAGGACGGCAGTGGGCCTCATTCCAATGTAGAGAAAGATGATAGTGACCTTTAACATTATGTACTATCATCTAATGAAATAAAATTTGCATTTTATTTATGAACTTGATTCTGTTTGACAATTTTACAAGCATTTACATTTATACATAATACTTTTTGAGAAATTTGCCATTGATAGGCATCATGGCAATTCGACCATCGAGCTCTGAAAGTTGATAGGCTCCATTTGAGAAGACTTTTCTTACAACATAGGGACCTACCTATTTCGCATCGAATTTCCCTTTGCTCATATGAGTCATAGTCATAGGACGTCTGACTGCTAGAACAAGTTCTCCTTGTTGAAATGCTCTGACTTTAACTTTGCGATTGAAAGTCTTTGAGATGCGGGCTTGATATAGCTCAATATGCTGTTGAGCCATTAATCGCTTCTCATCTAACGCTTCTAACTCTTGAAGTCGAAGAAGATCGTTGTTCTCTGTAGTAAGCTCGTTAGCGACGGCAATCCTTAAAGAAGGAATTTGCAGCTCTAAAGGAAGAACGGCTTCACAGCCATACACTAAAGAGAAAGGTGTAAAGCCTGTTGGATTACGGACTGTAGTTCGATAGGCCCAAAGACATTCGCCAAGTTTCTCGCTCCAGTTCCGTTTGTTAGTGGAAACAAACTTCTTGAGGAGTTTAATGATGGTTTTGTTGAAGGCTTCAGCTAGGCCATTAGCGGCAGGATTGTATGCTGTCGAAGCGACATTATTAATCCGGTGATCATCGCAGAATCTAGTGAACTTCTGACTGATGAATTGAGGTCCATTGTCATGGATGATTCTTCGGGGTACACCAAATCTATAGATGACGTGGTGTTTAACGAAGTTGATGACACTGCTAGTCTTAACCTCAGTCAGTGGTATAGCTTCAGCCCACTTGGAGAAATAGTCCGTTATCGCCAATATGAACCGATGTCCTCTAGAAGAAGGAGGATTAATGGGCCCTATGATATCCATACCCCAAGCTTCAAAAGGCCAAGAAGCAGCCGTCGGGTGTAAAAATTCTGATGGTTGATGAATGAAGTCTGCATGGATTTGACAGGCTCGACATTTCCTTGCATACTCAATGGCATCCGATACCATAGAGGGCCAGTAGTAACCCATGCGTCTAATGCGGTCCTGTAGCTTAGGACCAGGCTGATGTGCTCCACATACACCGTCATGAGCTTCACGCAGTACTTGTTTAGCTTCATCACCAGCGAGACAGCGTAAAAGAAGACCGTCATAAGTTCGCCGATAGAGAGTTTTAGTAGTTTGATTATAATAGAATCGGAGAGATCGTCGACGAACGCTTGTAGCCTCCTTAGGATCTTCGGGGAGTATGTCATGTACCACGAAGTCGATAAAAGGAGTTCTCCAGTCATCATCGATAACATTAACTTCAGCAAAATTGCTGAATTCAATATTACGATTATTTTCAATACAGAACAGTTCTCGGTTGGAGATAACCACCACCTGCTGTCTTTTAATAGGGATAGCTAAGACAGCTGCAAGATTGGCTAAAGCGTCTGCTTCAGTATTGCAAGCCCGCCGCACATAGTCAATGAAGAAATCTTTGAATGATATAGCTAAATTGATTGCCGCTTCATGATAAGACACTAGGTCCTGATGACGAACTTCATAGGTTCCTCTAACCTGATTAACAACCAATTTAGAATCACCGTATACTTCAAGATATTCAACGTTCAGTTGTTTAGCTAACTGAAGGCCAATAAGTAGAGCATTATACTCTGCTACATTGTTAGAACAAGGTTCATCTAAAGAGTAGGCTCTTTGGATAGTTGATCCGTCTGGAGAAACGAGGACCACTCCAACACCTGCCACAACAGCACCATTTGGTCCAATCCTTGATGTACCATCAAAGAATAAACGCCAGGTTGGAAATTCTTCGGAGATCATGTTGACTTCCAATGTTTCGTCTGGAATTTCGTCATAGAGCTTAGATGTCTCAGGTACAGGATGAGCCGCTAAAAAGTCCGCCAGCGCTTGACCTTTGACAGACTTTTATGGAACATACACCATGTCATATTGAGCTAGCAGGATTGCCCATGTAGCCAACCGAGAATTAAGTGTACTTGGTTTCTTCATAAGTACCCGGAGAGGGTTAACTCGAGATATAACATGAATAGTTTGACCAATGATATAATGCCTCGTCTTTTGTACAGCAAACATGAGAGCCAAGCATTCTTTTTCAACTGGACTATAACGGTGTTCAGCACCAATCATAGTACGGCTAAGATAATAAATGGCCTGTTTGTGACCTTCTTTGTTCTTTTGGGCAAGTAAAGCACCCAATGAATGATCCATAGCACGGACATACATTAAGAACGGAATACCAGAAATAGGTGGCACCAAGACTGGTGGGTTCATGAGATATCGCTTGATATCATCGAATGCTTGTTGACATTCTTCAGTCCAAACGAAAGATACACCTTTCTTCATTAGTTGAGTGAATGGTCTGCAACGTCCAGACAAATTCGAAATGAATCGCCTGATGTATGCAAGTCGACCTTGGAATCCTCGTAGCTCTTTTAAGTTGCGTGGAGGACGCATCTCTTGAATGGCTTTGATCTTCTCGGGATCTACGTGTATACCCTTAGAGGTAATGACGAAGCCGAGAAATTTGCCACTAGAGACACCCAAGAATGACTTGGTAGGATTCATTTTGAGTTGATGTTGGCGCATGAGATTGAAGATAGTTCTCAGGTCTTGGAGGTGATCTTCCTTTAGACGACTTTTGACAGCAATATCGTCAACATAGCATTCAACAGTTTTGCGAAAATGATCTTTAAAAATAGTACTCATAGCACGTTGGTAAGTTGTACCAGCATTCTTAAGACCAAATGGCATCACCGTATAGCAATAAACACCACGAGGAGTGCGGAAAGAAGTATGCTTTTCATCTTCAGGATGCATCTTGATTTGATTGTATCCAGAGAATCCATCCATAAAAGATATTCGTTCGAACCCACAAGTATTGTCGTTCATGACGTCCGTAATAGGAAGAGGAAATTCATCTTTTGGACATGCTTTATTAAGATCCCGGAAGTCAATACAGACTCGAACTTTGCCAGTTTTCTTCAGAACTGGGACGACATTGGCTACCCAATCAGGATGTTGTTCTTCTCGAATGAAGCCACAAGCAATGAGCTTTTTGACTTCATCATCGATCGCGTCCATCATTTCTGGTTTGAAGCGTCGCTGTTGTTGCTTAACAGGTTTTGCATTAGGCAAAATGTTCAATTTATGTGTAGCAATCTTGGGATCTAAACCCGGCATGTCTTCATAACTCCAAGCAAAGACATCAATATATTCTTTAATAAGAAGAATCAACTCTTCCTTGTCTGTTTCTGGAAGATTTTTGCTAATAAAAATTGGCCGAGGTGAATCTCTTTCTCCTACATCAATTTGAAGTAGTTGATCTTCAGTAGGGGGTTCACGTTGTTCAAAGCGAAGTACCCATTGATTGTCCATATGCTGAGCCCAAGGATCTGTTTCAGGATTTTCTTCCACATTCTCGTCATAGTCTTCTGGAAGTTCAACGGAGACCATGTTAGATGATACGACCAACCTATGGACTTCACCAATGCTAGTATCAGAATCCCAAGATCTGGAATCAGATGAGTTAGAGCGTTCTTCGCTGTCGGAGTCGGAGACTGCTGGGGATAACAATGGAGGAGAAGCATATCCGAGACCTCTCTTAGTCCTGCTATAGTACATGTCTGACTTTCCTTTCGGAACAGTTGTACGAATAGGAGTTCGTCTACCCTTACCGTAATTGAAGCCACTTTTGAAATCATAACCCATTTTCCGAATGATGTCTTTTGATTGTTGACTATAACGATGGAGTTGGATACGCCCCGTGTCGTTAAGTTTACTGTCATCTGTATAACTGAATTTTTGTTCTGGTCCTTTAATAAAAATTATTGGACTTTCGCCTCTCTTTCGAGAAGAGACAACAAAGTATGAATCATCTGAGTGTTCGAGTAAGACCTCTGTATGAAGAGATTGCACAACTCCATTGTAATTGATTGGAAGCTATCTAACATATCTAAATAGTATTTAGTATGATAAATAACATCAGTATACTGGAAAGTAGGTGCTTTTTCATTGATTTGTACATCAGTATTTACAACAGGACCTTTGGCCTTAGCAGGCTTAGTCAGATTAATTACAAGAGGGGGAGAAGAAGAACGTGGAGGCGGTTTGTTACGACGGAGGTCGATAACAAGTGGCTCAGAGGAAGTGAGCTCCTTTTTTTCTTTGTTGCGAATGAGATCAACAACAATTGGCTCAGAAGAAGTGAGCTGCTTTTTGTCCTTGTTACGACGTAAATCGATAACAAGTGGCTCAGAAGAGGTGAGCTCCCTTTGATCTTGATCAGCATCAATTGACTTCTTTTGAGCTGATAAGTGAATAGCCAGTGGCTTGGAAGATTGAGGATGAGAAACTCGCCCTTTGACGGGTATGATTAGAGTGTCTTTAGGCGTCGCTTCTTGTTCTTCTTCAATGTCTAATGCTAACACGATTTTCATGAATTCATCCTTATACATTCGAGCGTCGTTGCAGTATGCTTCAACACCTTTGAAAGGATAAAGATCCGCAACCTCCTTACGAACTACGCCTTTGTCATCAACATATTTGAAACATTGATGAAGGGTTGATGGAACAACATTGTGCTCGTGTAAGAATGGTCTCCCCAATAGAGCGTTGTAAGAACAACCAAAATTGTCAATAATGTAGAATGTAACTTTTGTGCGAAGATTGCCAATTTGAAGTTTTAGGCGAATCTTGCCCAAAGGTTCACTCTTTCCTTGATTGAATCCAAGGATGGTAGTGATTGTAGTGGAGAGACTATGCACAGGAATTTTCAAAGCATCGAGCATTATCTTCGGCATGATACTAAGAGCAGACCCTGGATCTATCAGAATACGATCGACTTTCATCGAATCGACATATCCTGTATAGTAAAGAGGACGGTCATGCCTGTTGTCTTCCATCAGCATGTCATCTTGCGTAAAAGTTATGTTCGGAATGAATTCCTGAACACTATTACAAGAGACTGATTCTACTTCGGGCTTTTTGAGAAAGGTTAGACAAGCTTCTGCTTGCATAAGAGCTTCGCTGAGGGTTTCTCGAGTCTCTTTGGAAAGACGCAAGAGTTCAAAGATAGACAACTTTGCTGGGGTATTGGCTAGTTGAGCCAATATATCGAAGTTGTAAGGCTTCTCGAGTCCTGTAGGAGACGATTTCTTCAAAGGTTTGTCAAAGCGGATTTGTTGTTTGCCTTTATCAGCAGTCACTGGCTTAGGAGGAATAGGAATCACAACTGGTGAAGGTACAGCAGGATTCTCTTCAGCTAGAGCAGGTTGTGCTGAGGTAGGTTCAGAAGAAGAAGCAAGATTCTCTTGAGTTTCAGGGTAATCCTTCAAATAGGACTTTCCTGATCTGGTGCCTAATAGAATTTCTTCGTCAACTATGGGATCAAAAGATACCATGTTGCAAATCTTCGTCTTGCCTTTGGAGCGACTTTTCTTCTTGGAAGAAGAAGAATCCTCGAACTCTGAAGTAAGATCGGGGTGAATCCACATAACCTCGCCATTGTCTAGAGACAAAGGAACGAGACCTTCATTTGGTGGAGAAGGAATATTTTTAATCTCAAGAGTAGTTTTCGGAATAGGAATGACACCATGCTGTATCATCTACGGGGGAAAGTTACCGAACTGAACTGAAACCATATTGGCAGTGACAGTCTTTTCATCTTGTTGCAGAGTAACAACTCCAGCATTAACAAGCTCTTGAATCTTGCCCTTGAGCACATAACATGCTCTAGTAGGATGTCCAATGAATCGGTGGTAAACACAGTACTTAGGATGATCGGTCTTACCGACTTCATCAGGTTTCTTTGGGTCTGGGAGCTGGATCTTATTGCTTTTGAGTAAATAATCGAAGATACTTGCCGTGTCATTCTCGTCAAAAGAATACTCTACCTTAGGACGAGGTTCCCTCGGTTGTGGTGCAGAAGGAGTGGAAGTGGACGTAGGCTGAGCTACGTTGACAGCCAAAGACTCTTTGCTTTTCAGATTAATGTTCAGGGTCTCTTTGTTCTTGCGGTTGTTTTGGCGATTACCACCGCCTGACGCTTGATGTTCATCCCGATCGAGGTTAGACATTTGTACCCCCAACTGTTTGAATTTATCAGCACTTACTTCAGCTGCTTTGGCATTAACAATGAAGGATGGCCAGTCTTGAAACTGAGTTGAGCCTGTCCACATACTGATAATAGGCAAGAGATTTGCCTTACAAGTATCTATGGTAACAGCAGCAGGAGTCCCTGGAGGCATTTTCAGGGCTTCTCGACGAAAACGTTCAATGAAACTCTCTGCAGTCTCGTTATGTTTCTGTTTGATTTTATTTAGGGCTGACATAGTCATGTCATTGAATCCCTCATAGAATCGTTCTAGAAAGATTTGCTTGAGACCTGAGAAAGAAGTGATACAACCATCGGGCAGACTTCTGTACCAGTCATATGCTACGCCGGCTAAACAACCGACGAACACTCTGGTAAGAAGAGCGTCGTTTGGTTGAAGTTGAACAGTCATTACCTCGAAGTGATTGATGAATTGACTTGGTGAGGTACTACCGTCAAAGAGAGCGATTGTTGGAATCTTGTATTTGGGAGGAAATGGAACTTCTTTCCATTCGACGGGATATGGCTGTTTGATTCCCAACCTTTGCAGGTTGTCTTTCTCTTTGAAAGCTTCAAACTGAGTTCGTAAAAGCTTGACTGCTTCATTAGCATCTTCAGATGAAGAGGAAGGAGCCGTGGTAGGAGGAGGGACAGCATTATAAGCACTACCCCCAGCACCTGATTGACTGGGTGTATTTTGAACTTGTACTTGCACAGGAGGCATCTGAGGAGGTACTACCCCCAGCCCAGTATTGCCAGGCACCGATGAAGCTATGATTTCAGGGTTTATAGCAGCCGGTACAGTTGGTGGGGTAGCATGTTGTGCCATAATGATAGAATGCATACTGGCGACCATTTCAGCCATGGTTTTCAATTTGTCCTCCAGTGCAACAATACGCTGTTCTTGGTTTACAGAAGTTGAAGCATCTGGATCATCAGTAACAACATATGCCGTCACTTCTCTAGGTACAGTAGACGAAACTGTTTGTTCAGAGCTTTCACTATATGCATCATAATCAGAGAAAGATTCGTCTCCTGACTGAAAAGTAGGAAGATAAGCTGAAGGATCTTGGGGAAGATTCCTTTGACCGATTGTGTCTCGGCTGTGGGAACGAGTATGTTGAAATACTCCTTCAGAGGATTCTTGGAGTAAATCCAAATATCGTTGGCTTGGTCTGCGAGGCTTACCATGTTTGGAGCACTTTCTACCCCCGGTGTCTCGGGAAGCCATATTGACAGAAGCGTACAACACTTCGTCTTCTTCTGACATTGGTTCTGTTTTAGCAAAAGTCAGACGATCGAAGATAGATCGCTTTGTTGTTGGACAACAACATTGAATGATGACTTTATGATTACAATGATGATCAGATGGTTGATTTGAAGGAGTTGAGACATTATCCCGTTTTTGTCTTAGATGTTCTCGAAGATCAGAAATCATGCCGGGACGGGGAAAAGTTTGAGGAATGTGTTCTTTAACAATATTTGGAACATGGTTCCGATTCTTCAAATGTTTTGTCCCCTGTGTATACAAGGAAGTACTCATCTCATTGGCATAGATATCAGAATTTATGTTCCTGGAGATTTGTCTTTGAGGCTTGACCTTCGGCATTGGCTGTTTACGTTTTGCCGAAGTTGTCCTGTTAAGATATGTTCGTAGGTCTGCAAATTCACTCCCAGGGGTTTCTGTTTGAGACACCAACAGTTTTCCTTGTTTGGAACGGGATATTTTGAAAGTTGGGAGGTCTTGGAATTCTGCTACTGGGGTAGGCAAAATACCTCTTTGATCAGTGCAAGTTCTTTTGTTATGAAGGTAAAAAGAATCTTTGTTCGTAGGAGATCTTGTACTGACGGGTGTTGAAACACGTGCAATTTGATCTGCTTCAGTAAAGACCGAAGAAGACTGAGAAAAGACCAAAGGGCCTTTTCCTTTGTTCTGAGAAGAAGGGATAACTAAAGAGCATTTCCCTCTGTTGTCTTCCAAGTCATGAGACAAGGAAGTTTGAGAAAAGACCAACGGGCCTTTTCCTTTGATCTGAGAAGGAGGAGGAATAGCCAAAGGACTACCCCCAGTAGATTGTGCTAGAACAGCAGGATGTTTAAGAGGAGAATCAGATATTTTCTCTTGATTATGAGAAGGAGAGAGTCTAGCCAAAGGGCTGTTTCTCTTGGTTTGCGCAGAAGTAATTTGCGCATGAGTGGAGGGTACATTGGTTCTGGCCACAGAAGTAGGAGTCCTTGCTTTAGAGTGCTTAGGATGCACTTTGGTTGCTGGAATGCTGTTTTGCGCAGGAAAAGCTACTGCCAATTGCGCCAGAGTCATAGGAGTCTTCTGTTTTGACAAGGCAGCATATGAAGTAGCTTGTGCAACTTTTGCAACAGATTGCGCAGCATTGACTGCAACAGATTGTGCAGCAGTTGCTGAGACAGACTGTGCAGCATTTGACACAGCAGTTTGCGCAGCAGACTGGCCAGCAGATTGTGCAACAGAGTGTGCAGCACCTTTGGTGGCAAAACTGCCAGATTGTGCAGCAGTCTTGGAGACCCAAACTGAGCGCACTTTGCTCTTGGCAGAAGTGGCTGCAGTACGGGGAATGGTCTTGGAGTTGAGCATTGCCTCGTAGGCTGTCTGGTTGACCTTGACAACCAGGGTCTTCTGCGTCTTCCCGATAGACGCTACGTCACATTGAGTTGCTACTTCCTCGTCGGAGGAGAAAGTTATTCCCCAGCAGAGTCGCCATTTTGTTTGCAAAAACAAAAGTATAGAACTTTATTGATACAAACTGTAATAAAGATTACAAGAATTCTGGGAAAATTACAACTGTAGGAATCCAATCTCGATGACGATTGCTTTATCCCTTGGACGATGTGAACTGTAAAGACGAAGCCTTTGAAGTTGAAAACAACTCTGGAAACTGAAGGCAAAAGCCTCTGAAGTTGAAGACAAAAGTCTCGGAAGAATGCAGCAGCACTTTAGCAAGAACTCCTGGACTCTCTGATTTCTGATTTCTGATCTTGATATCTGATCTCTGATCTCTTGAATGAAGACTTGAAACTCTATTTATAGAGTTCTGGAAATAACTAACTTTCAGTTATTTTGGACTGCGCATGATGATTTGCGCAGCATTGGTTTGCGCAACATTGATTTGCGCAGATAGTTACTGGATCGTGGGCCGACTATCATGGACACATGGCATGATTTGATAGAAATGCGCATGATCGTGCATAAACAGTTGCCATGTAATGACCAATCGATGGCATGAATGCCACGTGTAACTTAACAGTTACGTTTGATGGAGTGCGCAGAGTTGAATTGCGCATACATGGTTTGCGCAAACTCAAACTGCGCAGGATTGGTTTGCGCTGCCAGCTGTCAGCCGCCCTCGAGCACTGTGCGGCGCAGGAAACGAACAGACTCCTTGTTATCCGTGCTGTCAGTTGTCAGAAAAGATTTGATTGATTTAGTAATGATGACTTCTGCCACGTCAGCTTGCGCAATCGGTTGTGTGCGCAAATTAGAATGCGCAATCGGTTGGCTGCGCAATCTGTTGTCTGCGCAATTCAACAAGATGATGTATATTTTGATTTCTTGATTTTGTTGATTGATGCAACTTAATTTTTTAGGACCTACAGTCATTACTGCTAAAGGTATACACGTGGATCCCGAGAAGATCAAAGCCATCCAAGAGATGCGTCCTCCACGCACCTTAAAAGAGCTACGAGGATTTCAAAGAAGGATTGCTTATATCAGGAGATTCATTTCCAACTTATCAGGACGCTGCAGACCATTCCACAAACTTCTGAAGAAAGGTGTATCTTTCATCTGGAACGAAGAATGTCAAAAAGCATTTGACGACATCAAACAGTACCTCATGAACCCTCCAGTTTTGGTACCTCCCATCTCGAGAATACCATTTCTCCTATATGTTCGAGCTATGGATCATTCTCTTGGTGCATTACTCGCCCAAAAAAATAAAGATGGTCATGAACAGGCCATTTATTATCTCAGTCGCACAATGACAGGCGCTGAACCGCGTTATTCTCCAATCGAGAAAGAATGTCTAGCATTAATGTTTGCTGTTCAGAAAACGTGACATTATATTATCGGTCAGACGATTCACGTCATTTCCAGAGTGAATCCACTCAGGATTATGATGAAGAAACCCGGTATTCTCAACTCTAGACTTGCTAATTGGGGAATCTTGTTAGCCCAATACGACATGCATTATATTCCTCAGAAGTCGGTTAAAGGACAGGCTCTTGCTGATTTTCTAGCAGCTCATGCAGTCCCAGAAGATTCTAAATTATATGATGAGATTCCCGATGAAGTTCTGGATTCAAATATGGTTTCTGAAGAAGTTCCTACCCGGCGTCTATTCTTTGATGGAGCATCTAGAATAGGTCCTAACGGCGATATTGTCGCCAGAGTTGGAATTGTTCTTGTATCCCCAGAGGGATTAACTATTCAGAGGGCTTATTCTCTGGATCAATCATGTTCAAATAATGTTGCAGAATACAATACGTTGCTCATTGGTCTTCAACTCGCTAAACATCTGGATATTCAATATTTAGAAGTTTATGGAGACTCTAAGCTTATCATCAATCAGATCAGAGGAACGTATGAAGTTCGTCATCAAGATTTGATACCTTATCATCGAACAACACTCTCTATGGCCTCCTCCTTTGAAGGTTTCTTTATTGAACATGTTCGACGAGCCTATAATGCAGAAGCTGATGCTTTGGCTAATCTTGCTGCTGTATTAGCCATACCAATCAGACGTCAGCAAGTGATAGTGGTTTATAACCGAGAACTATTCTGCGTTGAAAATAATCTGGCTTTGGCTTTTCTCCATAATCCAGACGAAGATTCTCTCAACTTTGATGCTGAATTAAAGTTTGACAAAGTGTCCTTGTCTTCTTCCGATTCTACTATGGAATATGTCTTTTCTAACAAAATAGACACCGTAACTGAAGACTGGAGACGTCCGTTTCTGGACTTTGTGTTGTATGACATACTTCCTGATAACCCGAGTGAAGCAGCATCTATCCGGCGCCGGTCTCTCAGATTCTATTATAATCATACTACGAAGACACTATATCGTCGAGCCTATGATGGTCTTCTCCTTCGATACATCGCTGGTGAAGAAGCACAACAGATAATCCGTGAAGCACATGATGGCGTCTGCGGAGCTCACCAGCCAGGTCCAAAACTTCAAGATCGTATCCGACGTATGGGTTATTATTGGCCCACGATGGTAGCTGATACCATTCAATATGCTCGGAAATGTAAAGCCTGTCAAATTCATGCAGACTTTATCCATCAACTATCGGAGTTCTTACACCCAACAGCGGCATCATGGCCCTTTGAAGCTTGGGGCATGGACGTCATCGGTCCTATCAATCCACCATCATCAAAAGGATATCGGTTTATTCTAGCAATAACTGATTACTTTTCTAAATGGGCTGAAGCAATCCCGTTATCTGAAGTCAAGACTTCTAATGTTATCAACTTTGTCAAACATCATGTCATCTATCGATTTGGTGTTCCTCGGCGTATTATCCATGATAATGGACCACAGTTCGTCAGCCAGAAATTTACTCGATTCTGTGATGATCATCGGATTAATAATCTGGCTTCTACATCATATAATCCAGCAGCCAATGGACTAGCAGAAGCTTTCAACAAAACAATCATCAAACTCTTGAAAAAGTTCGTTTCTTCCAATAAACGTAACTGGAGTGAGAAGCTTGGTGAATGTTTATGGGCTTATCGCACCACAGTTCGCAATGCGACCGGATGTACACCTTTCTCTTTGGTATTTGGGTGTGAAGCTGTTCTTCCCCTCGAGATACAAATTCCTTCTTTGAGAGTTGCAATCTCCAATGAATTTACAACAGAGAATAATGATCGACTTCGACTTCAAGAGCTGGAAGCTCTAGATGAAAAGCGATTGTATGCGCAACAAAATATCGAGCTATATCAAGCCCGAATCTCAAAAGCTTTTAATCGGAAAGTCAAAGTCAGAACATATCAGAAGGGAGAATTGGTCCTTACTGTCAGACGTCCGATGACCATGACACATATGAGCAAAGGTAAATTTGACGCAAAATGGGAAGGCCCATTCGTAGTAAACAAAGTCTTCTCTAATGGAGCATATCAGCTTGCCTCTATGGACGGGAAAGTCACGATGATGCCTATCAATGGCAAATTCTTAAAGAAATATTATGTATAAATTTCATCAATATATATAATATTTTCATTACTCCCCAGCAAGTGTAAAATCAAAAATTTATTCTTCTCTACAAAAGCTATTTCGATGTCGTTATCCCCAGCGGAAACTGATATTCTACCATGTATCATTTTTCCAGAGAATTTGATATTTTGTCTTATTAGATTCCCAGTGGATTTAATAAAGATCTTGTATAGAAAATCATGTCCATATCACCTCTGAATTTTCTATCTCAGTATGTACCATATTCTATGAAAATGATATCTCGTCCTTTTGATTTCTGAGTCTAAAGATCAGTGAATAAAGGCAAAATAATATAAAGCAGGAAGGATACATCATAAACAAAGTTTCCTTAAACAGAGTTTATTTGAGACAAATTCTTCAAGAAATACATCATCATGGAAGATCACTGGTATCCCTTTCGTACTTGGGACGAGGACCACATACATAATTAGTAAAAGAATTGAATACATCCTTTCCTGACCGCACCAAGAACTGACAGGCAGCCAGCCTCATTGCTTCTTCTTCTTCGGTTTCTCCTTGTTCGACCAGAAAATCCAAGATATCTTTCGGCAGCTTGGGAGCAGACGAGCTTTCGCCCGTCTCCTTCTTTTGTGGAGTCGAGTGCTCTTTAGCATTTTCATCAACTTTGGAGACGACTTCGGCTTTCTTCGTGTTCTCTTCGGAAGACATTTTGAATAAAAGAGAATAATGTGTGATCCTTCTACTCAAAGAGATGCTCTATTTATAGGCATATATTTGCCAGAATTAAAGGAACGTGTCTTTTCCCGATATTCATTCATTAATACTTGACGGTTCATCCGTGCATTTATTATATTCATCCGATGGTTCATCTGTTCATAATCTTCTATCGATTGGAATTCGTTATCTTTCACATTTTCATAACCTTTGACCTCTGTATAAATACAAATCTGACTTTCTTTTTTGAGTCTTTACATCCTATCACGTCCATATTACCTCTGATGGTATTGTACACTCTAAAAACAGAAATCAAGATTTCTATTTATCATGTTCTTTTTACATCCAGAGAGATACAAAATCACTTCAGATAAAGAAGATTTATCATTTCCATTATCATATTTTCATAAAAAGTCTATTACATTTCTTAGACTTTCCTACAAATCATAATGGAAATCTATTACAAATCTTGGATTTTTATTCTATGTACAACTGAGATCTATTTCTTCTTGGATCTTCTCCGGCAATCTCGTTGTTTGTGGCAATTCCTGACTGTCTGGGCCTCAGTCACGACCAGATCAACAGGAATCAAACTCTGGTCTTATCTCTCAGACGAGAGGAGAACCACAGAGTATGGCAACACGATGGCGTGTTGCTGCCAATACAGCGCGTGGAGGAACGGCGGCACCTCAAGCAGATAGGAATGTATCCAAACCTTGGGATACAATTCCTAGTTCTGCCGTGAAAGGAACTCTACTACCCAATCTCTCGGGTAAGAGTTGACTCCACCGTCCAACTCTCCATGTATAAAGGCTCTTCCTACCAACAGAGGAAGGCCATTATATCTCATGGAGAGTTCTGAGTTGTTTGATTTACGCGTCAAAAGCGTATGAGCTCTCTGATGTAGATGTCAGAAGGACATTCTCCATAGCATCCACATCGCCAATGCCAGTTCTGAAGCTGAAGAAAAGACTTAGCCAAGTTTCTGCGGAAAACAGCAAGAGGAAAAGAATTAAATCAACAGAAATGCCATATACGCTCAGAAACAGAAAGCCTATTTTCCAAAACAACGAAAACAGTATATGTATTACACTGGATTTACCTTCAGGATTGACATTGAGAATTGGCAAACTGATGTCTGACATATTGCTCAGAATTCGAATGTTCAGGAGCATTTGCTTTCTGATTTGAGATTGAAATCTCACGTTGGTTCTCAGAGAAAAGAAAGAGAAAAGGAAGATGGAAATGAGTTCTGTGAAACTATTCTATCTATTTAAAGTATGGAGCATGAACCTATTCTTGGAAAGGATCCGCATGAATAGCGCTCGTAAACGTGGAATGAATGACACGTGTACTTTGGAAACCAGCACAGCCTTGGAAATATTCAAAGAGTGCTTTCCACAACGTTGGAAGATAGCGTAACTTACGGGCTATTTATTGGTGCACGCTATTCATTGGCGTACGTTATTTAGCGTAATTCACAACGTTAAAGGACAGCGTAATTTATAGCGTAACATACGCTGACATACGCTATTCAGCAAAATTCACAAAACATTGGAAAATAGCGTAATATACGCTATTTCATTGGCATACGCTATCTAGCGTAACTTACAACTTGGAAGACGGCGTATTCTACAGTTATTCATCGGTGCACGTTGGTTTTCAACACAGATTTAGACTAAACAGAGGATTCTTGAATATTCATTTTTCATTAAGGCACTGATGGCCTTACAAAAAAAAGGGGAGGAAAAGGAAAGGAGTGCAATAAAGTCACGCTCTATTTTCCAAAGCGACTAAGCTTGACGCCTAACTCTTCTACGCTTTGGACCCCCATGCGGTGTAACAGAGCAACGAATATTTTACGCTTCTCTGCGAGGCTCTGCCCATCAGAAGAAGAGGAGCCGTCCAGACCAAAGTAGCCCAAGAAATTCTTGGCTAAATACGTAGGGTCGTCCTTGAGCTCGATGACGACAGGTTCGGGTTCTTGGCCCCCAAAAGTGGGGTCACCATGGGAACAGAATCCCAACTTACGTGCTTCTTCTTCAGCGGCTTCCTTTGGAGTCATGGTTTCAAAAGATGAAAGTCAAAAATTGAATTCTCTCGGTTTATATAATAGAGCTTGCTGGCTGTTCATATTCTTCCATCAGATTCAATCAATCTCGAAAAATAAAGAGTCATCATGACATTTAATGAACTTAATGCCAGCGTGTCAGGACTCATTCCCACTTTCTGTTCAAAGTAATTTCGAACTTTTGAAACTCATAAAGTTCGAAAACTTTGAAGGGGGTCTTGTAGGATGTGGAAAATTATGACACGCTGTCATTTTCATCCATACGCTTAAAGACAGATGTCAGTTGAAGCCATACGCTCAAACAGAAGTCATACGCCCAAGGCTATACGCTCAGTTAAGAGCCATACGTTCAGTTCAGAGTTGTACGCTCATTCAAAAGCCATACGCTCAGTAAATATTTTATTATTTACTGAAGTGACAGCACAACATATGTTTAAATGAGGAATGAATCTGACACTTCATCTTTCGTGCAAAGACAGCTGTCACGAGAAAAGTAACCGTCGTATAGGTTTTCGAAGAGTCGGTTTTGTCTTTTACGAGGACAACTCAGCAGCCTTCATAAATACAAAAGCCATCATTACTGTCAGTTTTGACAGTCTGTCAGCCGTCAAATCCGCAGTCACGACGCTCGAGAAGATTTTGTCAGTTATGGGAAGATATGGTGTACCAAAGAAGATTGATGATAGCCACGTGGCCACTTCTCCAGTGAGCATATCGACCTCACATGACTCCTTCTTCACCCAGCCAAGTGAGCGTATGGACCTCACATGATTCCTTGCTAACCAAGCGAGCGTATGATCTCCATACGACTCCTTGCCCATAAAGTGAGCGTATGGATTTCCTATGGCACTACGCTGTCCAAATCAGCGTATGACTCCTCTTCAAAAGCTAGCGTATGACTCTACAGCAGTTGTATCCAGGATGATTTTCAACGTACAGTCAACACACGTTCTCACGTGTCTTGTACTCAGTTACCCATTTATTCAGAAGTTATGCAATGTGGCCTTCATGCCATCAATCTCTCCTAAATGTGCTCCACTACTCTCAACCGCACGCCAACGTGTCTTCGTCAGAATTTGCCACGCGTCCCTGCAGTTTTGCACACGTCAAGTAACTACCTGAGCGTATGGTTCAGGACAGTTATCCAGAACTCTATAAAAGAGAGTTTCTTCACCTTCATGAGGAGAGGTCATTTTTCAGAGAGAACAGAGAGATTGCCCAGTTGCTGTCCAAATTCTTCGAAGTTCGAGTTTTCTTCATCGCATCGTCCAAGGGATAAAGTAATCGTCTTCTAGATTAGATTCCTACAGTTGTAATTTTCTCAGATACAAAATAAATAAAGTGAATTTATTTATGGAAAACATGGTCGTGCCGTAATGCTTCACCTTATTTGTCCATGCTAAGATAAAATTTTCTTTATGTGGATCAACCCATGTGTCTTTGATATAAGATATACATGGCTTGTTGCTACTTTTCCACTTCTCTTTGAACTCCAACCATGCTTTGTCAAAAGCGTCTACAGTACTTGCTCGCCACACAAGGGTCCAATCATTGTAGAATTCTGTGAAGCGGTCCATATCAAGTTTGCCGTCTACTTTTTCAAACCTGCTCTTGCATTGTGCTTGAATATTTCGATTAATATGCCATGTGCATAGTAGTCTACGAGCATGAGGAAATACGATATCTATAACATTCATCAATGCATATTCTCGATCGGTGACAAAAGCAGACGGCTCTTTGTGTCCAGTATAAAGTATATTCAATTTGTTCAATGCCCATATATAGTCATCTACGGACTCATTCTTCAAGAAACAAAATGCAACTGAAAATGATTTACCCGTTGACGTGAAGCCGACAATGTGGAAAAGTGGCATCTTGAACTTGTTAGTCTTGTACGTGTAATCAGCCACCAAGACATCGACAAAGGACCATGCCAAATGCGTACAATTCGGATGCGCCCAAAATATAGAAGTAATTTTATTAGACGGCGGATGTCTTCTATGGTACTCCACATAGTGATTATCGGCAAGTAACTTCAAAAATTGTTGCATCGCCATTCTTTTTCTTAGGGTATTTGTTCTCGATCTCGAGAGTGCATTGTAGATTGTCCTCATCATAGACTTGTTCTGTACATTCTTCTGGCGCACCGCGGAATAAATTTGTCTCGGGCCAACTCCGAAACTGGATAATTCTTCAACTAACTTCTTCTCCTCTTCTGTCACGACCCGCACCCATTTTTTTACGGATACGAGACGTGTCCAAGCCAGCCTACGCCGCAGAGTCGACGGTAGAACGCTGTCACGGCCATGATGATCCAAATAAATAAAATAATGCTCATTCACAAAACTAATTAATTAACAATGATCACAAGTTTTACATTTGCAGAAAAATATAAACTTGTACAAATATTTGAATGACGACGACTCAACTATCTAGCTAGTCTCTAGGCTTTTGTCTGCAAGTACCCCCGTATCTCCCATGCTAAGTGAATCCACGGCTAACCTGAAAAATATTGGTTTCCAGTAAGGAATGGAACGAGTACAATTCACCGAATGCAGTTCCAATATATGAAAATGACTATACTACAGAGGTTAGCCTTTAGACATATGATTCATAAAATAAAATGAAAAACAGACAAAATAAAACTGAATACCAAGAACAGAAATTGAAATAAAATAAATACTCACCAACTGACCGACTGAAGTACCTTTGATATGTGATCGGTCTCGGAATAATTATGCGACACGGTCTATACGGTCTAAAGTTACACGGTCTACAGTTACACGGTCTACAGTTACACGGCCTACAGTAAAATATTGCAATAAAGAAACACTGTCTACAAAATAATAATCACGATCTACACAGTTTAAATGTAATAATAATCACGGTCTACACGGTCTACAAGATATAAGTGCAATAATAAATCACTGTCTATACTGTCTACTTTGTAATAATAAATCACTGTCTACACTGTCTAAGGTCAGATCACACATCGTTGGTACTTCACCTTCCGACACAACAAGGAACAAAATCACATAAAACTGAAATCATATATCTATCGACTAAACACTGAAGCATAGTAAAGATCAATACTGAAAACAAACAATAAACTGTACTCGCCTGTGGTCCTTTGCTGGTGAAACCGACAATCTAAACTACTCAATGTGTCACAATAGTCAAAATCCGTACAACAGTCCCCGAAAGCTGAAATAAACATTATGAGTGTTCTCAGAATAGTCAAATTAGCTAGGATTGCCTGTCCTTAAGTCCAATTCCGGACACAGGGGCAAAACGGTAATTTTGGGCCAAAACGGTATCCGTCGTTGGACCCGCTTTGCACCGAAAAGCGTGCCAGAGTCAATAGTCTCTAAAGTCGTCAAACTACATGTCTACAAATTTGTTTTGATGATACGAACCCAACCGTATGTACAGAGTTGGATTCCGGCAGGCCGTGCACAAAATTGCCCATTGAGTCGGACCGTGGGGCCCGCAAAACGGCGATCCAATCAACTGTCTCAGAATCGGACCAAACTTTGCATACAGGACCAAAAAAATGATACGGTCCTGCTGGCGCAAGTTTCATCTCGATCTGACGAGCGTGCACAAAGTAATTGGAAAATATGTACAGAGGCCGATACGGTAAATTTTGACGGATACGCATCAAATTCGTCGTGCACACGCAACCAATTTGAATTCTGTCAAAGCCCACACGACCACGAAGCCGTTACGCACCTTTCGATGCTTTCAGTTCGTGACCATATCGCTCGAATTGGTGGGACGCACGTCGTATCGAGAGATTTTTCTAGATTTTTAATATTTCAAAAACGGGTTTTTTGCCAATTTGGGAATCCGATTTCTCGACGCACAGTCGATAAAATACGATTCTACAAAAAGGGATTCCAAGCCCTATAGGTTGTCTAGGCCTGTCATCAAATAGTTTTTGAAATCTGTTAATGGGTTGGCCACTAACTGCCTTCTAAGTTGGGGTTTTAGATTAACTCTGGGTTATGTTTTTTTTTACATGTTTTCGCCCAACTTCGGGTTGATCTCAAGGACTGGTCGTACATCCTATACGAAATCTAATTATAGGAGTTCCGAGGCGGTTATGGTGTCTATCCAGCGGACCAAACGGTTCGTGATTTGATTGATTAGCTGCGAAGAAATCACTCTACGAAGAGACATACCTCACAGCGAAGCTGCGGTCGCCGATCCTCTGCTTGACGCGCTGGTTCGCGCGTGACCGTTGGCCTCGCCGTGCCGGCGGTGGCTCTCCGCCCCGCGCGCGCGTACGGGGTGCGCCCAGGGAAGGAGAAGGCTGGGCATAGGGTTTCGACGGATTTTTTCGTGTATGCGTGCGTGTTTATATATATAAAGAACGGCTCGGGTTTGCGGTCTGCTGGGGATATTGAACCCCCTGTGCTCGGGTTGGGCCGATTGGCTGTTAAGGCCCCCCTCCCATGGGTCGGGCTTAGCCCTGGCTGTGGGCTGTTGTTCTTTTTTTTTTTTTTATATCTTATTCTTTTAAACTATACATATATGTATATATATGTATATCTATACACTCATATGTATATAGTTCATCAAACCTATATTTATGTATATATAAAAATATAATGATATATAATATATATATTATAACATCTATTTGACAATAATAATATACCAATAATAATAAAATATTATTATATAATAACTTCCTCAATAATATTAATATTAATAATAAAATAATAATAACCATAATAATAATAATAACAATAATGAAATTCCATAAATCAATAAGGGCGTATATACCATGGCGTACAATCTAATAATCCCCGAAACGTACAAGAACCTATTTATTGAATATTAATTAATAATGATATTTATAATATTTAAATTACGAATATTTAGAAATAGTCATTAAATCATTAAAACGGAATATAATACACTCATACCAAATTTCATCAACACGAATGTCATTGAACGTGCCGCATGACCTACATGGGCTTGGGCTCAGTTCGGGTCTAGTCCGGCTAAAATGGTATAATTGGTTTTCCCTAACTCAATAATATAATTAATAAATAACTAAAACTTCGGTAAGAGTTAAGTTGCAACTTGGCATGATTTTCCTAGTTAGGATATCGCTATGGCTAGGTTTCTCCTGGCATGGCTAGTACTCTAGTCGAAGCACACTGTTACCTCTTCCGGCCCACAATTCATAATCGTTTTGTGCTCCATAACTCCACAAGGACTTAAGTCATCCACCGTAATAATTAGCTAAATAATTATTTACACAAAAATCTAAAATCACCATTCGAATAAAATAATTAAGAATAAACTATTTCCAAATTTTTGGGAAGGGGAGCTACAAATCTACCCACCTTAAAAATAATTTCGTCCTCGAAATTCTAATTCGTAACTATTCTTAAAATTCAAAAAGAGATATACTATTACCTTAATCTCCTTAAATTTAATTCCCCAAAAATAGTTTATATCCTTCTCATTGGCCATTTTGCAACTACGAACTCCGAGGACTTCTACCCACCTTTGGACATACTACCCCCTCTAAGCTATGTCACTTAAAACTTTATAATCTTCCAACTACTTTCCAAAATTGCTACCAATAGATATCTACTGCCTTTGGCCTCTATAATCCTCTCCTATCTATCAAACAGCCCAAAATCTAACAAGCAACAAATTTACACAAGTAGCTAAAACTATTGATAAATTCGAATAAGCATGACCATACATCGCTCTGCAATAGGAAGGACAGGAAGATAAGGATGAATAATCGAAGACAACTATGAAGTTTCAAGAGCGATAGAGAGTATCCAAAGGTGCAGATGGAAAGAAAGTTGATGAACCATTGACTTATTTGCTAGATTGGACTACTCTAGTCCAATAACTTGTGAAATCGAAGAACCCTTCGTTTCCTAGAGGGACTCGCAATCCATGCAATACAGAAGTTCCGTTCTCGAAATTCTAAACAGGTTCCATAATAGAACAAAATTTGAGAAATCAAGATTGTGATCTTTTTCATGGTTATTTAAAGACACAAGCAAAGGATATAAATGCAATACAAGATCATATTGCGACTTCCAGGTAGATGGAATAAGGGTTACGAATGACTTCACATCTTAAGAGATGGAGGCTACATAATAGGTATAGGGACCTATTTCAAATAGTTCGATTTTTATAGTCCAAATATGGGGGTTTATATGGATGGGTTTTATTGGGTCTTAATGGGTTCCTGACTGGACGTCAATCGTTGGTTAGATGAACCTTGGATTTCAGTCTCTATTGACTGGTCTAGTTCCCAATAGAAAACTATTACTGCTAGGTTAGGATAATCCTAGAATAGTTCTCACCCAAGTGATTGAGCTAGATGGCAATCGGATTGGTTCGCTAGGTTCCTAAAGCCCAAAATGCATCTTCCGTGACTTTTGTGTTTAAGTAGCACGAGAAGACACAATTGAGCAGCACACTAGTGACATATGCGTAGTGGGCTTCGAGTATATTACAACCATATATTGGGTCGAAAGGTTTGAGTCGAGATTAAGGCTCTAATGGAAGTCGGGAAGTATATCGGTGTTATGGTAAGAGTTATATCTAGTCCCTTTGACCTGAAAGTCGTACCATAAAAGTAGAGTACAAGGGGACGTGTTTGAGTGGGACATAATATACCTAGATGAAGGAGGACTCGTCTAGATCTTGCATGTGAACTTTATTGGACGGTAACAGCTGGTCTCGTGCTCCGCTTATTAATGACACGACCGGGGACACAAAATGATCTAAAGGAAAAGTGGGAGTCCACGGGGCACTAATTATCATCCTTAATCAATCGGAAAATCTCGTATATCCTAAATTTAGAAAGCTTACAGTCTACCCACCTTAGAATCTAGGACATGGGTTTTGGAATAATGAGGTTAGAAGAATTTCAAAGTCAGAATATTGTACCCCGACTCCTGTTAATAAAGATTAGGGCACGGCGTAACGGAATACCGTAGATATAGGTCAACTCAAGGATCGTTCCTCAATAAATGGAACATGAGTGTGTATAATTACACACGGTCGATAAATAGAATGACCTACTCGTCCACCGTATACAAGAGTTATCGATGGGGTAACCAACTCTAAGGCACATCATATGAAAGATTTCTAACAACTGAGTCGTAAATTTCTATTGGGGTCAAACCTGCCAGACTATTGTCACAAGGGTTCTAGTTAAAGCAAGCTTCAAGCAAATAATTAGAGACTCATGCCATTTGGTTCCTTGAGGATAGATAGTCTTCTAGGTTGGTATTTTGACTAAGGGTAAAACCCTAATCATTTTCAAATTCAGATGACTAGAGGGTTCCAATAGTAGTTTGAGGGTCGAGAGGAGAACGAATAACTCAACCACATGGCTGGCCGATGGTAGCTACACTTGTGTATACCACTATCATAGCCATGGGGATACTCTGTATCTCTCTACCATCACGAGCTTTCGTCTTTCCAAATCGGTGAAAGACAAAAACAATAAAGAGTTCAAGGGGGATGTTACTGAATACAATTTCGTGATTCAAAGGCGAACATATAATTCAAGAGGAATTGTCAAAGTAGTCGCGGATGAGATCCTAGAGACATCTACATCTCAATCCACGTAGGTTAATCAGAGGGAGAGCGAACCGGGTGCACTACGGTTGATCAGATCGTAATACATCGATTCTGATTAGACAATATGTTAGTGGGCATCCCAAATAAACATATGTCTTGAATCAAGCTCGATAAAAGAGTAAGCTTGTAAAACTAGGCTGCAATAGCAGCACTAGTCAAAATACAATTATACCAGATTTTTGAAAAAAGGCACCAGTAGTTCGAGTTTTGTGAGAATCAAACCTTACCTGGTGTTCTTGCTTATATGGTCATTCTACTATCTTCTTATCTACAAGGACTTGGTCGACTAATGGATTATGGACCTCTACATTCTATATTCTAGGTAACCTATTAGTGTCAGTCTATTACCTCGTCAATAGGTCACAAGGACCGCGGAATGCTAGGTTGGGAGACATGCTACCCAACTTATATAACTTCCACTAGTATTGGTTTTGGATCTTATGGGTCGCAGGGCATTTTTCTATCCGCTATGGTATCATAAACTTGTAATCACGTCTGAAATCATTTCACCGAGGATTATGCCCCGTCCGTATACTCTGGCTGTGGTAAACCTTTGGTTTCGTGATTCAGATGTGATATGCTATCCGATACTCTACCTTATATTGACACAAGGGTGACTACGGTTAAAGAGGACCACTAGCCATAGTTTAGCAATATTTTATAACCTATATTTTCCAAAAAAAAATTCAACTCTAGGGGTCGTGTCTCGCCAGTGCGCTGCTGGCTGTAGTGAACCCATAGTCTCCATAATTCAAATAAATGGCGACAGTGCGCTGTTGTCCTGCCATTATGAGTTAACTAACATTCCTTAAACTATGTCTGTAAAAATTCATGAGCTTCTAGAGATTCAAACAAGTTGACTATGAAATAGGTAAGTATCTATCCGTCACAATCCTTAAAATAAAAGATGAACAGGGAGAAAATAACCGAAGACAAAGAAATACAAACATTCTAACTATTCCATGTATATTCAAGCCTTTGAGGAAAACTTGAATCAAAACTAACTCGAGGTTCGTATATGGGTAACATAATCAAAAATTATATAAAAATAATAATTCTTCAAAATAGAAACTACATAGACAGTTCGGACTAAGATATGAGGATGATATCTAAGAGGCAAGGAGAAGGAATTGAATAATTCATCTAAGTTAGATCATTAATTTCTAGGAAGCTCTGAATCACCAAGTGAATAATCTATCCACATTGGATCATATCGTTATATCAAGAGGTAATCGTATACCTAGGGGGATCTGATAATCCATCAAAATTAATAACCCTCATCTAAATTGCATGGCCTAGACTACCCATCGGTAAATTTGTATAAGGGACTCCTAGTCCTAGTCATTCTCTTAAATTAAATTAATTCCTAATTCGTGAATGAGCATTTTCTAGTCGCAGGCTCGCAATAGTACGACTAACTTAAGTACTATCACGAGTTTGCACGTTTTGCGAAAACTGACCTGCATGGGCCACCACAAAAACTTGTCACGACCCGCACCCATTTTTTTTACGGATACGAGACGTGTCCAAGCCAGCCTATGCCGCAGAGTCGGCGGTAGGATGCTGTCACGGCCATAATGATCCAAATAAATAAAACAATGCTCATTCACAAAACTAATTTAATTTACAATAATCACAAGTTTTACATTTACAAAAAAATATAAACTTGTACAAATATTTGAATGACGACAACTCAACTATCTAACTAGTCTCTAGGCTTTTGTCTGCAAGTACCCCCGTATCTCCCATGCTAAGTGAATCCACGGCTAACCTGAAAAATATTGGTTTCCAGTCAGGAATAGAACGAGTACAATTTACCGAATGCAGTTCCAATATATGAAAATGACTATACTACAGAGGTTAGCCTTTAGACATATGATTCATAAAATAAAATAAAAAAAGCCAGAATAAAACTGAATACCAAGAACAGAAATTGAAATAAAATAAATACTCACCAACTGACCGACTGAAGTACCTTTGATATGTGATCGGTCTCGGAACAATTATGCAACACGGTCTACACGGTCTAAAGTTACACGGTCTACAGTTACACGGTCTACAGTTACACAGTCTACAGTAAAATATTACAATAAAGAAACATTGTCTACAAAATAATAATCATGATCTACACAGTTTAAATGTAATAATAATCACGGTCTACATGGTCTACAAGATATAAGTGCAATAATAAATCACTGTCTACACTGTCTACTTTGCAATAATAAATCACTGTCTACACTGTCTAAGGTCAGATCACACATCGTTGGTACTTCACCTCCCGACACAACAAGGAACAAAATCACATAAAATTGAAATCACATATCTATCGACTAAACACTGATGCATAGTAAAGATCAATACTGAAAACAAACAATAAACTGTACTCGTCTGTGGTTCTTTGCTGGTAAAATCGACAATCTGAACTACTCAATGTGCCACAATAGTCAAAATCCGTACAACAGTTCCCAGAAGCTTAAATAAATATTACCAATGTTCTCAGAATAGTCAAACTAGCTAGGATTGCCTGTCCTTAAGTCCAATTCCGGACACAGGGGCAAAACGGTAATTTTGGGCCAAAACGGTGTCCGCCGTTGGACCCGCTTTGCACCGAAAAGCGTGGCAGAGTCAATAGTCTCTAAAGTCATCAAACTACATATCTACGAATTTATTTTGATGATACGAACCCAACCGTATGTCCAGAGTTGGATTCCGGCAGGTCGTGCACAAAATCGCTCGTTGAGTCGGATCGTGGGGCCCGCAAAACGGTGATCCAATCAACTGTCTCAGAATCGGACCAAACTTGGCATATAGGACCAGAAAAATGATACGGTCCTGTTGGTGCAAGTTTTGTCTCAATCTGACCAGCGTGCACAAAGTAATTAGAAAATTTGCACAGAGGCCGATACGGTAAATTTCGACGGATACGTATCAAATTCGTCGTTCACACGCAACCAATTTGAATTTCGTCAAAGCCCACACGACCACGAAGCCATTACACACCTTTCGATACTTTCAGTTCGCGGCCACGTCGCCCGGATTGGCGGGACGCACGTCGTATCGAGAGATTTTTCTAAATTTTTAATATTTCGAAAACGAGTTTTTCGCCAATTTGGGAATCCGATTTCTCGACGCACAGTCGACGAAATCCGATTCTACAAAAAGGGATTCCAAGCCCTATAGGTTGTCTAGGCCTGTCATCAAATAGTTTTTGAAATCTGTTAATGGGTTGGCCACTAACTGCCTTCTAAGTTGGGGTATTATATTAACTTTGGGTTCTATTTTTTTTACAGGTCTTCGCCCAACTTCAGGTTGATCTCAAGGACTGGTCGTGCATCCTATACGAAATCTAATTACAGAAGTTTCGAGGTGGTTCTGGTGTCTATCCAGCGGACCAAACGGTTCGCGATTTGATTGATTAGCTGCGAAGAAATCACTCTACGAAGAGACATACCTCACAGCGAAGCTGCTGTCGTCGATCCTCTGCTTGACGCGCTGGTTCGCGCGTGACCGTCGGCCTCGCCGTGCCGGCGATGGCTCTCCGCAAGGACTTAAGTCATCCACAAGGACTTAAATCATCCACCGTAATAATTAGCTAAATAATTATTTACACAAAAATCTAAAATCACCATTCGAATAAAAATAATTAAGAATAAACTATTTCCAAATTTTCGGGAAGGGGAGCTACATCTTCGTTCAACCTTCCGGCATAGGGATGACCAGTAAGTGTCTCCGCCAGCGTATGATTATGCATCCCATTTCTTACGTCAACTGTCCATTTTCCATCATGTCTTGAGACAAGCACTATCTTGAAAGGACAACCACACTTTCTGGACCCTACCGCCTTCTTCGAGTCTTTTTTTCGGACACATTCTTCTTTCCTTCGATGAAGCCTAAATGTCCCACCTCTTTCACATCTAAGATCAGCAGTTTTACGACACGACGGGCCTCGTAATGACCTTGAAATGACAAGGACTGTGTTTTCTTGCCTTCCAACTTGTCTGTACCATTCTAATGCTTCTTCATAAGATTCAAAGACGACATCCGTTAAGAATATATTACTCAAGTCAATAGAAATAGACGGTAGTATGCCCTACATTTAATTTCCAAAAAAATTGCCAATCAAAATTACAAAAAAATTACAATATAAACAACTTCAAGACTGTCAAAGAAAATTGGCACTACTTCAGGACTGTATAACAGGACTGCCAGACGGTCTGGCAGTCCTTCATGTTTTATAGACTGCCAAAAATTCTGGCAGTCCTATTTTACACTAGTTCTACACATAGACTGTCGCGTAATGCGGCAGTCCTTCATGTTTTATGGACTGCCGGAAAGTCTGGCAGTCCTGTTGTACAGTATTTCTACAAATAGACTACCGCATAATCTGGCAGTCCTAGTTACTTCTTGGACTGTCATATTTTGTGGCAGTCCTATTTTACACTAGTTCTAAACATAGACTGTCGCGTAATATGGCAGTCCTTCGTGTTTTATGGACTGCCAGAAAGTATGACAGTCCTGTTATACAGTCGACTACGTATTTGGTCGATCGAAAATTTATCGAGAGTTCTTTGGATGTTTTGTCGTGTTCTTCAGAAGATCCGGGTTCCTCGATTGATAGACGTGATGATCAACTTTCTTCCATAATTTCTACATTGGGACAAAATATACGATTATTTCAAAAAAATAAATTAGGGACCAGAACTAGGGTTTGGAGAAATATGGACTTGAGAAAAATGATTATTTAAGAAAATTTGTCGTTTAGCTGACGTAATCGTACCGAATATACTAAGAATCTTCCTTGGAGAATCTTCTAGGGTTTAGAGAAATGTGGGGTTGAGAAAAAAGTGGGGACCAGACCTAGGGTATGGAGAAAAAAGGGAAGAGAGAATGGAGAGTGAGGAAGAAGAAAAAAAATATTAAGAGTTATCTTTTATACCTACCACTTGGATAGCCCTGAGTAATTTTTCTAGTGGCAAACTTATAAATAATTGAAAACTAACACTTGGCTAGCCCCGATCAAAAAGTTATGTGCCCTTCTAATTAGCCTATTTCTACCCATCCACCCAACAAAAATTAATTGACCTACTAAATAATCCCAAACTTTAGTTTAATTATATTATCCTATCAGATGGGACAATTGTATCAATTTTGGTGACTCCTATTTTTTAGTAAGAAAAAAAAAATAGTTTCCAAAACAATTTAAAAACTTTTATATAATTACAACTCCATATTGTCACGCCCCAGAACCAGAATACTGGCAAGTAGGGACGGATCAGACGAGCTACGTATTCCAAAGTACTCTAGTACCCCAAAATAACGTATAAACTATATAGACATGAGGGTTACTACTACAATCCAACAGTCAATCCTAGGTCAAGCAATCCTATGTATCTCAATCACAGGTAAATATGCAAGGTACAAGAAGTATGATCATCAGACATAAAAATAGTGAAGCATCCCAAACTATATATTCATGGATGATCATGAAGCTAGTAATACAAAGTGAAGAACTAGCAAGAGTAATAGTCATACATGATAAGCTCTAACTATAGTTTAGAATACGCAAATCATGTTTAGGCCTGTATGCTAAATGTCAAGATCCAAACCACGAGCTAAACACGTGCTCCGAGGCAAAATGCCACAAAAGAACAATGTACATAACTAGTGGAAGAATGATATAGAAAAACCCACTAAGGTACTCTGGTGCTCCGGATAGTCACCGTCGAGTATATGGTACGGAAGATCCTCTGGGCTCCTTTATAAGATCTGGCCAAACTAAACCAGTGGGGTCAGACCTCCAATAGCAAGTACCACAAAAGAAGCCAAACTATGAACTAAAACCAGCAATAACTAACACAACAATGGATAGAGACAGAAATAAGTAAATATAAATCGAGACTCGTGCACTACCAATGCACTCATCTCGAGAATAGAAAAAACAATAAGCAAAGCAACATGGAGCATAGAGTACATAATATGTGACATAATATAAACTGTGGACATGTGAATTAAACGGAAGCATGTAAACATGTGACAGAAACTGAACAATGTAAGAGAAATGGTACATGTGAGCATGTAAGGTAACTGAAATATGTGAGCATGTTAGATAACTGGGACATGTGATGCGTGTTAGATAATTAGGGCATGTGAGTATGTAAGACAACTGGGACATGTGGGTATGTGAGATCTATATAGAACGATAAATGATAAGATAACTTAGGAACTATTCTGGAACCCAAGTTACAACCCGTAAACCAAACAAGGACCGGGGTTGTAACCCTTCTCATGAACAGAACTTAGTCTCTAATCATTTATCGACAAAAGTAAAGCATAAACAATGATGTACTAAAATAAACAAATTTGGACACTGCCTAGACAAAACTAGACTAGACTGGACTCCATACAACTTGTAAGCTCCCTGAATTTCAGGGTTTATTTTTATTTTTCTTAATGAATTATTTTCGATAAATGTTTTATTATTTAATTATTTAGATCATTAATGTACCTTTCCATGACTTTGACTTCTAGAGCGTCAGGGATACCAATCTCTGTAAACTCTCTTTACGAGTTTTGAAGTAGATAAAATTATCTTTATTTTGATATATCATGTCCCACTTAAATTCGTTCCCTTGTGCTCTTTTTGTATCGCACAACTTCGGGTCAACTTAGACCAATTAATCGTTGAATAATTATTCCCACTTTTATTTTTGATCATCGTTTGCACGTTACCGTGACTTTTAATTTAGGAGCACCAGACCAGTCGTTTTCTCAGAACCAACTTCTCATAAATGATCTACTCGCGATGCTCTCCACCCATGACCTTCGTGTCCCACTCAGACACTCCATTTTGTGCTCTATTTTCTTCGCACAACTTCCGGGTCAATTTAGGCCGATTTATTTTCTACCGTGAAACCTGATTTATTTTCCAATTTAATTTCGGGACCCGACATCGATCCAACCTAGTCAACCCAAAGTATGGACGTGGCCCACATGAAGCCTACTACCCACATGAAACTTGTATCCCATTTATTGCAGTCCCCGCGTATTATTTATTTACCCATGATTATAAATCCCTATTTTTAATTCAATTATTGCATCCGGTCCGATTTTGACCCGACCCGGCTCGACCGAACCCGAACCCAAGCTCTATGTTGCCCTCTCATGACTGCTCAAATACCCCACAAAATTTTTCTATTTTTCCTATTTTTAAAATATCACTTTCTCCCTCTACTTATTAAATATCTTAAATATCCTATATATATATATATATATATATATATATATATATATATATATATATATATATATATATACTCTCTCTCCTATTGTTTACACCACCTCACCCCCTCCACCTCACAGCACTCCCCCCTTTGGACCGACCTCTCTTTCTCCCTCTTCAATAATATCTCTCACTCTCTCTCTCCTTCTATATTATTATACACACACACATTTAATTATAACTCTCCCTCTCTCTCTTTACATTCAAAAACACACACACCTCCCTCCACTTCACAGCCAGCATAACCCCCCACTCCCAACCGTCTTCCTCCCTCTCTCCTCTCAAATATCTCTCTCTCTCTCTCTATTCTCACTCTTTCACTTTTTATACATAATATATACACACACACACACACACAACTCACACTCTTTTTCTCCTTCCTACACTCAACCAACCACCCCCTCCATGCATGGCCGACCGACCTTCTCACCATGGCCGAGCTCCTCCCCAACACTCCTCCTCCTCCTCCATTCTTCATCATCATCATCATCCTCACACCACCACCTATAACAAACACACCACCACCTCCATCATCCACCATCACCATCATCATCTTCTACCACCACCACCACCACCACCGAACACCACCGCACGCCTCCGCCACCACGGCTGCACCGCACGCCACCACGTGGCCGACGAGCATTCCTCCGCCGCCGTGCCAGGCCGGCGACCACCCCGTGCAGCAGCCGCAACAGCGTTCACAGCAGCAGCATACAGCAGTGGCTGCCGCGCCACCTCGCGCGCGCGGATGCGGAGATGGTCGTGCGCCACCACGTGGTCGGCCCGCCCCCGCAAGCTTTCCACGCCTTCGGCGAACCCGGGCAACCACCCTGGGAGAGTCTCCGTCCTCCCCGACGTGTGAAACACACGATTCGTGCGTTTACGTCAAAATCCCGTCGGCGCGCGCGAGTTTTGAACTCGAAAATAGCGCTCCGTCGCAGCAACTTCGTACATGTTTTTCGGGAGATCCGACCGTTCGATCGGCGAACTCCTTGCTCTGTCACAATCTCGGTATATAGCACTTCACTCCCTTCAATTTTCGTCCGTTAATTTTGTCGTTTGATACCTCAAAACTGGCCACCAAGTTGACGTTTTAAATTGAACTGTTTCTGGACAGTTTCGTGACGCCAACTTCGCGGGTTCGTATCTTCGTCGTCGCAGCTCCGTTTTGCATGCTACTAGTTCCTGTGTACAGCTGGTATAACCATCTTCCTGTCTTCTTTAAGTTTCATTTCATTATAAGCACGTTTGGTTGGTCAAATTCGACGCCAAAGTTGGCCGTCCGAATTCTTTAATTCGTACTTGTAAAATTCCATTTTTGAACTTGGGACTCCGGATTCAATTTCTGACACCACCAGTAGACTCTTAACGTCGTTCTAGCATGTTTTCATATAAAATTTGATTGATTTGGAGAACATGGGCCCTGGCACGTATTTCGGTGCAAAGCGGGTCCCACTTTTCGAGTCAACGGGTCACTTTGAGATCGCTCATCGGAATCCTATTCCGGATATACCGTTGAGTTCGTATCGTCATTCTCGACTCGTTGACATATAATTTGTTGAGTTTTGAAGACATTTGCTCCGGCACGTATTTCGATGCAAACCGGATACCAAGTGTCCGCGTCAACGTGTCATTTTGAGATCGGCACATCGAAATTCCATTTTGGACATACCGTTGGGTTCGTATCATCATTCTAGATTCGTGGACATATAATTTGCTAGGTTTTGTAGACTTCTATCCCGACACGCTTTTCGGTGCAAAATGTGTCCAACGACAGACATCATTTTGGCCCGAAATTACCGTTTTACCCCTGTGTCTAAATTGGACTTATGGCTAGGCTATCCTAGTTAATTTGACCGTTCTGGACACGTTGGTGATATTTATTTTATCATCCGACGACATCTGTAGATTTTGTTTATGTATCATCATTGATTTATAATTAATTATTTTTCCAGAAATTGTTACTTTCTGTTTTTGAATTTTTATATATATTTTAATTTATGTAAAAATCTGAGAAAAATTGTATTTAAATACTATGTTAATTTAGCTAATTTATTATAATTTTTCTAGCATTTAATAAGTACTTTTGGTATTTTATAAAAATGGGAAAACAGAACTCATTTTCAGGATACATGTTTTTGCTGATTTTTAATAAATATTTATGAGGGTTTATAAATCCCAGAAAAATTAGTATAAATTTCTATAATTAACAAGGATCATTTTGGTACTTTATTTTATATATATTTAAGCTTTTTATCTATCTCAAAAATTGTGGGAACATAGTGTACAGTAGATTTAATTATTGAATAATTACGACTTGCAATGATTTGTGTCGTTTTGGGTTATTGTAGTATTGGACCTCACCCTACACTAGTGTAAAGGCCCTAGAAAATTAGTTTGGATATAGTGGCACTCTACATTAGACTTTTATGCCAGGTCCCCACTTGGCTAGTATCCAGTTAGGAGTCGTGTCACACCACTAGTGTAATATTTAACATAGCTTAGAACTGAGTTTGTATATCATTATTGACAGGACACCAGACATCTATATCTTTGTACTAGTATTATTGCTTTGCTCGAGGCAAGTACATCTACAAACTCATTTACTGTCTTTTAATGCTAGAACATGTATTAACCCTGTTAAAATACTGATCCTTGAGGTAGCAAGTTAAGTCTTCACATGTTGTATTACTTACAGTACCTGACATGCTTAGGACAGCTCTTATATCTTTACATGCTTCTTACTGGTTTACAACACATGTTTCACTATGCTTTATACCGCTCTGAGTATTCACATGTTTTATACTGCTCCAAGTACCTGCCATGCTTATACTGCTCCCAGTATCTCCCACATGTTTTTACTGTTCTCGCATCTCTCACGTGTTAGAATATGGGTTATGGAGAAACTGACAGTTGAGTACGTGATCATGCCCCCTCTCCGTATGTATTTACCGAGCAAGGTAGCATTTTATACGCATATCTTGTCGTAGGCCTATTCCGCGGATTTGTGTGTATGTACATCTATCGCTTGTGACTTGTACGGAAGTACATTTTATTACATGTGCCCCCAGCACATGTGCACCTATTGACCGATCACGTACCTGCTACAGTTTTAAATATTACATATGCATCTGTCTTTATGACATATGTGTCCTTGCCATGATAGACTATGAGTTATGCCATGTTCCCTATGATACTATGATACTGTGATTCCAGTCATACCATGATTCCAGATATGCCATGTTTCCTGTGTTACTATGATATTGTGATCCCAGTTGTACCATGAGGCCATGTTTCCAGTATTTCCTATTTTATAGACTTATCACACCATGTTTCTTGTTGTACATCTCTTTCATTATATATTCAGTACTTTAGTTGTAGAGGTTGTACTTGCTCTCGTCCTGACAGGATAATATTGTAGGTTCACTTTTCGAGAAGGAAACACTATGTGTTACATATCATGGTACTGCATTGAGGACCTGGCCTTAGCTCCAGAAGAGGCCCCAGCGGGGAACCTTGCTTAGATATTTCTTTCATGTATTTTGAGACTTAGAGTTTGTCTATACTTATATTTGGATACTGGACTTTGTCTCCAGTTAGATACTTTGGAAGTGTATTATTAAGTCTGTACTTGTTTACCTTCGCTTATAGATGCTGTGTTGTGATGAACCTTTAAATATGATTTTAGAACTGTTAGCAGCTTAGATCCTTTATTGTCTATTTTTAGAACAGCTTACTACGCTTTAACAAGCATAGGCTGGACATGGCTCGGCCCGGCCCAACAATTTGGGTAACGGGTCGTGTCACGACCCGCACCCGCTTTTCGGGATGCAAATACATGAGCAAGCCAGCTACGTATCGAATGGACTCAAGCCCGACTCGAATACGTATAAGATGTCCATAATAGGATATCATGTCTAATCTAAACTATATCTCAATCCACATGAATCATATAAAACAAGAATGAACAAGTATGGGTCGTGGTCTGCAGCCCACTAGCATATATGTTCGATTAGACTCCAAAAATAATATGAGTGTATAAAGCTAAGCTGATAAGCAGGATATAACATAAAAGCACGAGAAAGATAGTAAATCAATAATACTAACAAAATACCTGAATCATGCAGATAAAGTCAACTACCACATGCTCAGCTAACTAACTCCGTACAATCAGCTACCTGAAGAGATCATCAGGTCCTCAGAGGACTAGCAAGATACATAAAATATGCCTACTAATATGACAGTAAATAACATGTATGGAGGATAAGAACACTACAAGAAGAACATCTAAGGACGACGAGTCGTGTGGAAATGTAATACTAGACTTGGCTAACTATCAATCAGAACTCCTATAGATTGTAGTACAATGCAAGATACTCCCAATCTATAGTGTTTTAATTGACGTACAAAGCAGGATACTCTCAGTCGAGATTAGCCAATTCTAGTATCGATCTTCTCTCCTAAAGGATACAAGGTCAAGCAGACTCCTATAAATCGTAGTACAATGCAAGATACTCCCAATTTATAGTGTCGCAAATCAAATCAAGTCAATCAATCAATCAATATATGCTATAGGTCGCAGTACAATGTAAGATACTCCCAATCTATAGTATATCTCAACTGTAGTACAATGCAAGATACTCCCAGTCAAGAATAGTCAAGTCAAGAACAAGATATAGAAACTGACAACTCAATCACGAGACAAGGTAACACGAAAAGACCAATAATCAAGTAATGTCGAATATCCCATACGTGCACGTAAATCTAGAAACAGGTGAAACAGTCGATGACAAACCAATCACAATATGGGAAACAGGTAACCATATGAAAGAAGTACAATAGAAAAAATAATAATATAAATACTACATATGTTCGGCAAGGTATACTTGCCTGGTTCCGCGTTGTGAGGATGAAGTTTCGCTTCCGTGTCCACGCCTCTGGAACCCGACGCTCCTAGATAATTAATTAACTAAATTAAGCCACTACTCATGAACTTACAATATGACTTAATTAGTCAAGATAATGTTTTAAGATTATATTCAATTTTTCATGGGACCCTTTAGACCTATACAATCACATACAGGCTCCACGAGACACCGAACACAGTTTTTTGGGTTTCCAACTCCCAATTAGTCAGTTATGCCCCTACTTCAATACTATACTTAGAAATCATATAAAAATTATTAAAATATTATTTAAACTAATTTTATATAGAATTAACTCTAAAATTACAGAATTAATGTTTCTAAAGGCATTTATGACTAGTTGATTACTAAGTTAGCTAGTTAACCCAAAACTTGTCCGGAACATAGTTAATTACTCATAATTGATAAAATAACCCAAAAATAAAATTTAAACAGAAGTAAAATACTTTATTTGCTAAAATAACATCAGAGATACAAGGGTAAGATTATACTACAAGTTTGGGTCATTCTAGGTCAGCAGGTCGCCCGAAATTAGCTAGTTTTGGCCCATAATTTTTTCGACCAGAATCGAGTTGCTAAATTCGTGGAAAAATACTTAAAAATCCTAATTTATGTATATAAATACACATAAAATTCAGTTTCAAGAATAGGCATCAATAACTAGTAGTTCCTTCACAATGGTGTTAATTTTGACCCTACCGGAACATGGATATTATGCCTATAATACATGAAACTTTTATGGATGATAAAATATAACAAAATTCATCAAAATATAATTTCTAAAGATTTAATAAAATATATTCTACAGAATTTTAGCAAAGATTTTTAGAAGAAAAGATTAGGGTTCTTACCAAAGATCCTTGCTAGAAAGGGTGGTGATGACTTCTCTTCACCACAGCTCCAATCTTTCCCGCTATCCTCGCTTGCTAAACCTCTCTTGATGAGTATGGGAGAGTTGATAATGGCTATATAGGGTTGGATGGGGGGATGGAGTTTTTTAGGATTTGTTTTGAGGGGTTGGATAGATGTATGGTGGAGGAGATGAGTTTTTGTAAAGGAGAGGAAGATGTATAATGAAGGGATGATGTGTGGGGGCTATGAGAAGGGGGATTGCTGCCGAAAATAGAGAGGGGGATAGGGAGAAGTGGTCGGCCACAAGGTGGGAAAAGAAATATTAGGATTTGGTTAAGGATTGGGATAAGTTGGTATATTTAACATATCCTTAAATGAATTTTAAGCAATCTAGGATTTAAATCCTATTTAATTTGATGCATCTAGCCATGGGGGGTTTGCTTGGGCGAAATTAACATGGTGGGGGTCCACTTGGCATGATTTGGTTGTTTGGTGAGTTGGCTAGTTGATTGGATTGAGGATTTAAAAAGGGGTTTCCTAATATATAACTATTTAATTCTATCTACGTAATTATACTACAAAATCTAAATTAAATACAAATAAATGTAATTATTAATATATATTAATGCCCAACATGCTTACATAAGGTTGGTTTCGACTTGGAAGAGGTTTGGAAAGGTTTAGTGCAACCGGGTCTCCTAAAAAGTCATAAAGGCTTTCTTACTAATTATTTAAATAAAAATTACGACTTGTTCCATGATTTGAATGGTTAACATGCAAGGGACTACTATATGACCATGGCACTCCTAACATGGCTAGCATGCTAGTTAAATCACCCAACAATGCTAGGCATGCCATACTTTCTAGTCGTCTTGCATATTCAAACTCAACCATGGCTAAGGTCATCTATAATAATAACTATTTAATTTAAAGATATTCACAAATTTCATAAAATCCTATTTAAGCCAAATAAATAAATAAATAATCCAAAAATTCTGGGGTTTTACAGGTCGTGACACAACTAGATTAGACTAGACTAGACTGGACTCCATACAACAAACTAGACTAGATTAGACTGGACTAACATATGCACTTTTGAGAAATCTAATCCGGTTACCTGTCCTACAGACTACCCGACTCATCCAGGCCAAAAGAAATAAGTATAACAGACACACCGTAGTAAGATACGTGTGTCCTAAGGAGGTGCCCCACTCAACGGTGTGTTGGAAGAGTGTTTATCATGACAGGTAGCTCTAAGTCCTATATATATATATATATATATATATATATATATATATATATATATATATATATATATATATATATATATATATATATACGGAACAAGGGCTACGGATAATTGGAAAATTCTTTCCTCCCAATGATCTAGTTAATCAAGCTAGTTGTTTAGTCCTTAACATTTTTTTGTTGGATTCTAGGTGTGGCATTCCGCAGTAATCCATCCTAAACATGATATGCAAGACTGGTCAATACAAGAAAGTGCACTATAACAAGCCACAACAAAAAAAATATAATAAGCTGGAAGCTAGGAGTGTGCGACGACGAGCCACTATAGAGAAAATAGAGAGTGCGCTATGACATGCCACTATCATATAAGCAAGGAAAGACATGTACAAGAGTGCACCACGACAGATCACTATCTAGTAAGCAAAGAAGACATGTAACATGAGTGCGCCACGATGGGTCACTATCTAGTAAGCAAGGAAAGACATGTACAAGAGTGCACCACGACGGGTCACTATCTAGTAAGCAAATAAGACATGTAACATGGGTGCGCCACGACGGACCACTATCATGATTATCAAGATGAGATAATGTTGTCATGTTCAAGTTAAGTTCGATATTAACAAGTTATCAAGTCGGGTCGTCGCAAGTTAGGCCAAGTACAGAAAATATGCCAGGAAGATCAAGAACTATGATTGAAATTATCAGTCGCATAAGAACTCCAATTAAGATAAAACAAGAAGATTCTTGAAGCCAAGGCAAAGATCTACAACTTTCATGTTTTAAGTTTTTCAAGATTCTAGATACAAAATAGCTTAAACATGCAAAAATAGCTATTCGTGCGCGCCGACAAAACTGGAAATGGCGGGCGCCAAACGAATCGCGCAGGCACGCAGCCGCGAAATGCGCAGCGCACGGATGCACGACTTGCAGGCGTGCGGCAAAAGAATCGCGTGGGTATGCGGCCGCGAAACGTGCAGCGCACAGATGTACAGCACACGGAGCGTGAGAGCACGACGTGCGGCAAAAGAATCGCGCGGTCGCATAGCCGCAAAACGCGCAGCGTGCGGATGTGCGGTGCACGGAGCGCGAGAGCACGACGCACGTCAAAAGAATCATGGGGGAACGTGGCCGTGAAACGTGCAGCACGCGGAGCGCGATAGCACGACGCACGACAAAATAATTGAGCGGGCGCGCGACGCACAAATTACGTAGCGTGCGGATGCACGGCTCGCAGAGTGCGAGAGCACGGAGCGCAGGCGTGCGAAACGCGCGGCATGCGGAAGCTGGGCACACGGAGCGCGAGAGCACGGCCAATGATTCGCGCAGGCGCACGAATGCACGGCACGCAAAATGCACAGCACGCAGATGTACGACATGTGGAGCATGGCGTGCAGGCGCGTGGCACTGTTCATCCTCTCAGCAACACCAAAGATGTGCAGAAACCCATGAACACAAAAAATGCCATAACTTACTCAAAATAAATCGAAATTAAGTGGTTCAAATGCCAAAATTGGGTAGAATAAAATTTTCTATAACATGGAACCCTTATATTTTAGAAATAACAAAGTTTAAGAGATCAAAATCGAGAAAACTACAAACTTAGATCTACAAAAATGTAAACATCAAAATAATATTATTCAAGATTTGGCAAGATGTACTTGCCTAGGTTAAACTCTAAGCCTAATCTTTCACTCCACCACGAAGAGGAGTACGAAACCAGATTCTAGGTCTCAAGGCCAAGCTCTTGGCAAGCTCCAAGGGGGATAGAAGAGAAGAAAAAATGAAGAGAGAGTGAAGAGAATCAAAAGGGAGAGGAGAGAGAAAGTGAAAGAGTATATATAAAAAGGAAAATTAATCATAACCGTTGGATGGTGATCCATGTGAAGATCTAAGTCAATCCTAGCCATCCAAAGAAAACCAAGTATCCTTTGGATAATATGATGCATAAATACTATTTACGAAAATATCAAAACACTATTCATAAAAATATCTGAAATCGAAAATATCTAAAATGTGATAAATCTGTCTGCGCGATATGCCGTCAGTATACACTGGTATACTGACGATATGCCAGTTAAGGAGAAAATCTATAAGTTGGAAAAAATTTAAAACGTTCCAAAAACCAAGAAAGTACGAAATATAATATAAAAATACGTATTCGTATATAAATATCGATACTGTGAGACGAGTCTCACACATATCCATTTTCTCTTACAAGTATATAAATTATGGAACCTTTTCCATACTTTATGAAATGTATTAAGGCCTCGTTTGGTTTGCAGAAAAAGAAAGGAAACAAAAGAAAATCAATTTTTGATCTTTTATTTTATTTTGGAAACTGCAACTTCAATCAATTTTCTTTCAGTTATTTAAAAAAGTCAAAAAATTGGGAAGAGAAAGTGAATCCTTAGAGGAAAAAAATTAATCCTTAGGTGGGTGGAGGAAAACTATGTTTTCTCTTTATTTTTCTATCTCATGTGAATCAATTTTTTCATACTTATTTTTTTGGCATCCAAACAAAAGAAATAAATGACTTTTCTTTTCCGAGGCTCTGATTCTGCAAACGAAACATGACTTAAATGCACTTTACTTCTTATTGAAGCCCCCCTGACACTCACATTAACATGTGGTTACCACATATTAGAATTATATATGACAAACTAGAATTATATATCACAAGTTGGATATATATTCGAAAAATAAAAATATTGAGGTTAGAAACTTCACATTTTTAAGTAAACAGGTTCCCACCATATTTTTTTGTGCCACATTTTTCAATAATTTGTACGAAACACGTTTAAAACTTCGCTTGTTTAAAATTTATGTACTGATTCAAATCTTTCAAAAGTACGCAAGTATTATACGTTTCTGAAAGATACGAATTTTTTTATGTATAATACGTGTTTTATTCGGATGATTGCTAACAAGGCTCAAGAACAATGATACCAGCACCAAGTGGTCTAAAGTAAGGGAGAGAAACATGAAGAGGAAATATAGAAGCCACAACTCCAAGTTTCCTGAACATCCCTACTCAGTAGGGAACCTCTAGCCTGCCACAAGAAAAGTATAAACCTGACGTTTCAGCTTGGATCACAGTGAGAAATGCATGTTGATAGACTTCATTTTGGTGAGATGACTCCACCTTATATTGCAACGTATTTGATAATGCTTTGTTGTTTGCATCTTGGAGGAAAAGTGTACGAATCGAAAAGGCAAACAGAGGCTAAGATTGCATAAGCAGTATTAATATGCAGAAATCGAGATATTAATACAATAGAAAGAGAGAGAGATCGGCAAAATGAATCATCAACTGGTCAGTTATTTGTCAATCTGTATTCTTGCCTCTTTCAGACTTGATTAACAAAGCAAGTAGAGAAAGTGCATATATGCATAGAAGTATGGAGGCTGCTATTTTGACATCGATTTTGGACCGCGGTCCTAATCCGTCGGCTGTCACACCCCGATTTTGAAGAATCGATAGTCATCCCCCGAGCGTGATGCCATGCGAACCTAAGTTGCGATCGCACAAGGTATAGTCATAAAGTTATTCGAAGTACAACATCAAATAGAGTACACAGAGAAATTGAACACATTGAAATGAGAGAAACTTTTGCTTTCATTGATAATAAAACTTCGTTTACAAGACTATATTACAATCATTGCCGCGTGGGCTACAATATGACTCGATTATAAAATGAACACTGATGAGATAGTCGTTCCATACATTACATCCCCTTTTACAAATAAAACATTCCCAAGGACCTGGAATCGTGGGGAGTCGAGACGCCATTTCTTCTGGACTAAATGTGGAGTCTTCAAAAGGATTCAAAACAAGCCTTCAACACACGGACGAGGCTTCAATGTACTTGCGTCGCCTTGAGCTAAGTGGTACGCCCTTCTTGGTTTGGGGTACCTGTGTGGAGAGCGAGGATCAATATATTACACTTTATACTGGAGCGTGGCAAGTTAAGTTTCATGCTCTCATTTGGTTGAAGAGTTTATATGACACGTCCCAATACCGGAATACAGAGATGGACTAGGCCAGCTACTCCATATGAGGTATACAAACGTCATACGACGATCGTGGCTGTCAAGAGACAAGGCGGTGCATGCTACAATAAAGTCTCCTATGGTCTCATAGAGTATCTATGTCTCAATCATTCAAAGCAAGAAAATAGCAATTAATGAGCATATGAGATAAAGCAATAAGGCATCTCCGACGCTTCATCAAAATGATCATAAGAAACTAGCTTTATAAGTTAGCTAGCCCAGAGAGTCATTGATACATAATCGTATTCAGCTGCAGTCTGATTTAATTACAATTATACAAAAGACAAAGTATCCAGATTAACCGGCTAAACAGGCGCCGGTGGTTAAACTCCAGAACATAAGTGATGAATACTAGAATGGTGGAGAAGAAACCCACTAAGTCCCCCGTCATTCATGCTCCTAGTATGTACCATTGACGTCAGAGAGGAAGGTCGGATCCTCAGACTCTGCTACGTGATCTGGCCAAACTAAACCAGCGGGGTCAGCCCCGAATAGCAAGTACCACATGGGAGCACAAAATAGTGAGATAAAACCCAAGCATAAAAATAATAATATTAGTAATAATAAAAGCTTTCGGTCGTAACCTCAGTCCACAGCCTGTTGTAGAACGATAGTCCAACCCAACAACAAAACAAGGACATGGGTTGGACCATGCACCATGACAGTCCATGCCCCTCGGCTACTAGCAGAAGGCGCAAGGCACATGTAAGTCATTTTACAAGCGGCCAAATCATTCCTACGGCTTTCTATATTGGCGGAGTTATCCCTGCAATGCTAATTATAGGAATCCACAGATTGTATCGTTCCAGCAAGGCTAGCCAATCTATTATATATACAAATACGTAGCACATTGATTATGTACCGGTCCCCCGTAAGGCTATCGTGCTAAAATATGTAACATATAGCACATAAGAGTCGGATATAGTCATCTACAGGCGGATGAAACCATATCCGTGGTAGCCAACCCGATACGTCAGGACGGGACCTGGGGCGGCTAGTATGGCACGATCTCGAGATTCTTTCCTCCCAATACATCTACCAAATTTAGTCACCTAGTTAAACTCTAGGTTAATCTCGGAATTTCACATATCGTGGTCACATGCTCATTCCCCTAGATGTCGTACATTGTACGAGTACCCCAAAAAATGGATATGTACTGGCACAAAGAGGCATACATAAGGATCCCTTCTTAGTGTAATGTAACACGCAAACACACCACGTCATTGTTACGGACCATTCACTATGTTCGTGATGGACACTTAGAACTAACATATATCGCGTAGGAATACTTAGTGCATTAGATAGAACTTCGGTGCTCACAATGGCTTATACCTCAGTACTCGCATAGGATTAACCAGCACATGCATAGGTAGTCAGGTCAGAAATGAAGGTCAAGTACACAAAAATATGCAAGGAAGATCAAGAACATCCATAGGGGAATTGAAACTATCAATCACATATAAACTCCAGTTAGAGCAAGACATGAAGATTCTTGAAGCCAAGATAAGGATCTACAACTTTTATGTTTTGAGTTTTATAAGATTATAGCTACAAAATAGCTCAAACAGGCAAAAACAGTAAATTCGGAGAATTTCAGCGCATGAGAATTCCAGCGCATGAAAATTCTAGCGCACGAGAATTCCAGCGCATGAGAATCCCAGCGCATGAAAATCCAACGCATGAAAATTCCAGTGCACGAAAATTCCAGTGCATAAAAATCCCAGCACATGAAAAATTACAGCGCACGAAAATTCTAGCGCATGAGAATTCCAGCACATGGATAAAACTCATGTTGCATCTTCAGTTCATGCGCATAGGGAACCTACGCGCATGACACGCACGAAGTTAAAAGGATGCGTTGCCGGGACTTCACGGCGCATGGCCTCCCGGGCGTATGTAAATATCGGCGCATGGGGGTGGTCGTCCCCAAACATCAAGTTTAGCCATAAAAGTTCCAAAAACTTGTTATGGCCATAAGTTCCTCCTTCGAACTCGAAATCAAGCAAAATAAAAGCCAAAACTGCATAAAATCAAATTATCTACAACATAGAACAATTAGTTTTGCAAAACAACCAAGTTTGACAGATCAAAACCACAAAAGTCCATTAAACCCTATTTTTAGAAACTTAGATCTACACAAAAGTAGCCATTAAAATTAAAACACCAAGAACTAAACTTGTAGAGAATGAAGAGATGAACAATCTAGACTAATAATATCAAAAAAATAATAAGAAATGAAAAATGCAAGTGGTCTCTCATTTGTGCAAGATGTACTTGCCTAAGTGGATTGGTGGTTGAGGAAAATGAATGAGAGAGTGAATAAGGAAAGAGAGTGTGGAAGAGATTACTTACAGGGTGGGGTTGCTTCATTAAAATCATAGTCCTAATCATGCACTAACCATTCCACTAATAACATGCTCAAAGGCTACATGCAATAATTAATAAAATAATAAATTTAAGTTGCACATGTACAAATACTGTATACAAGAATCAAAAAAATAAAAATACGTATATCGGGATCAGGGAGTGACATTATATGACTTACTTGTGAATCTTTCTAACCATCCTAATGAATTTCAGACAAGCATATGATAAGCATAATATAAATTACGTTAGAACTTACCCACGGCATAGCGTGCCGTACAAAGTGAGACTTACGATGTTCTTACCTGTCAATTGTTATCGCTAGTATATCAGTACAGTTTACGTGATTGGTTACTGACATCACAAGCCATCCTGGACTTATAGCTTTGCTAGTCGGGGCCCTTTTAATGCAAGTAGCGAGCCCCGTTGCAAGTCCCCGCCTAACCCGTGCTATCATTCAATACAGCTATACCATGTTTCCTCCTAGGTCGAAACGGTCCCGTGGCCTCGGATTGCCACTCGAGAAAACTTTTACCTTGTCGACAAGTTGTCAATGACCGTGCTAGAACAATTTAGTTACTAAGGCATAGTCTACATTTCTTTGAGAACTTAATCATTTCATCGTGTCCCACTTTGTCGTGTCATCAATTTGTTCAATTACTCAATCCTTTGTTCAACACAGTTTTATAAGATAACTATACGTGTCTGTACCCTTACATCTATCATTCCATTTGCATTAATGTTATCGATTGAACTAAGAAGGGGGTCGAGAAGAGAAGGGTCAGCCACTCACCTTGGTTTTTTGTTCAAGGCGAGAGACTTGTTTGTCGTGCTATTCGTCGCCTACACGATTACCTGAAATCGCACAAGTAACTGATTAGAAAACTATACTATTCAAGGAGTTCGATATGTAAATGCGAGTTCGAAAATGCAAGCCCGTAAATTATCGAAAACATTCACGAAAACGCATTCAGAAAACCAAAGCCAAAGAAGTGTAGCCTCCCCTCCCGAATTTTTTTAAATATTTATTATTATTATTTATTTAATTGATTTGAATGGTGATTTTTAGATTTTTTATAAATAATTATTTAGTTAATTATTACGGTAGACGACTTTAGCCATGGTTGAGTTTTGAAGTATTAGACGACTAGGAATCATGGCACGGATAGTGCAGTGGCGTGCTTTGACTAGTGTTTAGCCATGGTAGGGGAATGCCAAGCCATAGGTATGTTCTAACTAAGAAAACCAGGCCCAGTTGCGAGTTAATCCCTATAAATAGTTTAATTAGTTATTTATTATTGTTTGGACTTTTAGGAAATTCGGTTATACCAAACTAGTCCGGACTGGACTCGAACCGAGCCCAAGCCCGTGTAGGCTTATAGTGAGTCCTAGGACGTCCATGTGAATGTATATGGTATTGGTAATTTATTTTAGCGATGGAGAAGGCAATTACACGTAGGGTGGTTAACTATATATATATATATATATATATATATATATATATATATATATATGTTCTTGCTATTAAAAGGGTATTTTATTTTGTATATGGTAAATACTTCCCTTATGATACCTTTGTGGATCCTTGGGGATTTTTTGATTATATATATATTGGTATGCACACCTATCATAGGTTTAGCTTATTTTACTATTATTATTAATGACCTTATTGTTGCTATTTTTATTGATTAATATTGGTTATGTTATATCCTTAGAAAATAGATATTATTATATATGTATATATTTCTATAAATAAGCCTACACTAGAAAAAGGATGATATTGCTGTTTTATTTAGATTTTATGGAAATTATTTATATAGGTATATACGAGCATATAGGGATACATATATATATATATATATATATTTTTTTATACGAGCATATAGGGATACATATATATATATATATATATATATATATATATATATATATATATATATATATATATATATATATATATATAGGGTAATATATGGAAAGGTAGATGTAAATTATATAGGCATGTAAATATATTTAGTATTTATTAATGTATATGCACATATACATGTTTTATATATATATATATATATATATATATATATATATATATATATATATATATATATATATATATATATATATAAAATATATATATATATATATATATATATATATATATATATATATATATATATATATATCAAATAAAAGAAAAAAAAAGAAAAAAATATATATATATATCAAATAAAAGAAATAGTAACAAATGGAAACCCATTGCCCAGCCCACTGAGCTCGGCCCTTGTGGCAAAACTACAGGGGAAGGCGCCAATCACCGGAGGCACAGTGGAGGCACCTCTGAAGGTGCGTCTTAAGGGCAAGCCGCCACCATCCCAGCCGCCAGAGAAGGCCCATGTAGTCCCCTCGGACTCCCAGATCAGCGCTGTGGTGGACCCTCCCGATCCTACTCCAGTGCTTACAGATGAAGAGCTGGGGGAATATATCTCGGCCGATGTAGATGCCCCATCTCTCGACAATGTAATCCCACGGGATAAAATCTCGCATTTCATCAATAATAGAGTGTCTTTTAATTATTCTAGTCTTCCACATTGGAATGCCATGTATACATTAGATAACGCTCTACGGTCGTTGTAAACACAAATAACGACCGTCCATCATGTAAATCGAGTAGTCCCGTCCCAAGGAGTCTGTTACATAGTCCCACCACGGAGTCGAGACGAAGAATCCATCATCTTCGGCAAGGTCGAGCGTCATCAAGACCTCCCGCCACTCGAGCCAGAACCAGATGCCGGCAGAATGCAACTCTATCGGTACACGGACAAGAAAAAGTACCTCATCCAAAAGATGGGTTACGACCTAAAAAGCGACAAAGGCCTGAACTACGGCAAATGTCGACGTCTCCCTCTCCGGCTTCCAACACCTAAAGGAAAGCCGCAAGACTACTACAATAGAACTCGACGGGGGGTAGGCTATGTTACGCCACCGTCAACGCCAGAGAGTTCAGACGCAGAGGAAGTTGAACATTCTCACTCGTCTGAAGCGTCAACGTGGGATTCCGATACCAGTATCGGATCTGTCTTCAAGAGAGTGCTGTTAGCCAACATGACATCTGTACAATCTCAAGAAAAAGAAGGCGAAGACCAAGCGCCGGAATTCTTTGAAGAAGAACCCTGGGCTCAACGCCTGGGACAACAATGGGAGTCTCATTTTGAATTACGTGAACCTTCCACCGAAGACGAAGTCGAGCAGATCGACCTTGGGGATGGATCTTCTTCCAAACCCATCTTCGTCAGCAAAAGCCTAAAAGAAGAAGACCGAGAATCTTTAATCCAGCTGGCTAAAGAGTATATAGACATCTTTGCCTGGAGCTACGAAGATATGTCGGGACTTGATCCCCAGATCGCGATGCATAGGCTGAACATCTTACCTGATGCCAAGCCTATCAAACAACAACATCGACGTTTCCGTTCGGACATCATGAACGCCATCGATCAGGAGGTAGACAAACTCTTGACCAGTGGTTTCATCCGTGAAGAGCAACACCCAGATTGGGTAGCCAACGTCGTCCCCGTCACCAAGAAGAATGGAAAGATACGAGTTTGTATCGACTTCAGGGACCTCAACTCTGCTTGCTCGAAGGACGAATTCCCGCTTCCAATCACCGACATGATGATCGACAACACATGTGGCTTCGAGCGCATGTCTTTCATGGACGGGTATTCGGGCTACAACCAGATCAAGATGTTCCCCGATGACGCAAAACATACGTCATTCAGGACTCCAAAGGGCATTTTTTGCTATACAGTGATGCCCTTCGGCTTGAAGAACGCTGGTGCGACATATCAACGTGCTATGAGCACCATTTTTCGTTAACACCTTCGCAAGATAGTCGAATGCTATGTTGACGACATCGCAGTCAAGAGCCGTCTCAAAGGAGATCACCTGCAAGACCTCAAGACAGTCTTCGACCTCATGCGGGCGCATCAACTCAAGATGAACCCCGCTAAATCCTTCCTTGGGGTTTCGAGCGGAAAGTTCTTGGGCTTCATCATCACGGCGAAAGGCATTCATGTCGATCCCGAGAAGACCAAAGCCATTCTTGATATGGACCCTCCGAAGAATCTTCAAGAACTTCGAGGCCTACAGGGACGTCTGGCGTACATCCGGAGGTTCATAGCAAACCTTTCCGGCAAATGTCAACCCTTCACCCAGCTCATGAAGAAGGGAGTCTCTTACGTCTGGACAAAGGAATGCCAAAAGGCTTTCGACGACATCAAAGCCTACTTGACGAGCCCTCCAGTCCTGGTGGCACCCGTCGCCGGCAAACCATTCATACTCTACGTCCGTGCCATGGATCATTCCCTCGGCGTCCTGCTAGCCCAGAACAGCGACACAGGCTATGAGCAAGCAATCTACTGCCTCAGCCGAACTCTGATCGGGGCCGAACACCGGTACAACCCCGTTGAAAAGGAGTGCTTGGCTCTGGTATTTGCCATCCAAAAGACTCGTCATTATGTCTCGGGCTAGACAATTCATGTCATTTCCCGAGTCAATTCGCTTAGGGTCCTCATGACGAAGCCAGGATCACTGAACTCCCGGCTAGCCACATGGGCGATCTTGCTAGCACCATATAACATGGTGTTCGTTCCACAGAAGGCTGTTAAGAGTCAAGCTTTGGCCGACTTCTTAGCTGCACACCCCATCCCAGAGTCCTCAAGACTCTATGAAGACATCCCGGATGAGGTCCAAGAATCAAACGTCACCGAGGAAGGCTCCGTTTGACGGATGTTTTTCGATGGCGCTTCAAGAACAGGCCCCAAATGCCAAATCGTCGCAGGAGTGGGGATGATATTAGTCTCCCCCGATCAACTGGTCATCCAGCGTACTTTCTTTCGAAGCCGTGCTCCAACAACGTTGCCGAGTACAACGCACTCATTATGGGACTCCAGCTAGCACAACAGCTGTAGGTGAATCATCTGGAAGCATACAGCGACTCAAAGCTCGTCGTAAATCAGATCAGAGGGCAATACGAGGTTCGCCATGAAGATTTGATCCCCTACCATGAAGTTACATTGAACTTCATTTCAACCTTCACCGGGTTCTTCATCGAACACGTACCTCGTCTACAAAATCTAGAGGCTGATGCTCTGGCTGGCCTCGCAGCCTCTTTGGCGGCACCCCTCGGAACTCAACACTACGTCACGGTAGTGGGTCGGGACTTGGTCTGCCCTAAAAATAACTTGCGCTCACAAGTGGCTCACGCCATGTCAACGGGTGCCGGTGTTAACGTCCGAGATTGGAGATTCCCGTTCATCGACTTCGCTGTCTACGAAATTCTTTCGAGGGACCCAAAAGAAGCCGTCTCAGTCAGGAGGCGCTCTCTTCGGTTCTACTACGATACAGCCACTAAAATGCTGTACCGACGCTCATACGATGGACTTCTCCTTCGATGTTTGTCCAACGAAGAAGCAGCCGAAGCTCTTCGGGAAGCTCATGATGGAACCTGCGGGGCCCATCAACCTGGTCCTAAGTTGCAGGATCGACTGCGACGCATGGGCTACTACTGGCCAACCATGGCCGCTGATGCTGTTGAATATGCTAAGAAGTGCCATGCGTGCCAGCTTCACGCAGACTTCATTCATACACCGTCCAAACCACTATATCCTACAGTCGCCTCCTGGCCCTTCGAAGCTTGGGACATGGACATTATGGGACCGATCACCCCTCCTTCATCGAGAGGACACCGCTTCATCCTAGCAATCACTGACTACTTCTCCAAATGGGCAGAAGCAGTTCCTCTGGCAGAAGTGAAAAGCTCCAGGGTAATCAGCTTCATCAAGCACCACGTCATCTACCGTTTCGGGGTACCCCGAAGGATCATCCACGATAATGGTCCTCAGTTCATCAGCTATGTTTTCAGTCGATTCTGTGACAAGAATCGTATTCAAAACGTGGCATCAACCGCCTATAATCCAGCAGCAAACGGATTGGCCGAGGCATTCAATAAAACTATCGTCAAGCTACTCAAAAAGGTCGTGTCATCTAACAAACACGACTGGGACGAAAAGCTCGGCGAATGCCTTTGGGCCTACCGCACAACGGTACGGACCCCAACAGACAACACACCATTCTCCTTGGTCTACGGGAGCAAAGCGGTACTGCCTCTCGAGATTCAGATACCCTCACTCCGCATAACAATCACAAACCAACTCACAGAAGAAGACAATCAACGTCGTCGTCTGTGGAAACTGGAGGCACTTGACGAAAAGCGTCTTCTAGCTCAACAACGCATCAAACTCTACCAAGCCCGTATATCACAGGCTTTCAACAAGAAGGTCAAGCAGAGGACTTTCCATGTTGGCGACCTGGTTCTGGCAGCCAGGAGGCCGATGGTGTTGACTCACAAAACACTAGGAAAGTTCGAGCCCAAATGGGAAGGACCTTTCATCATCGAGACGGTATACTCAAACGGTGCTTACCGCCTCGCCAAACCCAATGGGGACTTGTTCATGATGCCCATCAACGACAAGTTCCTAAAGAAGTACTACTCTTGACATCTTTTCAGATATGTGCTTCCACTCCACAAAATCATACGCTTCCGGAACCCAGCTGTTCCGTGGCATCCTCCAAGTATAAGGGCAACCACGTCCACATCACCTCTGAGTTGTCCCCCTACACCCTACAAGGCAGAATCTTACACCCCGTAAGACTACGCTATCCTTCATGTTTACCACGTCCACATTACCTCTGAGTAAACATCCCGTATAGACAACCCCCGCGTTACCGTACATTGATCGCAGAACTTCCACGTCCATATTACCTCTGAGTAGTTTCGTGTATCCCCCAGAGTCATTCCTACCACGTCCATAACACCTCTGAGTAGGAAGATTCTATCATTTGAACCCCATATTTGCCACGTCCACATTACCTCTGAGCAAATACATTGGGTCCTTCAAACTTATTATCTGTATCTAAAACCAAGGTACGCAAAAGATAATAAGTCCACACAAATCATCAAAGTTCATGACAAGCAAAAATGAACACATTGCAGAAAATGGTGTACTTCTTTATTTCTAAAAAAGGAGAGTAAAGGATTACACTATCCCCAGCAAGAGTTGCAAAAATATAAAAAGCAGAGACTACAAGCCCTAAATATCCCCAGGGTTGGCGGAAAGCTCTGCGATTCGGCATTTCAAATCTGTCGCCCGAGTCTCCACAGTCGCCAAGACTCGACGTTCAGCTTCTTGACGCATCGCTTCAACAGCCTCAGCAGAAGTTTCATTCTCGTGCTTCTTATCAAGCTGCTGTCTTTGCTGAGCCAGGGTAAGAGCTCGGAGAGTGAAAGCTGCTTCCTCCTTCTTGAATGCTACGTGTTCAGCTTGGACACGTTCGGCGTCCAATAGGAGTCGGGCCCGTTGGTCCTCAAGGCGGCGTATCTGCGCGTCAATCTCCGCGATATTAGCGTCCAACGCAGCTCGCATCTCCACTGTCTCCCGTGTAGACTGAGATAATTGCTCCACTGCAGCTTCAGTCTCAGCCACTTCGCGTTCCCAGACACTCACTATGGCCTGGTAGGAAGACTCAGTCTCGGCGAGCAGCTTCTCCTTCTCCGCATCTATCAGGACGGAGAGGTCATTTTGCTGGATGCGCTCTAATTCGGAAAGCCGCTGGTCCAACTCAGCCACCGTGGCTTCTAGAATGACGGCCAGGTGATCGTGGCCCTGGTGAACACGGATCAGGTTGATATGAGGCATTGCCAGAGTTCTTGCCGTCGCAAAGCTCCCCTTGGCGTCCATCACTGCCGATACCCCCCTCTGCAGAATTTTGTACACTGCCTCAACGATGAATTTCATATATTCATCTGCGTCCGCCAGCACCTACGGCATTATAGCAGGGGTTGGAGGAGCTACTCCAGTCGGCAGACCGGAAGAAGACCCGCCGACCTCAACCTGCGAGGCTGGAACCTCGGTATCAGTAGGCTTTTCATCAACAGGGGCCTGACTACTAGCCCGAGGAGCCAAAGGAACAGAAGAAGCCGGGACAGGCGTCGAGATCGTACCCCAAGTGGAAGGAGCAACAGAGGGTTCCATCACACCCTTACCCTTCCTAAACTCGGAAGTACCACCTACGTCAGTGGCCACCTCTCCAATACCCAATGTGCTATCACCAGCCAATACTTCCTCTGACAGAACGGGGAGATCAACACTTACCTCCTGACTCGTCCCTAAATTCAGGACCGCCAGACGAGTCTCTTCATCAAATCCCTCTACAGGGACAGGATCTTTCGCTACCTCCTGATTGGTAGCCACCTCAGCTTCCGTCGCTGAGTCTGGGGTAGGGCTCGGCAATGATGCAGCCGACCTCCCCTTATCATAACAAGGAGGGGAATCAACCCTCTCCTCTGTTCCAACCATCTCTGTTGCCCCCGCAACAGGCTCTTGCAACCCTGGAGCGACGTCATCCGAAGACGACGAACTCCACCCCACATCATCATCACGAAGCCCCGTGTCCGCTGGACCCTCAACGTCCAAGGCCCTCACGGCAGCTGGCACCTCTCCGGAAGTTGCTGCAACCTCTACATCTCTTTCAACAAAGTCTGGAGATAGTAAAACCTCTGCAGGAACATCTCCAAGACTCTCCTCTATTGGAGACATTACCATCGGAGGGATGCGCTCATCAGAAGAGCTTGCTACCTCCTTCGGTTTACTGACACCCGGTTTTGAAACGCGGGTCTTCTTCTTCGACGATCCCTACAAGAAGAAAAGCACAAGTCACCAAAATGACAAGATGAGCCAAAGTTACGGAGGACTCCTTACCTCAGCAGGAGCTGATTCCACTGGCGGTATAGGTGGCACTTCCATTGCCTTTGGAGTCGTCGTCTTCCTCAACCTTTTTGGTACAGACGAGCCGACTTCCGCGTCAGCCCGCCTCTTTCCAACAAAGGGATCTCTCAATGATGCTGCAGCAGCAGCCCAATATCCCGCCGGTTCTGGTGGGCGATATGACCGAGCCACCATCAACATGTTCGCCGTGGCCTCCAGCTAAGTTCCAATGATGAAACTAGTCTCTCTGTCATAACTTGGAGATGCAGCATTCATCGTGCAATACAGCTTAGCGGCCGAATACAAGATCTGTGGCCGAGGGTTGCGAACGGGTGCCGTAAACTGAACACCAGTACACCCGGCATTATAATATTGCCAGCCCTGGGCCCCATCCAGCAAACTTCCGATGAACCCCAGACTGTTACTGGGATTTCGTAGCATCAGCTGAGTATAGCCAAACTGGCGAGCGAACCGGCTGGGCAGATATGGCTCCAGATAACACCTATTCTGGTTCCGATAGACCAAGTGAGAAGGCCGAATACTTTGCAACCAACGAAAACCCCATTTAGGCAGAGTAATCGCGTCTTCACCAGAGTCGACTAAATCTTGGTCAGCCTCAAAATCTTTGAAGATGGGGGCGACCTTGACAATCTCCCACCCCTGAAGGTAGAACAAAACTCTCCTGCAAACGGGGACGCCAGTGTGTAACCACTTCCTCTTGTAGAAGCGGCGGATAAAGGCATCTCCTTCAACATGATCCTCCTCCGGATCGGGACTCATCACATTCGGATGATGCAGAATCAGCCATCCCATAAGATAATGGAATGGCAATTCAGCCCGGGGAAAGTTGTCGTTTTTACCTCTCCCCTGGATCACGTCATCAGCAAAAGTCCTCAAACCCCGCAATAGGTTACACACCGTCGCGGGAAGGAGAGCTAAGGGACGCCCAAAAGCCAACTTTACGACAGACAAAATAAGGTTCCGGTGTACCCTTTCCACTGCACCAGATCCGCCCGCAAACACACAATTTCGGAGCCATATCATCAAGTATGCTGTCAGCACCGCTTTAGACGACATCCGGTACACACAGTGCCAGAAGCAGCTATACGCGTTCTTGCCCTCCTCATTGGAACGAAGAGTCCTCTCGTCCAGCCGGCTTATCTCAGAAGTCACTTCCGCAGGTTTCAGCCCTTGCGGAGTCGTAAACCGGATCCTCGAGGGGTCCGCCAAATCCTGCTTGAAAATATAATCCCTCCAAGCAGTCACATGAGGCTGGGTCTTGCCTTTGTCCTTCCGGTGCATCAAATAATGATGGCTCTCCACTTCTTTGAAAACGGCCATCATCTTCGAGTCCTTATTTTCCAGAACCTGAATCTCTTCATTCGACGGGAAATATTCCTCGTACGGTTCTGAGCCCCAGGGAAGCTTGGACACTTCGTACATCTCGTGGAGAGCCAACCCCAACTCCCCTACTGGAGTATAGAAGGTGCCGGTCTGGGTATTGAACAATTCTAAGAGTGCAAGGAACATAGGCTTATTGAGACCCACGCCAGCCTGTGTGGCACGGATAGCGGCTATCAGCCCAATCTCCTTAAGCTCAGCCTTGAACTTCGAAAGCACCCAAATGGTCAACTCGTCCCACCTCGAGATATGATGACACCAACCTTCAACCCTGAAGCCACCTTTCGGATACGTGACCCTCGATATCAGCATCCGACTTGCGAAGGTTGAGGCACTAAAGGCAAAAGTGTCATTTGGGACTTCACTGTAGAGGCTCCCAGGACGCAAAGTTCGGCAACTGAACGAGGGACCGGTTCGTGAAGCAGCCAGGGTATCCCTCTGATTCGAGGTAGCATCAATCGAAAGAGCACCCCCTAGGGCTCCCCCTGAGAAGGAGTAAGATTCCAGGGCATCTTTCTCTTCGAAGCTAAATGATAGAAGGCCATCAGCGACAACTGACGGTCAAGTTGTCGCATGTACAGTACCATGCCTTTTGCAGAAAAGAACAAGTCTTCTTTGACCTTTAGTATCTTTGCTTCAGTGGAGATCAGGCGGTCGCCGAACAAAAAGGCGGGTTTCAAGAAGGTCACATCTTCGGATTCAGCAGATTTCAGTTTTTTGCTCTCCATCATACTCTGGAGGAAAGTCAACAACTGGTTCCGGATCTGCAGCACCCTCTCAGGAGGTTGATCCTGTAAGATAACACCCTTGGCAGGGTTGACAACCGCCTCATCAAAATCAACTCCCATTTGACAAAGGGAAGCATCCAGAAGGACCTCATTCAGCAAAGGAATTGTCATCGATACTGGCACAACAAAAATAAAAAGTCAGGCAAAAAGGCAAAGTGTGTCAAAGCAACCTGGCGCATCATCTGGGTTTAAACCCATGCGCCTCAGTAAAAAGCTTCGGCGCATCATCATGGTGTAAACCCATGCGCCTCAGTGAAAGGCTTCGGCACATCATCAGGGTATTAACCCATGCGCATCAGCAAATGGCTTCGGCGCATCATCAGGGTATGAACCCATGCGCATCAGCAAGAGGCTTCGGCGCATCATCAGGGTGTAAACCCATGTATGTCCGCAGTTAAACCTCGGTGCATGATAAAGGCCTAAACCTATGCACGTCGGCGGGGTAAAACCTCGGCGAGGACAGAAGTCCATACACGTCGGCGGAAGAGAGTTAGGACACACCAACTCAGTCGCATGATCCAAGGATCGTCTGAACAAAGAAAGCGGTGGAAAAGACGACACACACCCGTCACAGCGTGGCGAACGTCGGCCGGAGTCACAATGGTGATAGGGGCATCCTCCTCGGCATACTCCACCGGCTCCTTTCCCTTGCCAGCACCGCCGTGAGGAGTCTTGGGAGCCATTTCTTTGAGAGAAGAAAAGTTAGGGTTTTTTGAAGAAGAACTCTAAAGAAAGCAAAAGCAAAGAGAAGAAGAACTCTCTCTCTCCATCTCTCGCCTATTTATAGGGCTTGGTCGCACGCGTGAACCGATGATGTGTGATCTCAGCCGTCGCCTCGTGTTCTGTGAAAAGATAACCACAAATAAAACCAAAAAAGATCATCATTTTTTTGGTTACCGAGGTGTCATTATTTGCACTAACTGAGCGGAGCATGCGCCCCATTACTGACGCGCGGAGTATCTATGCGCCTCGACGGTCATGCGCCCCCACTACCATGCTTCTTATTCAAAGTATTCCAAAACTTATCTAAAAGTTTTGAAAACTTTGAAGGGAATCTTGTAGAAGCATGAAATTTCAGAACCAGAAAATCTATGCGCCAGACTACATGCGCCAAAGCTTGGACAAAGTACTTCACAGCAAAAAGCAATAAATATATAGACATTGAAAGAGGACTTTTTATTTAACACATAAAAGTCTATTACATGTCTAAGAAAGACTGTACAAAGGAGAATTTCTACAAAGAAAAGATCCTAAGTCTACAGCCAGCAATCAACATGCGCCCTCAGCCAGGCGCATCCCAGCATGCGCCCTCAGCCAGGCGCATCCCACCATGCGCCCTCAGCAAGGAGCATCCTTTTCAGCAGTTCAGTTATGTGCATCCTCAGTTATGTGCATCCCTTTGGCAGCTCAGTTATGTGCATCCCTTCAGCAGCCCAGTTATGTGCCGCTCTTCCAGCCAAGCTCACCGCCGTCTAAATGCTTCGACTAATGAAGCATTTATTGAGCAGAACGAGGGTGGCAATCAACCCTCTAGCCCAGGAAGGGAAAAGAACCACAAGCCAACCTGTGGCCAGGGGAGGCTTCGAAAGAGCCTCCAAACACCAAGGAAGACCGTGATCGAAACCGCGGCCAACGGAGCAGCTTTCAACACAACCAGAATGGGCTACACCCATTTTGAAGGAAGAAAGAGCCACCAAAGCCGTAGCACCGTAATTTCGATCTACGGCTCTTCCTGTACAACGAAGACGAGGCCCGAGCATCCCAATCTTTGGATGCAACAGGCACCTTCCGCCTGCCTCGGAAGCCCTCGACTCCGACTTTTGGATGTAACAGTCACCTTCAAGTGCATCAACAAAGACACTGCGTCGCATCTTCACTCTCGGGAGCATCTCGTCAACAGAATGCAGTCGAGTACACAAGTTCATGTCGGAAAGATGCGAGAGAACGAGAGGCCAACCCTCTCTCCATGCCACTATTTATAGGCCGGGAAAATCAAACCCATGCGCCAAGTGGATGGCTCTCCGAATTCCGTGCAATGAATTTGCATTAAATGAATGAACCGGATGCTTCGAATTCAGCCAAGTCAAAACGGCTATTTAAAGCACTCGAAGAACGTAACAGTTGCACCATCAAAGATGTCTCACGAAGCGGATGCGCCGGCCAGACCGCGCATCACACAGATGCACCCTTCAACATCAAGCACATCACACAGACGCGCCCTTCAGTACCAAAGCACATCACAGGGGATGCGCCCCCATGCGTCCCCATACGCCTAGTGGAACGCCAACCGACGCGCCCACTCAGCTGTCCATCGAATGTCACAAACATTAAATGCTGAATTGACAGAGTTGGCAGCACGCCTCCCGAAGTCTGAACAGTCGGCAACTTTTTCAGAAGACGAAGCATCGCCAACGTCAGCATCATCATTACTTCCCTCCGACGGCTACTGCCACGTGACCACCCAACCATCTCGCATGCGCCTCCGTAACCATGCGCCCAAATCTGCATATGCCTCAAAGGCTGTGCGCTCTAGACTTCTTCCTGATCCTAAAAGATAGGAGTAAAGTCACTACTGAAGCTCTGCATGCGCCTCAAAAGCCATGCGCCCAGAATGGTTCGTGACTCCTAAAGGTTACGAGCCAAAGTCTCCTTATGCGCCCGATCCTAGGCGCATCCTACCAGATTATTCCCCCACCAAATCCGAGATCTCCGAGCCATGGGTCGACGACACGTGTCCTTTGACTCAACTCATTCAAGATCTCAGCAACAGAAAGATCTTCTTCTCTGCTACGTGCCGGCTCACAACAGCAACATGAAGAAGTCAACCCCTCGATCAGGGCGTATCGTCCATGCGCCTCCATCAATAATTAACACGTGGCGTCCCCGTGTACAGGCGCATCCTACATGTGCGCATGAGCAGCCAGCCTGCAAAACTATAAATAGAGGAATCATTTCCTTCTTCTACACACGGACCGACTTATGTGTACACATATCAACCTCCACAACGAACAGACAGAGACTTCGCACCACCAGAGAGGCAGATACAGACACTCAACGTCTTCCTCCTCTCAGCAAGCTCCAACACCCAGAGTAATCCAGACCTTCAGAGAACCGATAACCGTCGTCAGATCGTCAACGGAGTCAACGCATTACCACTCACTCTATTGGCACAAGGAACCTAGATTAAACAAAAGTGTACTCCTAGGACTACGCCTAAGTCCTATATTGTAACACTATTCTGTTTGTGTTGAAATTTAATCAAAGAATTTTAATGGCAAACACTACGGTCCGACTCAACGGGTGATTTTGTGTACGGCCCGCCGGAATTCAACTTTGGACATACGGTTGGGTTCGTATCATCAAAAAGAATCCGTAGACATATAGTTTGACGACTTTAGAGACCGTTGACTCTGGCACATTTTTCGGTGCAAAGCAGGTCCAACGGCGGACACCGTTTTTGTCTAAAATTACAGTTTTGCCCCTGTGTCCAGAATTGGACTTAAGGACAGGCAATCCTAGCTAATTTGACTATTCTGAGAATGTTGGCAATGTTTGTTTCAGCTTTCAGAGACAGTTGTGAGATGTGGAATTATTTGGCTCACCAGTTGACTATATTTTATGGGATCTGCGTGCAACCTCCAGGCAAGTATACCTTGCCTTCCTCTACAGTTTTACTTACATGTATTTTCTTTTATTTTTAGTTATTTGATTGTTTATGGACATGTGCTTTTTGTGTTATTTTTTGTGGAGTTTTTTTATTGTTTATAGCCGCGTTCATGTTTGGTCTTGTGGTTCCCACTTGGAGTTTCTCGTCCGTACCTTGCTTGAGTCGTGTCATAGAACGAGTATGTGTAGTGAACTGCCATAGCCTTGATTATTGTTTTGCACAACCAGAGAGTCCACACTCGGGACGAGGGTTGTTTGGTGCACCAGAGAGTCCACACACGGAACGAGGGTGTTTGTCGTGATCATTGGCACCAGAGAGTCCACACTCGGGACGAGGGTTGACCAATTATACCAGAGAGTCCACACACGGGACGAGGGTGTCTTGCCGTGAGCTAACCAGAGAGTCCACACTCGGGACGAGGGTTAGTGCTTAGTTCAAACCAGAGAGTCCACACTCAGGACGAGGGTTTGGTTTCTTCCATTGATCTCGTGATTATCGTTCATCCGGCAGTTCATTTACGCGTAGTTGTTCTAGTATTCGTGTTCGTGTTCGTATTTGTATTCGTGTTCAAGTTCGTGTTAGTAGTCATTTGTCGTGTTCCTATTTTATTGTTTATTTTCTTGCGCATGATAAAACTGTTAGATAGACATGTGTATTATGTATCTTGCTATGTCCTCTGAGGACCTAATGATCTCATCAGGTTTAGCGAATGCATGGAGTTAGCTAGTAGTTCTGGATGGCGGAGGATTTACGATTCTTGCGTTATTCAGGTATCGTTATCG
>JANAVB010022598.1:5430485-5603992 GCA_029216955.1 Iris pallida
CATGTTCTACAGTTCTTCGGAATGATACAGTGTCTTGTTCAGAGGTTTAAAGCCCGGTTGTATTTCGCCGGAAAATTCTTCTTTGTTATTGCCCGTGAGAGTTCCAATATTCGCGAATGAGTTCGTGAAGGTCGAAGGGAGGTATCCAGATCAAGACCTCAGATTAACTAGACTGGTGAACCCAGACTATAAGAGATGGAGTTGTATAGCAAACTGGATTTTGACTAAGTTTGAAGACAAACTTCAGCAGATTAACTTGTATCAAGCAGTGCATGCCACTGTTTACGGTTTCGCCCCCAATCTGCATCTATTTCTGGCTCTAGCAGAAAGATACAACTACAGAACAGGGACTTTTATGACTCCCTGCGGAGAGATCGGGTTTGCCCTTCACGAGATGCAGTACATCTCTTACCTGCCGATGGGGGATACCCCGTATAAGGAATTTGTCCCAACTAATGATGAGTTGGACAAACTTCAAAAAGAGAATGCAGCCATGGTAGCAGTCTTCGAAGAACTGTTGTGTCATTATAAAATCTGTTCTTTGTTTTACCAAAGTGGTACATCTGGTACCTATTATTCATCTAAATGGTTGCCTTATCTGTTCCTCAACCATATTGAAGAAAAGAAGACCAAGGAATATGACAACTGCTATCCCGACTTCTTTAAACCACTGAGCAGCACTGAAGTGGTGAAGTTAATGGAGAGAAGTGGTGACTTGGATGTCAAGATCAAGGACGATTATCAATGTCCTCCTCTAAAGAAAGGAGACATTCTTGAGAGTTATATGAGAGTGGAATATCGATTTATGTCAAAAGAAGCCCAACTGGTGGGTTTTTTGACATACTGGCTCCGTAGATTCGTCGTCCCCTGATCAAGTGTCGTAGACCGCTTCCATCGCGGTGTTCTTTTTGCTGCCGTTCGATTAGTCTTCGGCTACAAGATGGATCTCTTATCGGCGATGACTTGTAGAATGAACGCCAGTCTCCGCCTGTACGTCGATTTGATGCTGAAAGCTAAGGGCAAAAAAGAGTTTCCTCGGCTAGAATTGCCGTATACTTATCTGTTCGGGTGGTTGCTTCTACACCATCCTATTTTGATGGACCCCGACATGGGACCAGTCGGTGGCAGCTTTTTGTGGAGATTCTCTCACGGTAAGTGGAAATACACTTCCTTGAGAGATTGCAGATATGCTTTGAACCTTGGCAAAGGATGGAACTTCTATTGCACTCCTCCTCCCGCCGGATATGAACAGATGCCGACCAACATGGTTGACTCAAAGATGCAACCTTTGAGCCGTACAGCTTTTAATTGGTTGAAGACAATTCGTCCATCTCACTTGGTGTATCGATTTGAAGAAGAATGCTACTTGGAGCCATATCTTCCCAGCTGGTTTGCTCGACAGTTTGGATATGACCAATTCCACGTAGGTAATGCTATCACATGCCTACAAGGAAAATGTTTCTTGATAGATGGAGCCCGAGCTTGGGCTTATTACAACGCTCGAGATACGAAAGTAACGTACTCGATGCCGGTAAATAGTAATCATGGCCCTCGTATGCTGTTCACATATTCGGTGTTTTATACATCATCGAACACTTTTGCCGAGAACTTCAATCTTGCGGATAGCTTCGCGTCTGTAACGAGATTGAAGAAGAGAGGAGTCAACATGTCACTTCCAGGTAATGATGAGGTGCACGAGCCAGTGGATGCACCTTTAGAAGTTTCGAGGGAAGTTATGTTCCCTGAAGAGATTAACGCGCCACTACGTGTTTCTTTGAAGTTCGCTAAATCTCCGGCCAAGAAGAGAAGGAGAGAGGAGCCTTCCGTCCCAGCTGTGAAGAAGAAACTGATCTTGGATCATTCTTCAGAAAAGATTACTACCAGATCTCAATCTCGGCAGCTGGCCGAGACAATTCAGCAAGAAGAAGCTGCCACATCGACCTTTGTTCAAAAACAAGTCGAGACAATAAACACAGAGAGTCCTGAGAGACCTCTGCATAGAAGGAAAAGGTTGGTCCGCAGAAGACAAGTTTTGTCTTCGATCGTGATAGATGCTGCAGCAGGACTCACCATGCCCTCTCCCACTCCTGTTTCTGAGTCTGGGAATAAAACTCCCAGTCCAGAGCAGAGAGAGGAAATTAAGCAGAGGGAAGAGCTGGACCAGAGAAATGAGGCTGAAGAGCCCAGAGATAACATTGTAGAGGAAGAGCATGAACCTTTGCAATCTCCATTGCCAACAGCAGCAGAAATTCATCTTCCTGCCACACCAGGAGCAACCCTTGCGGAAGAAGATCGTTTGATGATCAAAGCTTTATATGGCTGTGACTTCGGTTATCAAGAAGAAGCTGATCATGCCGCTGATATTTCTAGTGAAGAGGCTTCCGAAGACAGCAAGAACGAGGAGAGCACCTCATCAGAAGCTGCTGATGAGACATAAAATCCGGAAGAGAATGTTGAGATCCAGACATCCCCTCGAGACACTCTGACTCCTGAAAAGGAGGCTGAGGTGCCGAGATCTCCGAAGAAGATTGCTGATGAAGAGGTGGATTTGGAGAAAACTCCAGTTGCTGCTCCCGAAGGTATTATAATGAAATTAGCGATCTTCTTTTAATAAATAACTTGATAGCTAACATCGTTACTTTTATCCATACAGAACCCGGATCCTCTTCTGCTCCTCCAACATGCATGGACATAGTACTGGCAACAACAATTGCCAGTAGCAGCTGCCATTTATCTTGTGGCTCTGAAGCAGGTAGTAGCCAGGCAGTAGCGTCTGAAGCTACTTCTGCTCAGCTAGAGTCTGTTCCTGCAGATGATAGGCTTATTGCTGGATCCACCCATGGTAAGACTGTTTTTACTTTTGATTCTCTTTATCAATAACCAATGACAGGCAAAGTAACAGTATTTGATTTTGCAGAGGAATAACCAGGAGGAGCAACCAGCTCCACTTTGGTTCCCTTATTCAAAGAGCCTGCTGTTCAGATACGAAAAATTGAGCGTCCTGCTGCCTCATCATCAACAGGAGTAGCTGCGACTCCTGGTGCTCTGGCGATTAATCAGCTTGTCATCCAATCATTCACCAAATGCTTTTTCGAGTCCTTGGGACCTCTGATCAATAGAATGATGGACAAAGAAGACGTTGATTTTTACATGGTTAGAGGTCCGACCTCTTTCTTGGTGAAGGCCATCCGGGAGCAAGAAGATGAGGCTTAGGCCACTTTCCTTGACCATATATTGAATGAGCTGGAAATCTCCATAAAAAACTATAAAGATCTCAACAAAGGGGAAGTGGAACCTTTAGTGCAGACAGAGTTTGAACAAATGGCTCAGGCAGCTGCAATTCAAAGAGTGAATCTCCAGAACCTCTTGGATGCCTATACTACTAAATTTGCTGAATTTAATTCTAAGTTAGAATCGGTGATCTCAACTGCTGAAAGAAGAGAGAGAAGGATTGTCGAGCTGAGAGTGGAGATTGCTCGTCTCCAAGAGGAGCTAGAAAATGAAGTTACAGAGCATCAGACTACAGTCCAACAAATTGATGCTCTAACTCAGGAAAGAAACGAGTATGTAGCAGCTCATGATGCGGAAATCACTCGCCGAATGGTAACCATGTCCATTTTTAATGAGGAATCTGGGATAGAAGAGGCCAGGAGGAGAGTGATGGCATCTCGCGAAGAACGGCTGCAGATTCTGAAGCAGCAAATTGCTAATCTGATGATGCCTCCAGTTCAATAGAAAGAACATCTTGTATTTTTTTGTCTTTCTTTAGGCTATGTACTGTCTTAAATTTTGATCAATAAAAGACATTTTGTTGTGGCTCTATTATTTCTTGTATATCTTATTCAAATATAAATAATAGCGATAGAAAATATATTCAGAGGTACAGGACATGATATATTTCTTGATGATTTTGTAGAAAATAATTATATTCATTATATCTGCTCAAAGGTAATATGGACGTGGCAGAATATAATTTGTCAAATATTATTACTTCAAAATAGACAACGTAATCGAAAATGACAAGTTGCTGATATAGACAATGAATAAAAAAAAGCGTGAATGAAATAAATGAATGAAATGAATCATCAGGATGAACAGATGGACCGTCGGATGATGATGAACGGATGAACCGTCAAATGATAATGAATGAACGGGCGAACCGTCAGATGGATGTGAATGAACGGGCGAACCGTCGGATGAATGTGAACGGATGAACCGTTGGTTGATAATAAATGAACGGGTGAACCGTCAGGTGAATGTGAATGAACGGATGAACCGTCAAATGAATGTGAATGAACGGATGAACCGTCTGATATTAATGAACGGATGAACCGTCAGGTGTTGATGAATGAACGGACGAACCGTCAGATGAATGTGACGTTTCATTATTTTGATAATCTTTGTCTATAAATAGAACAGAAATCTGGAAGGAATGATTATTTCCACTTTTCAACATAAAGATGTCGTCCTGAGATGCATCCAAGAAGGTCGAAGTCACCCCAAAGGTTGAGGCGGGCATTGAAGAACATCTGGCTGAACTGGTCCAGCCAAAGCAGGCAGAGGCAGGCGAAGGTTCGTCTGTCCCCAAACCACCGCAAGATATCCTGGACTTCCTGCTTGAACCAGAAAAGACTGAAGAGGAAGAGGCCATGAGGATGGTTGCTTACAATTTCCTGGTCGGTTCGAGCAAAGAAGTCCTCAGTTCTTTTGCTGATTATGTCTTTGATAAGGATGGCAGTGGTCCCCGTCCCAATGTTGAGAAGGATGACAATGATCTTCCTTGATATCATGTAACATCACTTATGATGAAATAAAAATCAAACTTTATTTATAAATTATCTGATCATATTTACATAAATTTCTATTACATTTATACATAGTATTTCTTGAGGAATTTGCCATTGATAGGCATCGTTGCAACTCGACCATCTAGCTCTGAGAGTTGATAGGCTCCATTTGAGAAGACTTTGCTTACAACATAAGGTCCTTCTCACTTCGTATCGAACTTGCCTTTGCTTGAGTGAGTCATAGTCATAGGACGTATGACCGTTAGAACAAGTTCTCCTTACTGAAAGGCTCTGACTTTAACTTTACGGTTGAAAGTCTTCGAGATACGGGCTTGGTATAACTCAATATGTTGCTGAGCCATTAACCGCTTTTCGTCGAGTGCCTCCAATTCTTGAAGTCGAAGAAGATCATTATTCTCTGTAGTGAGCTCATTAGCAATTGCAATCCTTAAAGAAGGAATTTGAAGTTCTAGAGGAAGAACTGCTTCACAACCATACACCAAAGAGAAAGGTGTAAAGCCTGTGGGATTGTGGACTGTAGTTCGATAGGCCCATAAACATTCACCAAGCTTTTCACTCCAGTTCCGTTTGTTAGTAGATACAAACTTCTTGAGGAGCTTGATAATAGTTTTGTTGAAAGCTTCAGCTAATCCATTAGCAGCAGGATTGTAGGCTGTCGAAGCGATATTGTCAATTCGGTGATCATCACAGAATCTGGTGAACTTCTGACTGATGAATTGTGGTCCGTTGTCATGAATGATCCTTCGAGGAACACCAAATCGATAGATGACATGGTGTTTAACGAAGTTGATGACGTTGCTGGTTTTGACTTCAGCCAGAGGTATAGCTTCAGCCCATTTGGAAAAATAATCGGTTATTGCTAATATGAACCGATGTCCTCTAGAAGAAGGAGGATTGATAGGACCAATGATATCCATACCCCAAGCTTCAAAAGGCCAGGAAGCAGCCGTCGGATGTAAAAATTCTGAAGGTTGATGAATGAAATATGCATGGATTTGACAAGCTCGACATTTTCTTGCATAATCGATGGCATCAGATACCATAGAGGGTCAGTAGTAACCCATTCTTCGGATGCGATCCTGTAGCTTAGGACTGGGTTGATGTGCTCCGCAGACACCGTCATGAGCTTCTCGTAATACTTGCTTTGCTTCATCACCAGCTAAACAACGTAGAAGAAGACCATCATAAGTCCGTCGATAGAGAGTCTTGGTAGTTTGGTTGTAGTAGAATCGTAGAGATCATCGACGAATACTCGTAGCTTCCTTTGGATCTTCAGGGAGTATGTCATGAACAACAAAGTCAATGAAAGGAATTCTCCAGTCTTCATTGATAATATTGACTTCAGCGAAATTGCTGAATTCAATATTACGATTGTTTTTGATACAGAATAATTCTCGATTAGAGATGACCACCACCTGTTGTCTTCTGATAGGGATGGCTAGGACTGCCGCAAGATTGGCCAAGGCATCTGCTTCAGTATTGCAAGCTCGCCGAACATAGTCTATAAAGAAGGCTTTGAATGACGTAGCCATGTTGATTGCCGCTTCAAAGTAAGGCACTAAATCTTGATGGCGAACTTCATAGGTCCCTCTAACCCGATTAACAACCAATTTAGAATCACCATAGACTTCAAGATACTCGACGTCCAATTGTTTGGCTAATTGAAGGTCGATAAGTAGAGCATTGTACTCTGCCACATTGTTGGAGCAAGGCTCATCTAAGGAGTAGGCTCTTTGAATAGCTGACCCATCTGGAGAGACAAGAACGACTCCGACTCCTGCTACAATGGCACCATTGGATCCAATCCTGGATGCTCCGTCAAAGAATAGACGCCAAGTAGGAAATTCTTCAGAGATCATGTTTACTTCCAATGTCTTATCTGGAATTTTATCGTAGAGTTTGGATGTCTCTGGAACAGGATGAGCTGCTAAGAAATCTGCCAACGTTTGACCTTTGACAGATTTTTGAGGAACATATACCATGTCATATTGGGCTAGCAGAATAGCCCATGTAGCCAGCCGAGAGTTGAGTGTGCTGGGCTTCTTCATGAGTACCCGAAGAGGATTGACTCGGGATATGACATGAATGGTTTGACCAATGATATAATGCCGAGTCTTTTGAACAGTAAATATGAGATCTAGGCATTCTTTTTCGACTGGACTATAACGGTGTTCAGCACCAATCATAGTACGACTGAGGTAGTAGATAGCCTGTTCATGGCCTTCTTTGTTCTTTTGGGCAAGTAAAGCACCCAATGAATGATCCATAGCACAGACATACATTAAGAATGGTATGCCAGAGATTGGTGGCACCAAGACCGGTGGATTTATGAGATACCGCTTGATATCTTCGAATGCTCGTTGACATTCTTCAGTCCAAACGAAAGATACACCCTTCTTCATAAGTTGAGTGAATGGTCTGCAGCGTCCAGACTGAATCGAAATAAATCTCCTGATGTACGCAAGTCGACCTTGGAATCCTCGTAGCTCTTTTAGGTTGCGTGGAGGACGCATCTCTTGAATGGCTTTGATCTTCTCGGGATCCACGTGTATACCTTTAGAGGTAATGACGAAGCCAAAAAATTTGCTACTAGAGACACCCAAGAATGACTTGGTGGGATTCATTTTGAGTTGATGTTGGCGCATGAGATTGAAGATAGTTCTCAAGTCTTGAATGTGATCTTCCTTTAGACGACTCTTGACAGCAATATCGTCAATATAGCATTCGACAGTCTTGCGCAGATGATCTCGAAATATGGTACTCATTGCTCGTTGGTACGTTGTACCAGTATTCTTGAGACCAAACGGCATCACAGTATAGCAGTAGACTCCATGAGGAGTGCGGAAAGAAGTATGTTTTTCATCTTCAGGATTCATCCGAATTTGATTGTATCCGAAGAATCCGTCCATGAAAAATATTCTTTCAAACCCACAGGTGTTGTCAATCATGACGTCCGTGATAGGGAGAGAAAATTCATCTTTTGGACATGCTTCATTAAGATCCCGAAAGTCGATGCAAACTCGAACTTTGTCAGTTTTCTTTAGAACTGGGACGCCATTGGCTACCTAATCAGGATGCTGCTCTTCTCTGATAAAGCTACAAGCTATGAGCTTCTTGACTTCATCGTCGATTGCATCCATCATTTCTGGCTTGAAATGTCGTTGTTGTTGTTTGACCGGTTTTGCATTCGGCAAGATGTTCAGTTTGTGAGTAGCAACTTTGGGATCTAGTCCTGGCATGTCTTCATAATTCCAGGCAAAGACATCAATGTATTCTTTAATAAGAAGAATTAATTCTTGTTTATCTGCCTCTGGAAGGTTCTTGCTGATGAATATTGGACGAGGTGACCCGTTCTCTCCTATATCAACTTGAATTAATTGATCTTCAATAGGAGGTTCCCTTTGTTCGAATCAGAGTTTCCATTGGATATCCATTCGTTGAGCCCAAGGATCTGTTTCATAACTTTCTTCAATATCCTCGTCATAGCCTTCTGGAAGTTCAACGGAGACCATGTTGGAAGATACAGTCAGCCGATGAACTTGACCAATGCTAGTGTCAGAATCCCACGATCTGGAATCAGAAGAGTTAGAACGCTCCTCACTATCAGATTCAAAGCCTGCTGGGGATAACGTCGGAGGAGAAGCATATCCGAGACCTCTTTTAGTCCTGCTGTAGTACATCTCTGACTTTCCTTTCGGAACAGCCGTACGGAGAGGAGTTCTTCTACCTTTACCGTAGTTGAGACCGCTCTTGAAGTCGTAACCCATCTTTCGGATGATGTCTTTTAATTGTTGACTGTAACGACAGAGTTAAAGATTCCTCGTGTCGTTAACTTTGCTATCATCCGTATAGCTGAATTGTTGTTCCGGTCCTTTACTGAAAAGTATTGGACTTTCGCCTTTCTTACGAGCGGGAACAATACGATATGAATCCTTTGGGTGTTCAACTGAAACTTCAGTTTGAAGAGATTGCATAACTCCCATTGTAAATGACTGAAAGCTACCTAACATATCCAAGTAGCATTTAGCATGATAAATGACATCAGTGTACTGGAAAGTAGATGCTTTTTCATTGATTTGTACATTTGTATTTACAGCAGGACCTTCAGCCTTAACAGGCTTGGTCAGATTAATTACAAGAGGGGGAGAAGAAGAATGTGGAAGAGGATTAGCTTTGTTACGACGGAGGTCGATAACAAGCGGCTCAGAGGAGGTGAGCTCCCTTTTCTCCTTGTTATGAGGTAGATTGATAACAAGTGGCTCAGAAGAAGTGAGCTGCTTTTTGTCTTTGTTACGACGTAAGTCGATAACAAGCGGCTCAGAAAAGGTGAGCTCCCTCTGATTTTGACCACCATCAGTTGGTTGCTTCTGGACTGGCAAGTGAATAGCCAGTGGTTTGGAGGATTGAGGACGAAAGACACGCCCTTTAACAGGTATGATAAGGGTATCTTTGGGCACTGCTTCTGATTCTTCTTCGGTATCCAAAGACAGGACAACCTTCATGAACTCACCTTTGTACATGCGAGCGACGTTGCAGTACGCTTCAACGCCTTTGAAAGGATAGAGATCAGCAACCTCCTTCTGGACTTCTCCATTGTCATCAATATATTTAAAACATTGATGAAGAGTTGATGGAACAATATTGTGTTCATGTAGGAATGGTCTCCCCAATAAAGCATTATAAGAACAACCATGATTGTCGATGATATAGAAGGTCACTTTTGTGCGCAGATTGCCTATTTGGAGTTTTAGGTGAATCTTGCCCAAAGGTTCACTTCTTCCTTGATTGAATCCAAGGATGGTGGTGATTGTACTGGAGAGACTATGCACTGGGATTTTCAGCACATCCAACATTATCTTGGGCATAATACTGAGAGCAGACACTAGATCTATCAGAATACGATCGACTTTCATTGAATCGACATATCCTTTATAGTAGAGAGGACGGTCGTGCCTGTTATCTTCCATCAATATGTTGTCTTGTGTAAAAGTTATGTTTGGAATTAACTCCAACACGCTATGACAATGGAGGCAAGAGACAGGCTCTGCTGTAGGCTTCTTCAGAAGGGCTAGACAAGTTTCTGCTTGCATGAGAGCTTCACTTAGAGTTTTTCGAGTCTCTTTAGAAAGACGTAAGAGCTCAAAAATTGACAACCGGGCCGGTGTATTGGCTAACTGAGCCAAGATGTCAAAGTTGTAAGGCTTTTCAAGTCCAGAAGGAGATGTTTTCTTCAAAGATTTATCGAAGCGGACTTGCTGTTTGTCTTTGTCAGCGACCGTCGGCTTGGAAGGAATGGGCATCACAACCGGCGAAGAAGCAGTAGGAATATCCTCAGTAGAAGCAGGCTGCACTGGAGCAGACTCAGAAGAAGAAGCAGGATTCTCTTGGGCTTCGGGGTAATCCTTTAGATAAGCTTTCCCTGATCTGGTACCCAACAGGATTTCTTCGTCAACTATGGGGTCAAAAGACACCATATTGCAAATCTTTGTCTTGCCCTTGGAGCGGTCTTTCTTCTTGGAGGAAGAGGGAAGTTCGAACTCTGAAGCAAGATCCGGATGAATCCACATAATCTCGCCATTGTCAAGAGACAAGGGGACGAGACCTTCACTTCGTGGAGGAGGAAGATTCTCAATCTCAAGAGTAGCTTTGGGGATAGGAATGATGCCATGCTGCACCATCTGGGGCGGGAAGTCACCGAACTGAACTGATACCATGTTTGCAGTAACAGTCTTCTCGTCTTGTTGCAGAGTGACGATGCCAGCGTTGACCAGCTCCTGGATTTTGCCTTTGAGCACATAACATGCTCGAGTAGAATGTCCGATGAACCTGTGATAAACACAGTACTTGGGATGATCAGTCTTACCGACTTCATCGGGTTTCTTTGGATCTGGAAGTTGGATTTTATTGCTTTTGATTAAGCAATCAAAAATGCTAGCAGTGTCATTCTCGTCAAAGGAATATTCTACTTTAGGACGAGGTTCTCTCGGTGGAGGCGCTGAAGGAGTAGAAGTAGACGTAGGAGGAGCTACGTTGACCGCAAAAGATTCTTTGTTCTTGTTCAAATTGATGTTCAAAATTTCTTTTGGTTTGCGGTTGTTCTGGCGATTGCCACCACCTGATGTTTGATGTTCATCCCGATCGGGGTTAGACATTTGTACCCCTAGCTGCTTGAATTTGTCGGCGCTAACTTCAGCTGCTTTAGCGTTGATAATGTAGGATGGCCAATCTTGGAATTGAGTAGACCCCATCCACATGCTGATGATGGGCAATAGATTTGCCTTGCAGGTGTCTATGGTGACAGCAGCCGGAGTTCCTGGAGGCATTTTCAAAGCTTTCCGACGGAATCTTTCAATAAAACTTTCAGCAGTTTTATTGTGCCTTTGTTTGATTTTATTGAGGGCTGACATAGTCATGTCATTGATCCCCTCGTAAAATCATTCCAAGAAGATTTGCTTTAAGCCAGAGAAGGAGGTGATACAACCATCGGGCAAGCTTCTATACCAATCATATGCTACGCCAGCTAAACAGCCGACGAATACTCTGGTAAGAAGAGCGTCATTTGGTTGAAGTTGAACAGTCATAACCTCAAAGTGGTTGATAAACTGACTGGGAGATGTGCTGCCATCAAATAGCGAGATAGTTGGGATCTTGTACTTTGGAGGAAACAGGACTTCCTTCCATTCAACTGGGTAAGGTTGTTTGATTTCCAATCTTTGCAAGTTGTCCTTCTCCTTAAAAGCTTCGAACTGAGTTCACAGGAGCTTCACAGCTTCATTGGCATCTTCTACTGATGTAGAAGGAGCAGGCTGAATCACAGTGTTATGAGGAGGAACAGCATGATAAGCACTACCCCCAGCACCTGACTGACTGGGTGTAGGTTGGACTTGTACAGGAGGTATTTGAGTAGGTGCTACCCCCAGCCCTGCATTAGCAGGCACCGACGATGCTATGATTTCAGAATTCGTAGGTGGTACGGTCGGTGATACTGTGTGCTGAGCCACAATGATGGAATGTATACTTGCGACCATTTCCACCATTGTCTTCAGTTTATCTTCTAATGCAGCTATTCTTTGTTCTTGACTAGCTGAACTGGAAGCATCGGGATCTTCACTGACAACGTAAGCGGTCACTTCTCTGAGTACAGTGGAGGACATTGTCTGCTCTGAGCTTTTGCTGTATGCATCATAATCGGAGAAAGAATCATCTCCTAAATAAGAAGGAAGGAGACGTTCAGAAGAATCTTGAAGATTCCTTTGACCGATTGTGTCTCGGCTTCGAGATCTGGTATGTTGGAATACTCCTTCAGAAGATTCCTGGAGTAAATCCAAATACCGTTGGCTTAGCTTGCGAGGCTTCCCGTGCTTAGAGCACTTCCTACCCTCAGTGTCTCTGGAAGTCATGTTGACGGAAGCGTACAAAACTTCGTCTTCATCTTCCGACATAGGTTCAGAGTTAAAAAAGTTCAGACGATCGAAAACAGATCGTCTAGTTGTTTGACAACAACACTTGATAACAACCTTGTGATTACAATGATGATGATCACTTGGTTGAATTGGAAGTGTTGAAGTGTTGTCCCGCCTTTGCTTGAGGTGTTCTCGGAGATCGGGAACAACAACGGGACGAGGAAAAGTTCGAGGGATATGTTCTTTGATAACATTCGGAACATGATTCCGGTTCTTCAAATGTTTTATCCCTTGAGTGTACAGGGAAGTGCTCATTTCATTGGCATAGGTGTCCGGATTCTTGATCCTGGAAGTTTGTTTCTGATGATGTTTAATCTTCGGCATTGGCTGTTTGCGTTTTACCGAAGTTGGCCTGTTGAGATAAGTTCTTAGATCAGCAAACTCACCCCCAGGGGTTTCTGTTTGAGACACCAGCAATTTTTCCTGTCTTGAACGGGAGATTTTGAGGGTTGAGAGATCTTGGAACTCTGCTACCGGAGTAGGCAGAATACCTCTTTGATCAGTACAAGTTCTTTTAACATGGAGAGAAGAATCCTTGTTTGAAAGAGTTTTTGTACTGACTGATGCCGAAGCACGTTCAGTGTGATCTTCTACGATAAAGACCGAAGAAGGCTGAGAAAAGACCAAAGGGCCTTTTTCTTTATTTTGTAAAGAAGGGTTAGCTAAAGAGCACTTCCCTCTGTTGTCTTCCAAGTCAAGGGACGAGAAAGTCTGAGAAAAGACCAAAGGGCCCATTCCTTTGTTCTGAAGAGTAGGAGGAATAGCCAAAAGACTACCCCCAGTGGATTACGCAGGAGCAGCAGGGTGTTGGAGAGGAGCAGCACTCTTCCCTTTATTGTGAGAAGAAGAGAGATTAGCCAAAGGGCTGTCTCTCTTAGATTGTACAGGCATGTTTTGCGCATGGGTGGATGGCGCACTGGCAGGTTGCGCAGGAGAGTCCTTGACAGAGAACTTTCTGGTTCTGGCCACAGACACTGTGGTTTGCGCATCAGGAGTTCTGGCCACAAAGTGTTTAGGATGCACTCTAGTTGCTGGAGTATTGGTTTGCGCAGGAAGATTGGCAGCCAACTACGCCAGAGGCAGAGGAGTCTTGCACCTTGATAGGGCAGCATATGAAGTCTCTTATGCACTGGCAGCAGCAGATTGTGCAGCGTTCTTGCCAGAGACAGATTGTGCAACAGTCTTAGTGACAGCAAATATAGACTGTGCAGCAGATTGCACAGTAGGCTTCTTGGAAGACTGCACAGCAGTCTTGCTGGCAGAGTTAATGGACTGCGTAGCAGTCTTGGAGACCCACACTGGACGCACTTTGCTCGTGGCAGAAGTGGTTGCAGTACGAGGAGTGGTCTTAGAGTTGATCATGGCTTCATAGGCTGTCTGGTTGACCCTCACAACCAGAGTCTTCTGCGTCTTCCCGATAGACGCTACGTCACATTGAGTTGTCACATCCTCATCGGAGGAGAAAGTCGTCCCCAGCAGAGTCGCCATTTTGTTTGCAAAAACAAAAGTATAAAACTTTATTGATACAAACTTTGTAAAGATTACAAGAATTATGGAAAAGTACAACTGTAGGAATCCAATCTAGAAGACGATTGCTTTATCCCTTCGACGATATGAACTTTGAAGACGGTAGCCTCTGAAGTTGAAGTTGAAGGCAAAAAGCATCGGAAGTTGAAGGCAAAAGCCTCGGAAGAATGCAGCAGCACTTGGGCAAGAACTTCTGAACTCTCTGAACTTTTATGTCTGATCTCTCTATCTGATCTGATCCCTGATCCCCTTGAATGAAGACTTGAAACTCTATTTATAGAGTTCTGGAAATAACTAATTTTTAGTTATTCTGAATGGCGCAAGTGGGATTGCGCAGGAACTGGATTGCGCAGCATCAGACTGCGCAGGCAGTTGTCTGGTCATGGGCTGACTGTCTTGGACACATGGCATCATTTGATTGAAATGCGCATGATCGTATGAAGACGGTTGCCACGTAACGAGCAATTAATGGCATGAATGCCACGTGTACTTTTGTCAATTGTCAGGATGAAGTGCGCCACATGAATTGCGCAGACTTCGGATTGCGCTAAAATAGTTTGTGCAGACACTGGATTGCGCAGGCACTGGATTGTACTACATGTACAGCTGTCCTCGAGCACTGTGCGGCACAATAAACGAACAGTCTCCTCGTTCTTTGTGCTGTCAGCTGTCAGAAAGATTTGATTTTGTCAGATAATGATGACATTGCCACATCAGCCTGCGCAGTTGAAAGTGTGCGCAGTCCGGTGTGCGCAATCGGAATGATACGCAATCTGATGTCTGCACAGTTCATTTGAAAGTTGTATTTCTTGATTTTCTGACTTTGTTGATAGGTGCAACTTAATTTTTTAGGACCTACAGTATTGACAGATTTGGGTTGGCATATGCTCCTATTTGAAGGCGATTCCTGATCAACCTATTAAGAATTTTAGGAATCTAATTGAACACGTCCGTTGACAACATATACGAGATGACAACCCCATTTATAGAATTATTTTTCATCGATTATATTGCTGTCAAACTATTTTCTAAGTTCGAGAAAAACCTATTTTAAAACTGTCTAAAAATTTAGAAATTTCTCCGATACGACGTGCGTCTCGCCATTTCGGGCGACGTGGTCGCGAACCAAAAGCATCGAAAGCTGCGTAATGGTTTAGTGGACATGTGGGCTTTGACGAAATTCAAATTGGTCGCGTGTGCGCGACGAATTTGATGCGTATCCGTCAAAATTCACCGTATCGAGCACTTTGCAAATTTCCTAATTACTTTGTGCACGTTTGTTAGATCGAGACGAAACTTGCACCAACAGGACCGTATCATTTTTCTGGTCATGTATGCCAAGTTTGGTCCGATTCTGAGACAGTTGGTCAGATCGCCGTTTTGCAGGCCCCACGGTCCGACTCAACTGATGATTTTGTGCACGGCCCGCCGAAATCCAAATTTGGACATACAGTTGGGTTCGTATCATCAAAACAAATTCGTAGACATGTAGTTTGACGACTTTAGAGACCATTGACTCTGGCATATTTTTCGGTGCAAAGCGGGTCCAACGGCGGACACCATTTTTGCCCAAAATTACCGTTTTGCCCCTGTGTCTAGAATTGGACTTAAGGACAGGCAATCCTAGCTAATTTGACTATTCTGAGAATGTTGGCAATGTTTATTTTAGCTTTCGGAGACAGTTGTGAGATGTTGAATTATTTGGCTCACTAGTTGACTATATTTTGTGGGATCTGCGTGCAACCTCCAGGCAAGTATAACTTGCCTTCCTCTACTGTTTTACTTATATGCATTTTTTTTTCGTTTTTTAGTCATTTGATTATTTATGGACATGTGCTTTTCGTGTTATTTTCTGTGGAGTTGTTTTTATTGTTTATAGCCGTGTTCATGTTTGGTCTTGTGGTTCCCACTTGGAGTTTTTTGTTCGTACCTTGCTTGAGTTGTGTCATAGAACGAGTACGTGTAGTGAACTACCATAGCCTTGATTTTCGTTTTGCACAACCAGAGGGTCCACACTCGGGATGAGGGTTGTTTGGTGCACCAGAGAGTCCACACACGGGACGAGGGTATTTGTCGTGATCATTGGCACCAGAGAGTCCACACTCGGGATGAGGGTTGACCAATTACACCAGAGAGTCCACACACGGGACGAGGGTGTCTTGCCGTGAGCTAATCAGAGAGTCCACACTCGGGACGAGGGTTAGTGCTTAGTTCAAACTAGAGAGTCCACACTCGGAACGAGGGTTTGGTTTCTTCCATTGATCTCGTGATTATCGTTCATCCGGCAGTTCATTTATGCGTAGTTGTTCTAGTGTTCGTGTTCGTGTTCATGTTCGTATTCGTATTCGAGTTCGTGTTTGTAGTCATTTGTCGTGTTCCTGTTTTCTTGTTTATTTTCTTGCGCATGATAAAACTGTTAGATAGGCATGTATATTATGTATCTTGCTATATCCTCTGAGGACCTGATGATCTCCTCAGGTTTAGCGAATGCATGGAGTTAGCTAGTAGTTCTGGATGGCGGAGGATTTGCAATTCTTGTGGGATTCAGGTATCGTTATCGTGTTTATTATCCGCTCGTGCTTTCATACCTTGTCATGAGATATCCTATTCCTTGATTCAGTTTTAGACTCTTGTTATTTTTTTTAGAGTCTTATCGGACATTTATGCTAGTGGGCTGCAGACCACGACCCATAGTGTTCATTCATATTTCATATTCTTATTGTGGATTGAGATATAGATTTGTTTGCCATGATTTGGTAGTATACCATAGCCTTGACAGCGTTTACGTATTCGAGTCGGGTTGGAGTCCGCTCGATACGTAGCTGGCTTGCTCACGAGCTCGCGTCCAAAAATCGGGTGCGGGTCGTGACAAGAAGCAAGTGCGGCATGAGAAGCAGATGTAACACCCCAGTCCCAAAATATGTATTGGGCCAGGATACGGTACATGCCAGCAACACTTCACCAATCGGCCAAATCTCATAATTAGCCCATTAGCAAAATACTTAAGCTGTAAATCATGATAACAACCCAGAATATAATACAAGTCATAGGTACACAGCTAACCTCATCCACACAGAAAATAAGACACGAGATATCAAGTCCAATAAAATGATACTAATAAAGAAATCTGTCCAATATGAAATATGAAATGTAACTGTGCGGGTAAGACATCCCGAAACCACAGTAAAAAGGAAACAAAGTATCAACTACATGTCCACTGATAAAAAGAAAGAAAATAATATATCATTCTAAAATAAAGAGACATGTCTCAAGAGAAGTCCTTGGCCACTATCTCATCCTCCTACGAAGGTACGTCACCTGTCTCCACTCCAGAACCATAAACCTCCGGGAAGTCCTCCTCTCTAACTAAGCCTGGAGAGATAACCAGGTCCTCAGAGGACTAGCAAGACACATAATATACATGTCTACTTTGACAGTTTTAACATGCAAGGAAGGATAGGTAATAGTACAAGAAATAAAGATTGCAGAGTAGTACAAGAATAAAATATAAGAAAATGGCATGCCATAGAGAATCGTGCTGATAAACATGACTAAGAATAAATCGGAGTAAACCGCAGCTCAGTGGGGACTCACGGTCCTATAGATCATATCTCAGTGGGGGCTCACAACCTATAGTAAGTCTCTATCGCAGCTCAGTGGGGGCTCACAACAGAGGGTAGTCAAGTATAGCCATTGTCTATCACAAGGTCCTCGTCTAGAACTACGAGTCAAGTCAAGTGAAAAAGTCAATAAGTCAAGTCCAGCTCAATCATGTCAAAGGGACACGACATGGGCTAAGCAATACTATCACTAGATATGAACACGATAGAAAAATATGGCTAGTAACATGAGAAAAAAAAGAGTAATAATCTACGTGCACGTAAAACTGGAAAGTACCCATAATATGAAACAGGAAAAAAATATGTACCAAGTGAGAAATAAAAGAATAACAGTATAGAAAAACATGTAAGTACTGTAAAGTTTGGCAAGGTGTACTGTCCTGGTGTAGACTCAACCACGTCTAAATAACATGTCAGATCAAATGTTCGCGAAAGCTGAACTCCTGCAACTGTCCTCGGATGATGAAATAGACATTGCCAATATTCCCAGAATAAGCAAAATAGCTAGGATAGGCTACCCATAAGTCCAATTCTGGATATAGGGGCAAAACGGTAATTCGGGTCAAAATAGTGTCCGCTGTTGGACCCACTTTGCACCAAAATACGTGCCAGAGTCAATGGTCTCTAAAGTCATCAAAGTATATGTTTACAGATTCGTTTTGATGAGACGAACCCAACAGTATGTCCAAAGTTAGATTCCGGCGGGCCGTGCACAAACTCGCCGGTTGAGTTAGATCGTGGGGCTCGCAAAACGGCGATCCGGTCAACTGTCTCGAATTTGAACCAAACTTGGCATATAGGACTAGAAAAATGATACAGTTCTGCTGGCGCAAGTTTTGTCTCGATTTGACGAATGTGCACAAAGTAATTGGAGAATTTCGAAAAGGCCGATACGGTAAATTTTGACGGATACACATCAAATTCGTCTCGCACGCGCAACCAATTTGAATTTCGTCAAAGCCCACACATCTACGAAGTCGATATGCACCTTTCGATACTTTCGGTTCGCGACCACGTCGTCTGGTTTGGCGGGACGCACGTTGTATCGGAAGAATTTTATAATTTTTGAAAACAGTTTCGTCAAGTTTTTACTGATTTTTAATCAGACTTTTCTTGATGTATGATAAATGAAATCAAATTCCGTAAGCAGTGTCTAGAAGGTGTATTGGTTGTCTTCAATCATATTCAGGTGGATTTGTAAATTAATCGAAGGATCGGTGATTAACCACCTTCCAAAATAGAGTTTAATCTAAACATACTGTTAAGCACCACATGCATATATGGTCGATTTCACCGATATTTACAGATATTTTTACCAGAAATTAATTGTAATTAAATTAAAACTGATTGAAAGGAAAGCTAGAGGGTTATGTGGGTCATGCATAGGAATTTATGGTTTGGGAAACGATCGAGTAGGATTCGAGAAATAAGGGTCGAAATAGAGGTACCTCGTAGTTTCGAAACAGAGGTGCTCTGTTTTCGCGGCTACTGCTGCTCTTTTCCGCGACTGCTGCAGCGGCTCCGACGAACGCTCCGCTGTTAAAGGAGTCTAGGGATGCGCGTGCAGGTGTCAGGGTGATCGGGGCTTGATGGTTGGGGTTGGGATGGAATATCGAGAGAAAAATCTATGAAAAACCTATCTGAACTACATGTGTATATATATATATATATATATATATATATATATATATTTTTATATATATATATATATATATATATATATATATATATATATGTTCTTCTTCTTCTTGAGATAAATTTCCTGATTTAATTCAAATTTTGATTGGATTTTGTGTAATCCAATGGAGAATAGTACTAGGCTTGTATTGGAGAAATTTCGGTTTAAAATGGTAGAGATTTGATCGATTTCAAAACCAAGTGAAATCCTCGGATTTCCTATACTCAGTACACGGGTTTGGAAGAAGCACTGTTCATATATATATATATATATATATATATATATATATATATATATATATATATATATATATATATATAATATATATATATATATATATATATATATATATATATATATATATATATATATATATATATGTATAATTCTCCAAAAATCTAATAAAATCTCAATACTATCTATTCCTAGTGTATGGCCTATTTATAGAAATGTGTACATATATAGATAAATTCATTTAACAATGAAATAATAAAAATAACCAATAATAATAAAATAATTCTATTTTATAACAACAAAATTAATAATAATAATAATAATAATAATAATAATAATAATAATAATAATTCTTATAACAAACTAAAATAACCCAATAAGGGGGTTAGGATTGGGTGTCACCTTATACCTCTAATTTAACTGGTCCAATAATCGTACAATAATCTAAAGTGTCATATAATATTATTAATACCTTATATTATACTTCTAACAATTATTTTAGAAAATATTTATCAATACCTAGAAATAAATATGAAATATTTGTACACACATAAAATATGTCTACATGGCGTACACTAAATGCCTACATGGCTTATGTTGGATTCGGGTCAAGTCCGGGCTAAATTGGTCCAGCCGGGTCTCTTAAAAGTTAAAAATCTAATTAACAAATAAATAAATCATCTGTGGGGGTTAAGTCGCAACTTGGCCTGGTTTTTCTAGTTAGAATACACCTATCGCTCAGTTTTCCTTACTATGGCTAAAATACTAGTCAAAGTACTCGACTATACTTTTCGTGCCACAGTTCCTAGTCATCGTGTACTCCAAAACTAAACCATGGCTAATGTCATCTATAATAATAACTAAATAATTAAAAATATTCATAAAATCCATAAAATCCTATTTTAAATCAAATAAATAATAAAAAATAATTCAAAATTTTAGGGGTGTTACATTCTACCCCCCTAAAAGAATTTCGTCCTCGAAATTAAAATCACTCACTACAGTAAAAAAAATATATATGCCTATGGTTCTAAGATGTCTAAGGTGTGCTATGTTTCTATTGTTATTCCTAAGCAAACATGTAACAAACAAGCATAATTAATATTCTACTCTCTACCATTATCATGAAACCTTAGGTTGTTACCTTTATTTGCTCCTTGTGTTGCTGCCCTGTCTTCAATTGTCATGGTAAAGGCCTGTCCTTGTCGTTGTGCTCCCGCCTGCTGTCTCGCTTGCGTGAACTGCGTTACCTGGTCGGTGAGTGGTCCACGTGGATATCCTCCTTGAGCTGGTACTATTGGTGTTAGTGGTGCTGGTGGGCCTCTTGTTGGGCAATCCCGAATTTGATGCTGGTTGTAACCACAGTTTAAACATAGGCCCAACCTTCTGCGACAATCATTTTGGACTTGTCCTTTTCTTTTGCAATATTGACAAACGGGAAGCTCTGAAATTGGGTATGGGGCAGTTCTTGGTCGTTGGCGTATGGTGTGTCTCTCTGGTCCTCCAGGTGATGCTTTATCCGATGGTGTCGCTGGTTGCGGTCGCTTCTCGTTGGTCCCCTTTCGATGGATTCGCTCTAAACATCTTGCTGCGGTAAGAACTCTGGAGTAAGTGGTAGGTGCAGCTGCTCCAATATGCTCTTGTAGTCTATAGTTCAGCCCTTCGTAGAATTTTTTGGCCTTCTCTTCTTCAGTCTGGATCAATGTAGGTGCGAAGCGGCTCAGTCGTAGAAACTCGGCGTTGTATTCTTCCACAGTCATGCTACCTTGCTCGAGGTGCATAAATTGTCTTCGAAGCTCTTCTTTGAAAGTGGCAGGGATAAACATCTCTAGGAAGAGTTTGGAGAATTCCTTCCAAGTGACATTATCATGCCCAAGTCTTCTTTCCTCCGTAAGCCACCAGTGGTGCGCATTGTCCGTTAGCTGCATCCTGACGGCAGTCATCCAACGATCTCTTGGTAACTCGACTGCCTCCAACTGCTGCTCAATGTTGGTGAGCAATTCATGAACTTCGGTGGGCTCCTCCATGCCCAAGAACTTGTCCGGCTTCAACTGGCGAAAGTTTGCGATGGTTTCCGTCGTCGTCTGGGGAACTGGTGGAGTCGCTCTTTCTAGTGCTGACGCGATGCGATCCTCGATGTGCTCCGTCTGTCTCTGCTGGGCCTCCAACTGAACTTGTTGTTGCGTTTGTATCATCACGTAGATGGTCTGGAAAAGCTGCTGGGGATCCATCGTCTTTCCAAGCTGGGGAAACATCATCGGTAGAATCGATGGCAGTGCTGGCATGGATGGGATGTCGTCTCTCCTGACCCTAGGTGGGTGCGAAGTTGTTGGATCGTCTGGTTGGGTAGAAGAACCTCCAACCGGTGGCGGGGTCGTATCGACATGAGTCACTATAGCGCCCTGTGGGGTGACGGCGGGGTACTCGTCACTGTCTTGCGGGTTCATTTTACTGTACTCAAACGAAACTTATAAGCTAAAGAAAAAGTGATATCAAGCAGGATGCATGTCAAGGAAATAATTTCGAAGTTGAAATATAGAGTTCAAGGACGAGAAACAATATAAAGATGTGGATGAGATCCTAAGGGTCTTTCTATCCTATTCGCAGGCTCACATCGGTACAATAACGTAACCGAAGTGATTAACGTAGACTTGCATGGGCCACCACAAAAACATGTAATGCCCCAGTCCCAAAATATGTATTGGGCCAGGATGCGGTACATGCCAGCAACACTTCACCAATGGGCCAAATCTCATAATAAGCCCATTAGCAAAATGCTTAAGCTGTAAATCATGATAACAACCCAGAATATAATACAAGTCACAGGTACACAGCTAATCTCATCCACACAGAAAATAAGACATGAGATATCAAGTCCAATAAAATGATACTAATAAAGAAATCTGTCCAACATGAAATATGAAATGTAACTGTGCGGGTAAGACATCTCGAAACTACAGTAAAAAGGAAACAAAGTATCAACTACATGTCCACTGATGAAAAGAAAGAAAATAATGTATCAGTCTAAAATAAAGAGACATGTCTCAAGAGAAGTCCTCGGCCACTATCTCGTCCTCCTGTGAAGGTACGTCACCTGTCTCCACTCCAAAACCATAAACCTCGGGAAGTCCTCATCTCTAACTAAGCCTGGAGAGATAACCAGGTCCTCAGGGGACTAGTAAGACACATAATATACATGTCTACTTTGACAGTTTTAACATGCAAGGAAGGATAGGTAATAGTACAAGAAATAAAGATTGCAGAGTAGTACAAGAATAAAATATAAGGAAATGACATGCCATAGAGAATCGTGCTAATAAATATGACTAAGAATAAATTAGAGTAAACCGCAGCTCAGTGGGGACTCACGGTCCTATAGATCACATCTCAGTGGGGGCTCACAATAGAGAGTAGTCAAGTATAGCCATCGTCTATCACAAGGTCCTCGCCTAGAACTTCGAGTCAAGTCCAGCTCAATCATGTCAAAGGGACACGACAGGGGCTAAGCAATACTATCACTATACATGAACACGATAGAAAATATGGTTAGTAACATGAGAAAAGAAAGAGTAATAATCTACGTGCACATAAAACTGAAAAGTACCCATGATATGAAACATGAGAGAAATAAGTACCAAGTGAGACATAAAAGAATAGCAGTATAGAAAATCATGTAAGTACTGTAAAGTTTGGCAAGGTGTACTTGCCTGGTGTAGACTCAACCACGTCTAAATAACCTGTCAGATCAAATGTCCGCAAAAGCTGAACTCCTGCAACTGTTCTGGGATGCTGAAACAGACATTGCCAATATTTCCAAAATAAGCAAAATAGCTAGGATAGGCTACCCATAAGTCTAATTCTGGACACATGGACAAACGATAATTTTGGGTCAAAAATAGTGTTCGTCGTTGGATCCGCTTTACACCGAAATACGTGCCAAAGTCATTGGTCTCTAAAGTAATCAAACTATAAGTCTACGGATTCGTTTTGAGGAGACGAACCCAACTGTATGTCCAAAGTTGGATTCCGACGGGCCGTGCACAAATTCGTCGGTTGAATTGGATCGTGGGGCCCTCAAAATGGCAATTCGGTTAACTGTCTCAGATTCGAACCAACTTGGCATACAGGACCAGATAAATGATACGGTCATGCTGGCGCAAGTTTCGTCTCGATTTGACGAATGTACACAAAATAATTGGAGAATTTCGAAAAGGTCGATACGGTAAATTTTGACGAATGCGCATCAAATTTGTCGCGCACGCGCAACCAATTTAAATTTCATCAAAGCTCACACGTCCACGAAGTCGATACGCACCTTTCGATGCTTTCGGTTCGCGACCACATCGTCCGGTTTGGCGGAACGCACGTTGTATCGGAAGAATTTTATAATTTTTGAAAATAGTTTCATCAAATTTTTACTGATTTTTAATCATACTTTTCTTGATGTATGATAAATAAAATCAAATTCCGTAAGCAGTGTCTAAAAGGTGTATTGGTTGTCTTCAATCCTATTCAGGTGGATTTGTAAATTAATCGAAGGATCGATGATTAACCGCCTTCCAAAATAGAGTTTAATCTAAACATACTGTTAAGCACCACATGCGTATATGGTCGATTCACCCATATTTACAGATATTTTTTACCAGTAATTAATTGTAATTAAATTAAAACTGATTGAAAGGAAAGCTAGAGGGTTATGTAGGTTATGCGTGGGAATTTATGGTTTGGGAAACGATCGAGTAGGATTCGAGAAATAAGGGTCGAAATAGAGGTACCTCGTAGTTTCGAAACAGAGGTGCTCTGTTTTCGCGGCTGCTGCTGCTCTTTCCCGCGATTGCTGCGACGGCTCTGGCGAATGCTCCGCTGTTGAAGGAGGCTAGGGATGAGCGTGCGGGTGTCAGGGTGATCAGGGCTTGTTGGTTGGGTTTGGGATGGAATATCGAGAGAAAAATCTATCGGAACTACATGTATATATATGTTCTTCTTCTTCTTGAGATAAATTTCCTGATTTAATTTAAATTTTGATTGGATTTTGTGTAATCCAATGGAGAGTAGTACTAGGCTTGTATTGGAGAAATTTCTGTTTAAAATGGTAGAGATTTGATCGATTTCAAAACTAAGTGAAATCCTCGGATTTCCTATACTCAACGCACGGGTTTGGAAGAGGCACTGTTTATATATATATATATATATATATATATATATATATATATATATATATATATATATATATATATATATATATATATATATATATATATATATATATATATAATTCCCAAAAAATCTAATAAAATCTCAATACTATCTATTCCTAGTGTATGGCCTATTTATAGAAATATGTACATATATAGATAAATTCATTTAACAATGAAATAATAAAAGTAACCAATAATAATAAAATAATTCTATTTAATAACAACAAAATTAATAATAATAATAATTCTAATAACAAACTAAAATAACCCAATAAGGGGGTTAGGATTGGGTGTCACCTTATACCTCTAATTTAACTGGTCCAATAATCGTACAATAATCTAAAGTGTCATATAATATTAATAATACCTTATATTGTACTTCTAACAATTATTTTAGAAAATATTTATCAATACCTAGAAATAAATATGAAATATTTGTACACACATAAAATATATCTACATGGCGTACACTAAATGCCTACATGGGCTTATGTTGGATTCGGGTCAATTTCGGGCTAAATTGGTTCAACCGGGTCTTTTAAAAGTCAAAAATCTAATTAACAAATAAATAAATCATCTGTGGGGGTTAAATCGCAACTTAGCATGGTTTTCCTAGTTAGAACACACCGAACGCTCAGTTTTCCTTACTATGGCTAAAATACTAGTCAAAGCACTCGACTATACTTTTCGTGCCACAATTTCTAGTCATCGTGTACTCCAAAACTAAACCATGGCTAATGTCATCTATAATAATAACTAAATAATTAAAAGTATTCATAAAATCTATAAAATCCTATTTTAAATCAAATAAATAATAAAAAATAATTCAAAAATTCAGGGGTGTTACAACAGAGCAACGTGATGTCTCTCCCGACTCAGCCGTAGAGTCTATCCTCGAGGCACAACCCGCTTAATATAGGACTTGATTCCGAAGAAGCCTTTCCATAACAATAAAAGGATCTTAATTCAATCGTTCCCGTTCGACCGTTTTCAATCGATTTCGATCTATCGGTTCCGACTGAATCGGTAGCGATGGTGTTCCTTTCTCGCGCACCTCGTAGATAGAAACGGGATACAATATAGGGATGGGGCACTATACCATAACCAACTAAAAAAAAGTTTTTTCCTCGAAACTTAAGAATAGAACCTACCTCTAAGAGAACAATGAAGAAGATTTCTCCTTCATCTTCGATTCACGCTCCCAGGTCGATTCCTCAACCGAATGGTTTCTCCAGAAAACACGGACGAAATGGATAACACAGTTTTGAAGCAGTTTATCCTTACGCTCCAAGATTTGTACATGATCTTCTACATATAATAAGTCCGTCTTCAGATCCAGCTGACCTAAATCTACAACATGACTCAGATCGCGCATGTATTTCCGCAACTGCGAGACGTGGAAGATATTGTGCACATCGACAGTGCAGGCGATAAGGCAATTTGGTAAGCTACTGGGGTGACTCACTTCAATATCTCGAAGGGAGCAACAAATCTCGGACTCAGCTTCCCTTTTGCACCGAATCTGGTAACTTCTCGCATGGGTGTCACCTTCAAGAATACATGGTCGCCTTCCAAGAACTCGAGGGGACGTCGATACATGTCGGCATAGCTCTTTTGTCGACTTTATGCTATCTTCATTCTCTCCCGTATCAGTTTAACTTTTTGTACGGTCTGCTCTACTAGCTCTGGGCCAAGTATTTGTCGTTTTTCGACTTCATCCCAACAAATGGGCGATCTGCACTTCCGGCCGTACAAAGTTTCATACGACGCCATTTGGATGTTGGACTGGTAGCTGTTGTTATATGCAAATTCGGCCAATGGTAGATGAACGTCCCAGCTTGACTTCAAGTCGATCGCACAGAGTTGTAACATGTCTTCGAGAATCTGGTTCACCCACTCTGTTTGGCCGTCGGTCTGAGGATGATAAGCTGAGCTAAACTTCAACTTGGTCCCCAACGCTGAGTGAAGGCTACACCAGAAGCGTGACACGAACCGTCCATCCCTATCCGAGACACCCCGTGCAGCCGAACTATTTTATCAAGATATATCTGAGCAAGGCGGTATACTTCAACTTGGTCCCCAACGCTGAGTGAAGGCTACACCAGAAGCATGACACGAACCGTCCATCCCTATCCGAGACACCCCGTGCAGCCGAACTATTTTATCAAGATATATCTGAGCAAGGCGGTCGACGCTCCAAGTGACTTTAATGGCAATGAAGTGCGTTGACTTGGTTAATCGATCGACGATGACCCATATGACATCGTTCCCTCATAGAAGTGTTCTTCTCTTTAAGTTTGCAGACGCTACAATAAAATAAAACAAAGAAAAGAAGAAAACACAAAAGAAACTCCTTACTGGGGTGAACAAGGTCACCGATGCTCAGAGTAAGATTCGTCCTACGCGATCTGCTCCTAGCTAGGAACCAACAAGTTCTAGCAAGAACTTCTGGAACGCTCTTAATCGTACTTTTTGAAGAACTTGGAACTCAAATTTGATGATGGCGTATAGGCTTTCTGTAAGCACGTGGACTCTAGTAGTCTCTCCTTTTTCCAACCACTGAATGGAGATAGAGCTTTTTTATTTGTAGAGAAGACTAGCACCTATGCGTGCATGTAGTTGCATATGCGCACATACGCGCTGTCTGACCAGATCCCATAAAATCTGGATACCAAAGTCCTATACGCGACACAACAACGTGATGCACGCAGGCAACGCCGCCAGCGCCGCCCATGTCGTGTGCTGACAGCGCCGAAAGCAAACAAGCGAAGCTGCATACGCGCCTAGCATGTGCCACGATAGTGCGCCATAAAAGTGCACTACGAGCGTATGCCACACGAGTACGCCATGCTAGCTAGTGCGCCACACAAGTACCAGCATGTTGCACGTAGACAACGCCGCCCACGCCGCGTGCTGACAGCGTTAAAAACAAACAAGCGAAACTGTATACACGCCTAGCATACGTCACGAGAGTACGCCACGAAAGTGGGCCACGAGCGTACGCCATGCTAGAGCGCCACACAAGTATGTCACGCTAGTGCGCCACGCAAGTATGTCACGCTAGTGCGTCACACTCATACGCCTCGTGCACAAAAGGAGCACCTCGATGCGTTCGTGTGCAAAGTGTCCATCAAAGTGCCACTTTGCACCCCGAGTCCGAGTCGCTAAGTCCCCCATGGATCCCAAAGTGAGTGGCAAAATAAAAATTTGTTCCTTGTGATTTAAACTTGATCCTCTAGAAAAATTAACCCATGTGCATACTCCAATACAAGCATATATAGCTATATATTGAGATATATATCATCGTGGTTTTTCAATGTGGGACTAAATTTCCTAAAGTCAAGTGAAAATACCAACACCAATATATACGTTTACATTCATTCACGAAGACTAGTAAGAAAATCAAGAAACTAACTTCATTTACCAATCCAAATCTCCAACTTTATTCAAAGACAATGCAATATATGGAATCCTATTTAGAAGGGAAAAAAAAATTGCTGGAAGGCTTCAAAGATGAACGTAAGGACGCAGCATGCATGCATATATATATACTCGTACAAATAACATGTTTACATATCATGAGCGTCCGCGTTCTAGCATCTTGTGGTACTCCACTGGACAAGACAAACAAGAGTGCACTATAACAAGTCACAACAGAAAAATCAAGTATCAAGCCAGGAGTGCGTTATTCGATCAATGCAACGCGCTCTGTACCCGTAGTTGCTCGTAGAACCTCCTGATGAAGTCCTCGGCCTCGTCGTCCACCTCTCGGGAGTTAGAACCCTCTTCTGCTAAATATTCCACCCCATGGACGGAGAATGGTGAACGCAGAGGCAGTGGGCTCCTGTTAATCTCTCCTGAAGCTAGCTCCCAGGAGAGTCCGGAGCAAGGGGAGGGGGAGTAATTGATCCTCGGCACATTGGCAGCCGGCCTAGGCGTCTCGTCCCCCTCGTCAACCACTGCACCGAGGCAAGGGAAGTGGTTGCCGCGGCGCTTCCCGTGGAAGAAGACAGGGTTGGGGCTGGTGGTGCACGAGAACTCATATTCTTGTAGGCCAAAGCCATGCCCATGGGAAGGAGGCCGGTGGCGGTGGTGGTGGAAGACGAGGTTGCCGAGGTTCCTGCCCAATATCTTCCCTGATCTCCTCATGACGAGGTTCATGTCCATGAGGGGCTTCCTCTTGGAGAGAAGTCCCTTCCTCGTCATGAAGAAGGCGACGCGAAGGAAGCTCCATAGTCTCTTGGCGGCAGCCGCAGAATGTAGCTCCATTGGAGAGTAGGACGATTAATGGTTTCGGAACATATGAGGAGTTAGACTTGGGAGGGGTTGGATGGCTTATATATAGTCGGAAGAAGGAAATAATAATTTGTAGGCTTTACTAATTAGAAAAGGAAATACTTAATGGAGAAGAGAAGGTAGCGGACTATGGACTTATGGAGCCTCTCCGCTGCAAATGAACCAAGACGAACTGCTCGAAGCTCGGCTCCATAAAACCTTGTTTGAGTTCGGTTCGTTTAGTAAACAAGTCGAGCTCAAGCTTCATTTTCGAGCTCGTTTAATAAACGAGTCGAGTCCAAGCTTAGAAATACTCGGCTCGTTTGAGCTCGCGAGCTGGCTCGCTTATAAGCTTTTGAGCTGGCTCGTTTAGGAGCTTGTTTAGAAGCTCGTTTGTTCTTTGTTGAGTTCTAATTTTATATATGTTTGTATAACAATATGGTTGTATGCATTATATATTTATATGTCCTTAATAATTGATATTAAGAAACCTTTTTTAATTAAATTTTTATAAATAAATTGTTAATATTACAGGTACGTGAATTCAGACCTAACTAGTTTGAAATCGAGCTCGTTAAGCTTAAAATCAAGCTTAACGAGCTTGATTTTGAGCTTATCGAGCGTGTTTATCAAGCTTGCATATCAAGCCAACCTCGAGCTCAAAACAAACCAAGCTCAAGCTTAATACAAATAAGCTCGAGGTTGCTAAGCATAAAATTAATATTTAAACAATAGTTGCTAATTATATTGACAGTTGGTTCATATCAGAAAAAGAAGCCTAATTATACACAAAAATCATAAGTAACTCGTGATATCTTAATCTTTAAAATTTGGCCATAGAAAACCGACGGATCACATGCATCTTATCTCTTAATTTTTTCAAGGGACTAAAGAGAAAAATAAATATACTTTTAGTGTTAGTGAAATTTATGTGTCACATCTATATTGCAAGTTCTTATTTGAGTTTATAGAGTCCAACTTAATTATATAGTACTACAACTTTGTCTTATTATAAAATGCAAAGGAAGAGCTAATGAAATCACAGCATGATCAGTGGGGTTTCTCTATGAAGAACAAGACATACATTTAGATATTCAAACAGGATGAGTATCATCTTTTTGTGAGTTTTGGCATGACTGAAACCTCAAACGAGTAATTGTTGGTTGGGTCTAGAATCTGAAGCTAGCTCAACTTCTCCATTCAAAAATGAATCATGCTTATATATTGGATTCTCTATCGCAACAAATTAATTAGTCGCTAAATCAAAGCTAAATCGAACATACAAAAATTCGATCTTCTCATCTTTTAATCAGCCTAACCATTTCGGTTTCTTGTGCATACCATAATATATGTATGACTGGCCTACCTCTCCATCTGAGCCTGGTCCTCTCCACCGATCTCGATTCAAGGACAGACAATGCCAGGTTGGGGCATCAATTTAACCATAATTTACGACTATACTATTAGAATTAACCGTAGGGATTTCTGATCCCCTTTGCGATTTGCGCAGGAAGAAAAATAATAAAGAAGAGGGGAAAAAAACGTACCGAAACACACAAAATTTAACGTGGTTCACTTCTCAAGCCGAGAAGCTAGATCCATGGCTGCTGCATGCAATTTTTTTAATATATTCTGAAGATTGTGTACAAGTTGTGCCATAATACTCCTTTTATATATAGGCATAGGATATTATGGCTAGTTAATTACATGTGTAATACCCAACATACCCTTAAACTATCTTCTTTTTGTGGGCTAAACGATTCAGTCACTTAAGCAATCAAACTAGAAGGGTTCAACCAATTAGGCTCCACACAACCTAACACTAACTAATATCTTCTTTTTGTGTGCATATGTGAAACATTCACTACAAAAAAAAATAGGGTTTTGGCGACGGAATTTTCCGTCACTAATAGCGACGGCTGAGCGATGGAATTGTGACGGATTTCCGTCAAATTACAAAGTTAAATATCAATTATCTTTTATTGTTCAAAAGTGTCGATCATGCGTCGCTTGTCCGTCGGTAATCTAGTAACGGAAGTAACAACCGTCGCTAAAAAGTCGCACATCTGTCAGTAATTGGCGGAAAACACGCGAGAATGTGGCGCCAAAGTTTGCGTCAACTTAGCGACAGACATGACTTCCGTCGCTACGTCAAGTCCATCGCTAATTTGTCATAATGTTGTCCAAAATTTTGTGTTGCCTAGAATTTCGTACTTCCATGGCGACGGATTAACTAATTTCTGATACGCAAATTTTGATGGGGGTACGTCGGTAAGCCGTCGCTAAGTCGTCGAATATGTTCGACGAAATTCCGTCGCTAATCCGTCGAACGAGTCCAACGCTAAGTCGTCGCTAAGTTGCCGCTACGCTTCCGTCGCTTTTCCGTCACGTTTTCGTCGAAGCTTCGACTATCTAGCGACAAATTTTTTTAGCGACAAGTATTTTACCGACGGCATCATTTGGCCAAAAATTCGTCGCTAGTCTGTCGCTAATTTCATTTAGCGACGGATTTGTCCGTCGCCAATTGACTATTTTTTTGGTAGTGATTTGGATGTTCATTGTGTCTTAGATGCTCCATGACAATCCTGGTCCTAGGAGTGAAACAATGTCAAGTTTGCTATATATTATGCAGATGAATTATTCTACAAGCCAGAAGAAAACAAGTCCCTGATCTCTCCTAAACTAGCTAGAATTGGCTCTCATTCATGAAACATAGTACATAAAAGTCAATGAATCATACTTCATATCAATTGAGGCCAGTTGTAAAGGCCTAGCCACAAACTATGAGATGTATCTAGACTTGCCTTTTACCAAGTTAAAGTCATCCATTCATTTAAGCTTTCTGAAGTAAACCACCATTAAAGGAAATTTTAGATCACGAAGAACATATTATGTACACTACGAGTCATTCAATTTCGTTAAACAAACTCAAATACCACCAAAACCATGCACATAGGCTTGACAATCCTTTGAAGAAACAACCTCGGCAAATCACTTGGTTAAGCCTATATCGACCTTTTTCCATTTAACTAACCAATAATTGTGACATCTTCTCTTTCCCTTTTCAGGATCTTTGTGTGTGAAGTGTGTTAAAAAATCATAGTCATGCTCGTGTCCTATATGAGTACTCCCAACCTTTATTTCGCCTTTTCCCAGTGAAACTTTGTTGATGTGATCAGGCGGTGGAGGGCTAGGCATCTCATAAAGACTTCTCCGCAAAATCTTGCTTTCGTGGGAAGGTGCAATGAAAATTGGCTTCAAATCGACACTGGCTTGCGATGCAAAACGAGTCAGCAGTCATGCCCTTCTTTTCCCTGGGTCTGCTTGGTAACGATATTTTCATCGGTTTTAGGATGTTTTTGAACCGACCGTTTATAAAAACCTCTACTTGTTAATTGTTTTTGAGGCACTGGTTTTGGTCGGCTCAAAAACCCTCCAAAACCAGTGTAATGTATTTTTGGGTGGCTTTATAAACACCTCAAATCGGTGGGTTCTGAGGGGTGTATTATTTTATTCCATTTATATCCTCACAAAAAGTATATAATTTTAACTAGTAATACCCTTACCTATTTACTTTTATTCGTGTACAAAACTGTCAGAACCGTTCGCTAGTGAATTACCAAGTATGGATTGGACTGGTTTAAAAACCGCTACTTAAAAACTACCAAAAAATCGGACCCCTCATAACTGCTCATAACCGCTACTCTAAAAACACATGATAACCGCCACCCCTACAATTGCCAATTAAGCAGGCCCTTAAGTTCAAACTTCTCATTCCTTGTTTCCTACTTTACTCATGTGGGGGATGGATTTGAATGGCTAATGAAATTAAACGTTTTCAGAAATAACTCACAGACTACTTTTTCTTCTCTCTCGCCTCGCCTTGCATGTGTTTGATACTTTGATGTTCTCATACTGTTACTACAAAAACGTAAATTGTATGTGTTATTGATGTGAAAACAGCCCAACTTCTAACTAGACCGAGTAGTAACAAACAACTTGCTAAGAACAAGTACCAGGTATTGGCCTAGTTTATTCATAACTATGAATTGATCGAATTATCTCTATTTTATGCAAGGAATTGGAGAGATTTCGAAATCTCAAGCCTTCCAACAATGATTAGTGCTAGAAAATCATAGGTGGAGCAATATCGACAAGGAGAGCCCACAATTCCAAGAAAAGGAAACTATAGTACAATAAGTATCTATTGGAGTAACCTCTTGTGAGGACTATTCTTTATCATCTAACCTAGTACAGCTTGAGCTGTCCTGATGATGACTGAAACTTTCTTTCCCCAATGAGCTAGTTAATCTCTATTAATTTCGGCCAAAACTCCGGGTTCTATCTGTTGGTGCTTTTTTTACATAGAGAGAGAGCTAGTTCTCTGTCACTTTCTGTTTCCGGAATGCGTATCCTTAATACATATACTGCTTTAATATATTTATTTGATATTTATCATATATTGTTCTGTAATTAAACCCCTTTAGTTTCATATTAATTAATTTTCTGCAATTTTATTTCTGTATTTTATTTTCTGCTTTTATACTCTGCTTTAGCTATACTGTTGGTTCAGCATGAACCGAAACAAACCCCCACCTACCACCACCCCTTCCATTTAAAGCCATCCCCTTTCTCTCTCTCTTCATTACTTCACCATTAATCTTCTTCTTCCTCATAACTCCTCCCCCACCTACTCAGCCGCCAAGGCAAGTGCCAAACTTGCTTCTTGATGGATCACCATTATTATTGTTCCATCATCTTTCTTACTTGATTTTGAGCCTCTTTAGTACTTAGCATTTCCAATTTCAATGGTTCATTTCTTGTAGATCTAAGTTTAATGCATTTTCGGATTTCTTAGGTTTTGATTTAGTAAACTTTGTTATCTTTAATTTTTGATGGTTCCATGTAGTAGAGAATTTTGTTCTACCCCATTTTGACCTATGGAAGTTCAGATTTGGGCTTGGAATGAAGGATTTAGAGAGCTTGGAATCAATAGTTTCCACGGTTCTGTCCTTAGAAAAATTCGGAGAAGAAGAACAAATCCTGGCCGCATGACAGACCTGACCGCATGAGTTTTCATGCGGCAAGTCTTTTTGAGCCGCATAAGAGGAGCTGGACGCATGAAAAGTTTCAGCCGCATGAAGAGTTTCAGCCACATGAAGATTTCGGCCGCATGGCATTATCTTGGCCGCATAAGTTTTCTCAGCCGCATGAGCTTCCATTAGCCGCAGCCGCATGAGTTTCCATTTGGCCGCAGCCGCACATACTCCTGTCCATCGTAGCCGCATGAAGAGTTCGACCGCATAAGAGATTTTTAGCCGCATGGACTAAATCATTTTTCCGCCGCATGGGCACTACTTTTCTTTAGCCGCATAGACTTTGTTTCTTCCTCAGCCGCATGATACTGCACCCTCTTGGCTGCATGCCAGCGAGCCGCATGAGGCTTGGTTCCACCCTAGTCACATGAGCGAGAACCCCAGCCGCATAAGGCTTGTAACTTCTCGGACGCATAGGCATTGAGCCGCATGGAATCCTAATTACCTGGTCGCATGAACTATAGTCCCTAATGCCTTTTGGCTGATTCTCGTCCCTGAGTTAACATTGACTGACATTAATTAACATTGATTGACATGGATTGGTATTAATTAACATTAATTATGGCCTTGACATTAATAAACATGGGTTGTTATCTTAATTCAATAATAATTGATCATGCGTTCCTAGTTGGAACTAAGAGACTGGCTAGTCGTCTTATTGAAATACATGAATGAGATACGTTCATATTAACTATGAACTATTGAAATCGACTGGCTAATCCCAAATATTGGCATACAGGCACATGCAGGCTTTAATTTATTTGTTATTTTATCTTACCAAAGAAGCATGTGTACTTTATGGTCAAGGCATGATTATTTCGTGGTTAGTTTTGATTGTTGCATTACGCTATGTAAGACCTACAACCTAACCGCACGGGCATCGTTGTAGAGTTGTGAATATCGTACCCCGTACGAAAGTACTCATTCTGAATGACCATGATCCACGGCATGGGATTTCACTCAACGTAGAGACTATTAAGTTAAATAAAATAATGATTGCATGGAGAGAATGAATTCCCGAGTTCTTACATGGCATCCCTCTTGGGACTAGTAGTGCTTGTCACGCAACGTAGAGACTTTGTTACATGGCATTCCCGAGTTCTTACATGGCAACCTTTTCTTCTCCTTGGCAGCCCTCTCTTTCTCTCCTTACGTGAATCACGAATTTTGAGAAAGTTTTAGATTTTTGATCAGTAATCATGGCGGCCAGAGAATTGAGGATATATATAGGCTACGGCAGGGACCATGAGGAGAAATTAGGGTTAGGCCTCCTAACGGATCTGGATATCCCGTGTTCAGTCCGAACACACTATCCAGGCCCATTAACAATAGCTCGGTCCACTAATGAGCTATTGTTGCACTACCTCCCTAATCCTAAATTATGTTTGTGGGCTCCTTTTATTATATGCTCGTTTGGCTCCCCATGTTAAGATATCGTATGTCCGTCGATCAAATTAAGTTACTGACAACTATATTGATTCGACATCTTTTATCCTTAAGTAGTACCGCTCAACTTTATTTGTCATGTCAGATATATTCCACCTGCAGGGTTTACATGACAATCCTTATGAGCTCCTTAAGAGGACATCATCAACCCGATGTATCGGGACATGGATTCCATTTATAATCAACAACCCATCATACATACAATGTTATTACCCAATTCATAGAGGTTGTTGATCCATAATGAATCTCACTCTTTTATGAGTCAAAGTAATGCACACTGCATATACATGTCCGTTATTATATCCGGATTAAGAGTACAAGAATCCATAATAACAGAGGTGTTTGTTCTCTTATGTAGTCAGTACAAAGAGAACAACCTCAAGTGGTCATGTTCAATACACACAAAGTGTACTAGTGTAAACCTATAGTCAAGATAGACTAATACCAGATTACACTACAACCTTTCCAATAGATTGTCCAAGTCCATCTAGGTTGTGAACTATTTATATACTCTATAGAAAACTGATAATATGATCTTCTGTGTGACACCACACACCATATTATCTACAATATAGAATATCAGACATTTGCATTAATACTTGCAACAAATACAATATGCAAACATTTGCCTATATGATTCTCATTCAAAATTTAAGAAAATAAGGTTACTACAAAAGTGATGCTTTTAGTATATAACCCTAACAGCAACGAATTCTGAGTCGTACGAATGATGCTATCGTCCGACTGGATAATCTCCTCAACATTCAAATTCAATTTTGATCATTACCCCTCGAATCATTCACAACATCAATTTCGACAAACCCAAATTCACGTATCGTTCATCAGTCTATCTTAAGTCGTCGACCAACATATTTTCTCAATTCGTAATATTCCTTGCTAACTCAATCATCGAACGATATCCATTCCAATCCTCAGAGTCATTCGCATAACTTTAAAATTGAACATTTCATGCACGCTACCTACCCGTCGTGTTAACTCTTCGTATACGATCCGTATTAATTTCTTCGATTCGCTTTCACCTACTCAATCGTTTTCGAGTTTCATACTCGTGCAGTCCTTAATCTTTTGCTCGAATGATTTCCAAGACGGACCATACACCACTCGGGATTCGAGTCATCCGATCTAGTCCAAATCACGTTCGCGTTATTCGCTAAGACATGTTTCGGATTCGTTCGACGAATCCCTAACGTAATCGTTCACGTCGCATCGACGCACTAAGTCGTTCGTACTATTCCTCAAAATCCAAAACAATCTTCCGTGTACGCATAAGTGTTAGTTCAATAGCTCTTCTATCGATATACACTCTAAGTGTATCCCCGTTCTCGACCGAGCGATACTTAATATTGCTCGCGATTCGTTTGCACCAAAAGGTCGAGGTGCGCGATAATCGACACAACTTAGCCAAAGGCTGTGTGCATAACTATCTCGTTCGAACTATACTTCGGTCTCGTGTGCTCGTTCTCTATTGTTAGCGTAAGGTCGTTCAAGCACGCAACACGTTTGCTAACTTTTAGCACGTATCTTCTATCAACTCAAGGTCGGTACCGTTCGGCCCAAAGGCCTACTAACGTACCAGGCGATGGCCTACCGATGCGTTCGATGGAACGCTTGTACGAGCTTTTGAAAATATTAGACTTATTGTATGGAAATCCCGTAGGACAATCGAGAGAGAGCGCACCAACGATATCAACTTTGCGGAAGCAACATTCAGAGTTCGCGGAAACATCAGAGTTAAAGAATTCAATTGATAGTCCAAGGACGTAAAGCCGTGCTCTGATACCATTATGTCACGTCCCGCTCCCGTAGGAGCGATCGTCCTCGCTAAGGCATGATGCCGCACGAGCCTAGATTGCGCTCGTGCAAGGCGGGTTCCATAACGGCCGATTACAGCGACGGCGACGGGGTCGTCGCACAGAAGTCTCAAGCAGAGACATTGAACACACAACAGAAATTTAGAACAAGACACAATTCATTCAAAAGAAGCTCTTTATTGATATCGAAACAACTGTTACATTGGGGGCGCAAGGCCGAGATTACAATCACTCAAATTCACTCGTCTTACATTACAAATCACTCTGCTCTCTCTCTTCTCTCAATACTTGTCTCGAGCCAACGGATGCTTTGGATAGGCAATGTCCATACATTATGTTCCGTATAAGTCTTCGATTCCATACGGCCGCATGCTTCGAATCGCCAAGGAACTCCGTGCCTCGACGCATCCAAGCGAGCTCTGTGCCACGAGCTTCTACCTGTACCTGCACATAGAAACTATGTGGGTGTCAGTACTCAACTGTACTGGTGGAGTGAGCTCCTCGCCCACCCATACAAAACTGACATATTTATTTTACTTTGTGCGATACAAGCCCCTTTACGATTGTCTTTCTAGTCTTGCCTTAGGATCGATTTTAGGACCGACGTCTTGGTCTATTTTGTGTCTTTTAGATCGTTACCGTGCCTTGCACTAATAGTGTACTCATACTTTACCGCTAGACCTTTTCGTTCTAATAACGTCAACTTATCGCCTCGTGCTTGCCTTTCGTGCCATACACTGGGACGTAATGACTCGGTCGTGCAATGAACTCAATTCGTACTTTAGTATCACTGAGGCAGTGCCTCCTTGCTAACTTAACTTGTGTTGGGACAATGCGGCCATGCCTCACATCTCGAGGTCGTGCCCAGAAACTCAACATGACTTAACCAAACTTGCCCTACGGCCCTTCTCGACTTAACTCGCAACGACTAACCCGACTTGTGGAACCGATGTTGGGAACTCAAGTACGATGTCGTATTTCGTGCCGAAGCACGTGTCTTTACGTATAGCCGAATCTTAGGCTTTATAATACTTTGGGTGCAACCGAGCACACATTTCACGATTCAACGCATACTGTGCTTACACTTTCTTTGTTATGACCGACACCGTGCATGCGGATTCGCCGCTTAGCACGCTAATTATCTATATGAAAGGCCACTGGCATGACAAGCCATCGTGGACATAGCTCGGGTAGGCGACGGGTCCTTCGATGCAAGGTAGCTAGCCCCATGGAAAGCCCCCGACTACCCACGCAATAAAAGCATGCGCTGCTATAACGTCTACCCCCTAGGATGACTGGGCCCGGTGCCCCGGCGTTTAACCAGTCTAGGCATAAATCCTTGTCGACAAGGTGTCCAATGACCACGCACCTACGAGACATCTAGACTCACGTAAATGCATGGCCTAATTTGTTGGTACGAATGGAACTATACTTAGCAACTCGTGCTCTGAACCACCCTTTGCATTACGTGCATCGGGGCCGCGAGACTCCCAACTGAGGGACCGCCTCGAACATCTTAACGTGGATAGGAACGCGAGACTCCCAACCGAGGGACCGCCTCGAAACATCTTAACGTGGATAGGAACGCGAGACTCCCAACCGAGGGACCGCCTCGAACTTCATTGAACTCGAGGGAATGACTACTACATAGCCTTCCAACTTAACTTGAACAAAAGTGTTCCCAAAGTGCCATAGTCCGTGGCTAACTTTATATCGTGCCAACCGTGGCTCGTGCCATAAACTGACTTACGTCCTACGCGACGCTATCACCCAAGTCATACGTTATACGACAGCCCTTGAGATCGTGGGACTATTTAACTTGACAACCGCAGAAAGAGCGGGACGGCACTTGGAATGACTTAGGTCGATCGGCATAACTTTGCCTAACTTACTCAAGCCTACAACTTAACCCGAGGGACGAGCCAAGGCTATGCCAAGCCTTGCGCAGTGGAAACGGACATGCTTTATCGAGCATTTACGCGGGCGACGCCTATGACTTAGGCTAACTCATCGTTTGTGTCGAATACCAACTTTTTCTTCTCCCAAGCCGCGGGACGAAGGATCGAGTGTCATTTTCAAAGCACGCTGAGCACCAACTCTAATCAGACTGTGGGACGTTTTCCATGTTCTAAACTCGATTCGATCCGTCGGGATAATTCCCTTTAGCTATGTGGACTCGTCTCTTTTATTATTAAGCCTACTTGTGCAAGTTGAAAACACACGAATTATTAAGTGAAGGCTGCGATGAGGCAAGTTCAACGAAACTACCCCACCTGAGCGATGTCTTCGAGTCACCGTTGTAAGGCCAAGTCCGAACGCCGTCGGCGTTTCGATTCCTCTGATTGATTTTGCGGGATGGGGCACTACAGTGCCCTACAGGCCGGTTGGTCCCCACAGATACTGCAAATCTACCACACGGACAGGGAGCGGTATCTGGTTATAATATCTATTGTATATTGTATATTGATAACGGACGTCCCGCTGGGACTCGTTTAATTCATGATTGGCGTAATTGATTGATTGGGTAAACTAGCCTTGCTTGCACATAGTAAGAATTGAGGAATCCTTTATTGCATAATTCCAGGATAACTTGAAACTCAAAGTAGCAAGCCGTAGTAGTTGCATGGCCATTTAAATTGATTTGTTTGTGTACTGTACCTACTCTGTTACCTAACTGAGATGATCAGAATGTCAGGACATGACGGGCCAACTTTTGTCCTTGTTTGGTTGTGAGGTTGGTTCAAAGTGTCGTGATGTTATGTGAATCCTAGTAGATAGCAGGGATCTATTATCATACTCTCTTCTTACTGGCTTCATTCCTCATATCGTGCTTCCTTGCGGTACTTGCTATTAGAGGTCTAACCTCTCTGGTTTTGCATGGCCAGATTTAGAGCCGGTCCCCGAGGATCCAGCTTACTTCTACCTCCAATATGGTCAACACTAGAGGGATGATCGCAGGAGGACTCGAGTGGATTTCTTACTTCACCGCTCGTTTTGTTATTTACTTAATACCTTGCATTTTGGCACCGACATGTTAGTCGGATTGTCTTGTACTTACTTTTACATAATTGTAATTAAGTCAGACTGCAGCTGATAACAATTGTGTACACTTTGCTACATCATCTGGCTATGTTTTGTAAAGCCAGATATCAAGAACATTTTGACTGAGCGTTTGGGACGTCTTACTGCTTTATCTTACATGTTCTCTATTTCTGTTTCTTATTTGAATGATTGAGACAATAGATGTGAAGTGACCATAGTAAGACTTTCATGTAGTATGCACCCCCTCGTCTGGTTAGACAACATTGATCGTATTATACGATATTCATCTACCAGTAATACGTAGCTGGCTGAGTCATTTCCCCGCTTTCCAGTATTCTGGTTCTGGGGCGTGACAAGGTTTTAGTGGTGGCCCATGTAGGTCTGATTTTAGACTTGTGGGGTGTTTTAATAGGATGTCTCAATCACACATGTTTTCCCTTGATCTCATAATTCGTTGCTTCTCAACTCCAGCTTGACATTCCAGTATCCCTTGACTTCATTGATCTTTCCTGTCCGTCGTTTGATTTTTATCTTGTCCCTTTTCTTAGGGGCACCTCGTCCGCACCTGTCAGAGCTGGACAACAACAACATGGACAGCAACATGGACAACATGACCAGGTTGGTCAGCAACAAGGGTCGGTATTAACTCAGGAGACTATCCAGGAAGAAGTGATAGTGGAAGCAGCAGCTGGATCACAGTATCCATAGGTTCCACCACCACTAACAGTTCCACCTACCCCCGTGGAAGTGGGCACACCGACCCTTCTGGAGATCATAAGAGGGATGATAGCTACTCAGCAACATCAGATGTTAGCCCAGCGGCGCATGCACGCTCAGTTGCAAGAGCAGAACGTACTACTCAACCAAGGGTTGCAGACAGCTTTGGAAAGAGGGGCAAGGCCGGATTCAGGAGCATCAACCAGATTTTGCAAGTTCAACCCCCGCCGTTTTGAGGGCATGGAGGACGCCATCTCAGCAGATGCATGGCTTAAGGATATTGAGGCTATTCTGACGGCGGCTAAGGTACCGGCAGAAGAACGTGTGGATCAAATGAAGTTGTTACTTCAGAATCTCGCACTTGATTGGTGGGAATCAGAGGAAGTGGGCATCAGACGTCCTGTTGCTTGGGACGATTTTACCGCAAGATTCAAGACGAAGTACTATGGAGTTGTGGCACAGTTTGAGTTGCAACAGAAGTTTATCAACCTCAAGCAGGCCGGCAAGACGGTAGATTCTTATGCAGCGGAGTTCTGCAGATTGAGTAGGTTTGCCCCAGAGATGGTAGCAATGGAGAGCCAGAGGGCGATGGGGTTCCAGCAAGGGTTTCATCTTGAGCTCTTGCAATTGATAGAGGGGCACAATTACCAGACTTTTGATGAGGTATTAACGACAACCCGAAGGCATGAAATCACCATTCAGAGGATCACGGCAAGGACTGGAGGTCAGAAGAGATCCCATAGTCAGATTGAAGGAGGAGGGGGAGCAGCGCCCCGAACAACAGCACCATCCCTTGGCATTCGCATTCATGATGTGGCAATGCGAGGGCCAGCACCACCACCCAGGCAGCAGTAGCAACAGAAGAAGAATCAGCAACCCCCAGCGGGCTGCACTTATTGTGGGAAGGTAGGGCACACTAGAGATGTGTGTCGGGCATTGAACGGACAGTGTTTGATATATAGAAATCCAGATCATCGGGTTACCACATGTCCCATGAATTTGAGGTCAGGAGGACCAGTGCAACAGTTTTCTGCTCTGCCAGCACCAGGGGTAGGTCAGTACCGAGGACCAGCAGTGGCAGTGAGACCATTGGCCCAGCGTCCGTTAATGCTACAGGCTCAGATGTTTCGGCAGCAGGGACCGCCGATGCAGCAACACCAGCATAGACCACTCCAGCATCATCAAGGCAGGGGCCAGCAGCAGGCTAGGCCACAGCATTGGAACCAGCAAGGAGGTCGAGGGCAGGCATTCACACTGTCCTTGGAAGAGGCATTAGCATCGGGAGATGTTGTGGCAGGTAACATTCTCGTTGCCTCATATCCCGCAGTAGCATTGTTTGATTCGGGAGCATCACACTCATTTATATCTACACAATTTATGACACGGCTAGGAATGGAGTTCAAGGCATTGCCAGGGAGGTTGAATATACTCACTGGTAATGGGCTCGTAGGAGTTAGTAGAGTTATTCTAGCATATAGCATTGTAGTTTGCGGGTATTCCTTACCCGCCCAGTTGATAGAATTTCCTGTTGGAAATTTCGACGTTATCTTAAGCATGGACTGGCTGAAAGACAGTCATGCGACAATAGATTGTCGTAGTGGGAGTGTATCTTTTGATATTCCAGGCATGAAGAGATTCACCTTAGTCAGATCAGTGGCAACTCAGCAAGAGCAGGGAATGATAACGGTAATGGAAGAAGTTCAAGTTCTGAAGGTAGTTGAAGAGTTTCTTGATGTATTTCCCGAAGAACTTCCAGGTCTACCATCGGTTAGAGATATTGAGTTCACCATAGAATTGACACCTGGAACTAAACCAATATCAGATCGGGTTTACAGAATGGCGGATTCGGAGCAGGCCAAGGTGTATCAGCACATAGAGGAATTGAAGGAGAAGAAGTTCATCCAAGCTAGCATATCACCATGGGCAGCACCAGTGGTACTTGTGGGGAAGAAGGATGGGTCATCGAGATTGTACATCGATTACAGGAAGCTTAACGCGGCAACAGTAAAGAACAAATACCCACTGTAGAAGCATGGAAAAAGAATAAAGAAGGATCCATGCGGCCAGAGAGCCCCCTGCGGCTCAGAGAGTTCATGCGGCTCGAGCGTCTATGCGGCTCAAACAAGTCCTATGCGGCTCGAAGAGGAGCCACGTGGCCTACAAATAGCTCTCTCATTTTTTTGTATTAAGAGCATTGACGGCTGACAGCTTTGACGAGATGACAGTTCTGACACAAAGATATCATTATGACTCCCTCATAATGACGGACTCTTTGGAAAGCCAAAAAAATCTTTGACACGATCCCCCGAGAAGTCAGAAACCGTCATACGGCCTTGACATGTGGACAGTCGTATGCGGCCCAAGTGGAGACTCCCCCATGCGGCTCACAAAGACCAGCTCCATGCGGCTCACAAAGACCATCCTCATGCGGCTCACGAAGATCAGCCCCATGCGGCTAACAAAGACCAGCTCCATGCGGCTAACAAAGACCATTCTCATGCGGCTCACGAGGACTATCTCCATGCGGTTCATTCATACTCATGCGGTCCAAATGTTCAGGGGAGGGGGGCCATTCTTAGACAGCCCTGACACGTGGCCAGCCTTATGCGGCCCAACTTTTCTGCGACTCAGATTTCTGCTGTTATGATACGTGGCATGATAGCAGGGCACGTGGCATCAGATTGATCGAAATCTCTCAACAAATCCCAATAAAATATTGGGATCAAATCAGATCATTTGCAAATAACCCAATTAAAGACACGTGTCGAGGAATCCGAGGTTGACATGACAAATCAGGAGGATTTATGTTAATCGACATTAATTATCCATAAAAGATTTGATGCAATCACATTTATTGCTCAAATCTCGATGAACGGCCCAGATCCAACGATTCTTAGCCGCCGACTTTCAAGAATGGGCAATCATTGTAAACCCTAATGAAGCCCCCCACTCTTATAAATAGCAGGATGCCATTCCCCTGCAGAGAGACATATACGAAGATACAGAGACATATAGAGAGAGAAGCACATAGAGACATACACAGAGACAGAGAGAGCCATAGAGCCTGAAGAGAGAGCATTTTTTCATCAACGCCCAGCAGTTCTTCTACAGAGCCAAGGCTGCACCCGATCGTCCAAGGAGTAAGGCAAAGCTGCCGTCGCTTTCCCGAGCCACTACCGTCACCCCCCAGAATCTAAAATAAACAATTGTACTTAGATTGCTGTACCTAGGTTTTCGTCCCTAGGCTTTCTTTGTACAAGCGAGTTTATATTGTGAAGTAAAAGTCTAGTCCTCCGATAATTGTTCTGTTCTTTTATATTTCATGGCAAACACGATGGCGACTCTGCTGGGGACAAACTTCTCCACGGCTGAGGAGTTGGTGACGCAATCGGATGCAGCCAAACTTGGCTCCACGCAACAGAAGATAGTCGTCCGCTTCGACCAACAGGTATTTGAAGAAATGCTCTCTGAAGGAAGTACTGGCCCGGTCCAGAAGCGAACCCGCACAAAGAAAGCTCGTTGCGAGTGGAGGCCAAAATCATTTGCTCCTCCAAAAGCTCTGGACGGGGTACTCTCTGTTACCCAAGACGGCGAAGGCGATTCTCATATGGCTCCACTTCGAGCTGTAGAGCACTCTGCTGTCCCCAAGTCCGGCAGAGGAAAGCACTACGATGCTGGACTTGCAGGAACAAAGAGTGATTCCATACACCCCAAGAAGAAGCCGAACACTCCTGTGGCCAAATCTGCCAACCACATACAGGAGACTCATGCGGGTGAATCTGCCAGCCGTATGAAGAAAACTCATACGGCTGAGACTCCCAGCTGCATGAAGAAAACCTATGCGGCTACGTCTGCCAGCCACATGAAGACTACTGATGACAGCCACATGACGCCTACTCCACGCGGCTCTGTCTTCGGCCGCCTCTCTTATGGTCCTGATCTCTTGTGCTCCCAAGAAGACATGTCTGACTCTCTCCAGTATCACTTAGACTCTTCCTACTATGTGCCCTTATGCACTAGAGCGAAGAAGTCTAAGGCAGCACGAGCTAGGCGAGTTCGGTCCGCTGATCTGATCTCTGACCATCCGAGCGTCCCGTATACTGTTACGCGGGCCTCGGATGGGAAGTTGTACAGAACCACTCGAGTCCAGCCCCCGGCGGCAGACGGACAGAGAGGTTCGTAAAAGTCTTCCAAAATCCCGAAAGCAAACATGGTCGATCCAGACCCATCTGACTTGCGTGAGGCCATCCCCCACAAACGCAAGGAAAGAGAAGATGCATCGGGGTGCAAAGAGTCCTCCCACGGACGTTACTGCACCCAAGTCATCGTCAACTGCTACAACAACGCGACGGTACGAGAAGACCGACAGTCCGTCTTTCAAAGACTGCAACAGCCGTCTCCAGAAGACGAGATATTTTCCGTCGTCTCTTGCAACTCTGCTAAGAAAGTCCCCGCTGATGGGAGAGGGAAGAAGACCAGTGCTTCTAGTCCGAAGATATCGACCACTATGACTAAGAGACTGTCGTCTAAGCGGGTGCCCGCCACCAGAGTTTTCCAAGGTACCCGTTCTAAGACGAAATCTGCTACAGTAGAAGATTCGTCGTCCACACCACTGGGGGTTGCTGGGACTGGGGGTAGCACTCCTCCGAACCTCTACGACAATTCGATGTTCCAAGAAGACGAGCCGGGGGAAACAACCCTCCCGTCAGATGCAGCAAACCCCGACGTCCCCGAGGACGAGCATAATTTCCAAGACGAGGCGAACTCGAAAACTGGGGGTACTGTTCCTTCTGAGTCCGAACCAGAGGAAAACATTCCCACATACCCAGATGACTTCTCACTACAGGGATACGACTCGGAGGACGCTTCCTCCATCGCTCCGTCCATCTCTCCTCATGTAAAGACGGTGTTCATGATGGACAGCAGCCAAGGTGGTTCCAGTGATCGCCAGCGCATCGACACTCTCGAAGCCATATTGCTTGTCTTGGTCAAGTCTGTGGACGAGATCAAAGCGGCCCTTCCTACTCTGCAAGGAGGGACGCCTGGCCAAAAAAGCACGGGTCTCGCAGTTAATACGGACTCAAATTCAGCGGCACCGAACCCGGGCAACAATCCTCCTAAAATAATGGCCCCCACCGCCGTGGATGAGGCCCGAGAAGCGAGAAGAGAGGTCCAGGAGCTCCGAGCCATGTTTCACGCTCGAAAAAAACTCTCAAGACCTCAGAATACGGCAACCATACCCTGCTGCATGGAGGGATGTCCCCTTTCCGCCAAGATATAAGCCGTTTAATATCAATCCTTATGATGGCAAGACCTCCGCAAGTCGGTACATCACTTACTTCGAGGTCACCACCGACCATCTGCCCCATGACGATGCCATCCTCACACGATTATTCATCGGGGCATTGGAAGGAGTCGCCTTCGACTGGTACCGCAACCTGCCAGATAACTGCATCCACTCCTTCGCCGGCTTCAAGCGCATGTTCTTGGAGAGATTCTACGAAGTAGGGCAGGACATCACCATGTCCACCCTCGTGGACGTCGTCCAAGGGGAGAAGGAGCTGACAAGGAACTACATTGAGCGGTTCCGCCAAACCGCCATGAAGTTGCCCTCTGGAAACCCGGATTCCTCCTTGATTGAAATTTGCCAAAAGAGACTGCTCCCAACAATCAGTCTCTGGATGGGCGAAAGTCAATTCAAGGACTGGAAGACGTTCATCATCAGTGCCACAAGCGCCGAAGAACGATTGAAGAAGGCCCACCAATTGGGATTGCACATCTCGGATGGAGAGAACAAGGGCAAGCGTCCTAACACCAACAACGACAATGGGGGTAGTCCCTCCAACAATCGGGACAGCAGGGATAAGCAGGCTATGGTGGCCGACACAGCACAGAAACCTGAGCCAAAGCCGGCAGACAAACAATGGCCGCAAATCACTTACTCCTTCGAAGATGGTCACGTCAAGCCCATCTTGGTCATATGCTCATATAAGAAGATAGAATTCAGCTTCCTCCACCAAGACGAGAACCGCGGCCGACAGAGATGGAGAACCCAAATATTGCCATTACTACCGCTACGTCCACAATGATACACACGACTGCTACCAGCTGAAACGGTACATCCAAAACCTCATCGATTCGAACGCTATGGCCATCGATTTCGAAGAGGTAACCGTGGCAGCCAATATGGTATCGGTACAGTTCGGCAGCTTCCCTTCGACGGAAACTCAAGACGGTGTGGTCCCCTTCCCTCTGGCGACAATAGAGATTGCTAATCTTCCACCTCCCCGAGATCAGGTTACTGGTCTAGTGCCCCTCACCACATCACGAGGGAAGGTCATGTGGGTCCATTCAGACTTGGTATCAGAAGTGACTCAGCCCACACCGCCTCCCATTTGCAAGAAAAAGAGTAGAAAAGTCAGGTCCTGCCGCACAATCTCAGCAGATATTGAAGAAGCTACAGCTGTCGTCACACGATCTGGGGCACAATCCCAACCTGTGGCTGACAACTCGGCTGAAGATCATCAGCCCGCTACAACCGACGCTCCGGGACCGGCTCAGCCTCCGACGACCGACAAGCCTAGGCCGAAGGAGACTCGCTTTGACAAATCCCTCCGGAAAGAGACACCACAGGGGCTGGAGAGGCCCTACAACTTCGATATCTTGGCACAGTTGGCCAACACACCGGCCAAGTTGTCATTATACGAGCTTCTTAGACTCTCAAAGGATGTTCGTACGACTTTTAGCGATGCACTCCAAAATGCCGACGCGTACCTGGATCAGGTCAACCTCACGGGAGAGAACCCGCCTGCAGATCTCCAAGACAGCGCTTGCACGGGAGGTGGTCCAACGAAGGTGGTCCAATGAACAGGATGTCTTATACCAACTTCTTCTGATGCCCACCAGTCGCGGGCAAGATCCTGAAGTACCAGTTTGACCTGATCAACCTTCTCATCATCTGGAACCTTGGCTGCCACAAGAATGGCTTCAATGTCTTGAATCGAGGCATCCGCAGTGATGGCATCCTCCGTGCCATCAAAATACCTCGGGTTCAAGCGACGGAACCTTCCTGATGCTCCCGAGTCAACCCCGGCACTCCTCTCAAGAGCTAACTGAATCCCCTGGTTCAGCAACACGTTCTGCTCCTGCTGCCGAGTCTGTTGCTGTTGGTGAGTGACAAGAATCCCTCGGACGATCTCCAGGAGTGCTACGGTATCTGGTACTGCCGTCGCTGCTGGTGCTGCAGGAGTTCCAATAACCTGCAGCTGCACTGCCTCTGGTCCCACTTCTGCTCGTGCCTGCACTGGAGAAGGTTCTCTCCCCTGTTGCTGCCCAGTCGAGCCATGCCCTTGCTGCTTTGCCTCATGGGCCTCACCCGCTACTGAGAATGAAGCACCCCTATAGAGAAAGGTATAAGATTATCAAGTCCGGACAAGAAAGATTTCGAGGATGCAAGTCAGGTTAGAGATCAAGGCAAGGACAGAGAATTTGAAATAGAATTTCAAGGGGAACAAGTCGTGATTGAGACTCCTAATAATTCGCAATACCCCACAAGTCTGAAAATCAGACCTGCATGGGCCACCACTAAAACCTTGTCACGCCCCAGTACCGAAATACGGGGACGGACTAGGCCAGCTACTCCATATGAGGTACGTAACGTCATACGGCGATCGTGGCTGTCGAGAGACTAGGGGGTACATGCTACAATCAAGTCTCCTATGGTCCCACAGAGTTCTATGTCTCAATCAATTAAGTCAAATCGGCAATTAAATGAACATTAAAGATAAAGCAGTAAGGCGTCCCTGACGCTTCATCAAAATGATCATGAGAGACTAGCTTTATAATTTAGCTATCTCAGAGAGTCAGGAGTACAAAATTATACACAGCTGCAGTCTGTTTAATTACAATTATGTACTGACACAAAATATCAAGTAATCCGGCTAACAGATGCCGGTGGCTAAACGCCGTAAAAGTATAAGCAGGAGTGGTGGAGAAGAAATCCACTCGAGTCCCCGAACCGCCATGCTCCTAGTATGCACCATGGATGTCAGGGAGGAAGATCGTGTCCTCTGGCTCTGCTACGAGATCTGGCCAAACAAAACCAGCGGGGTCAGCCCCGAATAGCAAGTACCGCCAAAGGGGCACAAGAGTTAAGATTAAAAACCCAACTAATAGAATGACTGATAATAGTAATAATTATGCTACTATTATAGGGTAGCGCAACATCCTCGAACCCATATGGCACCTTTACAACCAAACAAGGACAAAAGGTGCCGCATGGAGTCGGGACGTGTCGTACTCTATAACTTTCACATAAGTTAAAAAGGTATAAACCATAAAATCTCCTGATCGTGACTTCGGTCGATAGCCTATCGCAGCACAATAACCAACCCAACAATTAAACAAGAACATGGGTTGGATCATGTACCATGATAGACCATGTTCCTCAGTCATTCACAGAAGTAGCACTTCACAACCAGAATAAGTCTTCGGTTCATAACTTCGGTCTACAGCCTGTCATAGTACGATAACCAACCCAACAATCAAACAAGAACATGGGTTGGATCACGTACCACAACAGTCCGCTTCCCTCGGTTATTTGTGGAAGGTAATAGGATACAAGCAAGTCGTTTTCACGGCCAATCAAGTCTACGAGTTTCTAGTGGGACGAGGTTATCCTCGCGTCATGTTATTAGAAAAATCCTCAGATCGTATCTTTCCAGCAAGGCTAGACAACCCAGGGGTTCGCGTAGACAGGTGTCATGGAGCACAGGTCCCTCGTGAGGCCACCTTGCCAAGACATGTAATATATAGCAGGAATTAATCGGATACAGTCATCCACTCGTTGCGGATGACACAGTATCCGTGGAGACCAGCCGGCGCGCCAAGACAATATCTCAGGGCGACTGGTGTAACACGATCTCGGGACTATGCCCTCCCCATGCATCTAGTATATTCAGTTGCCTAGTTTAACCCTAGGTGAAATCTTGGACTCTCATGCTGTGGCCTGCATGATTACCCTCCTAAAGTCGTACCTTAGTACGAGTACCCCAAAGAGGATCCATGTCAATCGGTATGTCAACATGTGCTACCCTCCTTAGTGTAATGCATCATTGCAAATACGCCACGTGGAGTTACGAGTCTTTTGTCGAGCATGAACAAGAACTGGGACATTTAGGTACATGTATCAGGTAAGAACACTTTGTTCTCCGGGGTCACATCAGTGCTCATATCATGCTCGGGACAAAAGGCGTAAGGATATAAAATGGGCATATAATATCTAATAAAATATCAAAAGCATACGCACAACAAGGCAGCGTGGGTGAAAAGTCACGCAAGCTTACACAAGGCAGCGTGCGTAAAAAGTCATGCAGGCTCAAGGAGAGAGCTGCGTGAAAAGTCACGCAGGCTCAAGGGAAAGAGCAGCGTAGAAAGTCACGCAAGCTCAAGGGAGAGTACTGCGTGAAAAGTCACGCAGACTCAAGGGAAAAGCTGTGTGAAAAGTCACGCAGGCTCAAGGGAAAGAACAGCGTAAAAAGTCACGCACGCTACAGGGAGCAGCGTAGGTAAAAAGTCACGCACGCTACGGGAGACACGCTTCCAACAGGAAGCGTACCTAAGTCTGCGTACGCAGCGCTAAAGAGCACGCGTAACTCAGTGTGCGTGAGCTAAGAAGCTCTGCACACTGCTCACTGTCTTCTCCAAACAGCAAGAACACCATGGCAGAACCCAAAACTTCAAAATAACATAACTTGGTCATCCGAACTCCAAATCCGGATTTCCAAAGTTCCATCTTGGGTGAAATGGAATTCTCTTCCACATGGAAGCATCAAAAACCCATAAAATCCAACTAAAGTAGATCAAACCATGCAAAATCCAAAAATGATTAAAACCTAGATCTACAAAAATCAAAGCTTCAAAATGGAAATTTCCAAGTTCTAAACTAGTATAGATTGAGGAGAAGAACATGTTTTGGCAAATAGTTTTGTAAGAAATCATTGACAAAAATTGTGGATCCATCTCTTGAGCAAGTTGGTACTTGCCTTGGTTGGTGGAGGAAGTAAATGAGAAAAAGTAAATGAGAGGAGAGAGAAGGAGATGAGTTATTATATAGAATCTTGAACCCATGGGTTCATGATGAACCAAAGGGTTCGTGATGAACCATGGGTGAACCAAGAATTGGTTACCCAAATGAGCCAAAACTGTAGGCCCAAATGCAGAAAATAAATTAGGAAATATTATTTTGTCGAATATTTTTGGAAAATGCATGAAGAAATACTGCATAATAAATATCGTATAAATTCAAGGTAAATATAATTTATCGGTTTACGTATTAAAATACGTATTCCAGGATTGGGGAGTGACATCTCTATCCTTCTTAGAAAAATTCTGTCCTCGGAATTCCAGCCAAGACAGGATAGTGAAATCAGGGCAAGCAAGGCACAATCATATATATAAGTTAACTATCATAGCAGTTATTATTATACATCACAAAGTACAAAATAAGCAGGTGCAGAAAAGCATGGAATCGTGTCAATAAGGTGCATAAATATACCTTATTAGTCAAACAAATATGGATAACGAGATCTGATCTCGTCCTCGCGCTCCCAGGTTGACTCTCCCGAAGAGTGATGGTTCCAAGAAATATGGACAAGGCTTATCGTCTGATTCTTGAGTACCTTCTCTCGCCGGTCTAAAATAGATACGGGTTGTTCCTCGTAAGTTAGGTCGGTACCCACGACTAACTCAGAATGATCGAGGACATGACTCGGATCCGGGACATACCCACGTAATTGGGACACATGAAACACATCATGTATGCCAGTTAATGAAGGCGGAAGGGCAAGTCGATAAGCCACATCGCCTACCCGAGCGAGAATCTTAAAAGGACCAACGTATCTTGGATTAAGCTTTCCCCGGGTTCCAAATCTGATGATACCCCGAGTAAGCAAAATCCGCAGAAACACTTGGTCACCAACTCTGAACTCTAGAGGCCTACGATGCTGATCTGCCCAATGACGATGTCGGTCCTGTGCAACTCGAAGGCGCTCTCTAACTAACTTAACTATCTCCACAGTCTACGTGATCATCTCTGGCCCCAACAACTTCCGTTCTCCGACGTCGTCCCATGCCAAAGGGGACCTGCACTTCCTTCCGTACAATGCTTCGAACGGGGCCATCTGAATGCTAGCCTGATAGCTGTTGTTATAGGAGAACTCTACTAGATGAAGGTGATCCTCCCAAGATCCGCCAAAATCCAAGGTACACGCCCGTAACATATCTTCTAATGTCTGAATAGTTCTTTCTGATTGCCCGTCAGTTTGTGGATGATAAGCAGTACTGAATCTTAACTTGGTTCCCAAACTTTGGTGCAAGCTCCGCCAAAAATAGGAAGTAAACCGCGTATCCCGATCTGATACTATACTAACTGGAACACCGTGCTGCCTTACTATCTGCTTCATGTACATTTCTGCTAGCTGTTCAGTAGTCTGTCCAACTCGGAAGGGAAGAAAATGAGCGACCTTCGTGAGTCGATCTACTATTACCCAGACTGCATTCTTGCCAGCTGGGGATCTAGGTAAACCGATCACAAAATCTATCGTGATGTGCTCCCATTTCTATTCTGGGATAGGAAGCGGCTGTAGCAACCCTGCTGGTCTCTGCTGCTCGGCTTTCACCTGCTGATATACCAGACACTTGGATATAAATCTCGCTATATCTCTTTTCATGCCATTCCACCAAAAGAACTGCCTGATATCTCGATACATCTTCGTTCCTCCTGGATGAATGGAGTAAATAGAACTATGAGCTTCGGACATAACTTCCTGCCGAAGGTCTCCACTCGGTACACAGAGTCTGTTTCCAAACCTGAGCGTACCATCTTCATGAATCACTAACTCCTTTCTACGGCCTGATTCACACTCCGACCGCAACTTCTGAATCTGTGGATCTCCTGCTTGTGCTGCCCTTATCCTCTCTACTAAGGTTGACTGAATCTGCATACTGGTCATTCTTCCTATATCCCCTGGCAAGACTACTTCGATTCCCATACTCTGAAGGTCTTCTAGAATATGCTTCTGCGAGGTCAAGATAAAGGCACTGTCTCTCCTACTCAGTACATCTGCAACTACATTCGCCTTGCCTGGATGATACTGAAGATCTAAATCAAAATCCTTCAGCAGTTCTAACCATCTTCTTTGCCTCATGTTCAAATCTCGCTGCGTGAATACGTATTTCAAACTCTTATGATCAGTATAGATCTCTACCCGATCCCCGTATAAATAATGCCTCTACAACTTGAGTGAAAACACCACAGCTGCTAACTCCAAATCGTGAGTCGGGTAATTTTTCTCATGGTCTCGAAGCTGTCGAGATGCATATGCTATCACTTTTCCATGCTGCATCAATACACATCCAAGACCCTTCCCTGATGCGTCACAATATACTGTAAAGCCTCCTACTCCTACTGGAAGTGTCAAGATCGGGGCTGAGATCAATCACTTCTTCAATTCTTCAAATGATGCCTGACAGCTAGCTGACCAAACAAACTCCACGTCCTTGTGCGTCAAATGCGTTAAGGGCGCAGAGATCCTGGCAAAGTCCGCCACGAACCTTCTGTAGTAACCAGCTAATCCTAAGAAACTTCGCACTTCTGTAACCGTTCTCGGGACTGGCCAATGCTCTACGGCCTCAATCTTCTTCGGATCCACTGACACTCCTGCCCCAGAAATTACATGCCCCAGGAACAAAATATGATCTAACCAGAATTCACACTTGTCGAGCTTCGCATAAAGTTGATGCTCCCTCAATATCTGTAAGACAGTCCTAAGATGTTTCTCATGCTCCTCTTCACTGCTGGAATAGACAAGAATGTCATCTATGAACACCACCACAAATTTATCCAAGTACGGCAGAAAGATACGGTTCATTAAATCCATGAATACTGCGGGGGCATTGGTTAGTCCAAAGGGCATTACTAAAAACTCATAATGTCCATATCTAGATCTGAATGCTGTCTTCGGTATGTCTTGCTCCCGGACTCTTACTTGATAGTATCCTGACCGAAGATCGATCTTGGAAAAGACGATGGCCTTGCTCAACTGGTCGAACAGGTCATCAATCTTTGGTAGTGGGTACTTATTCTTCACTGTTACTGCATTCAGCTTGTGGTAGTCGATGCACATCCTCGTCGACCCATCCTTCTTGGGAACTAGAATCACTGGCGCGGCCCAGGCCGATTTACTGTCTCGGATGAATCCCTGAGACTTCAACTCTTCTTCATGTTGATACAACTTATCCTGCTCTGACGGCGACATTCTGTAAACTCTATCTGCAATAGGCCTCGTTCCAGGGTTCAACTCAATGCTAAATTCTACCTCTCTGACTGGGGGTATCCCTGGGAGCTCATCAGGGAAGACGTCGAGAAAATCTTCGACCACTCTCGGAGTCTGTCCTGGCTCTGACACTGCTGCTGAGATGACGCCTCCGGCCTGATTCTTCAAGGTTCGAGTAAAGATGAACTGCTCCATCCCAGAAATGCTGAATATGACCCTACCTCCTCTACAATCAATTGTCGCATGACTGTCTCTCAACCAGTCCATGCCAAGAACGACATCAAAATTCCCCATAGGGAATTCAATCAATGATGCGGGCAATAAATGCCCACACACCTCCACCGGACATGAAAAGCGCACTCTGCTAACTTCTACGAGCCCATTGCCGGTGAGTATATCCATCCTCTCCGGCAATGCCTCAAACTCTAATCCAATCCGTGTAGCATATTGTGCAGAGATGAATGAGTGAGTAGCGCCTGGATCAAATAATGCTACAGCGGAAAATGAGGTGACGAGAATTTTACCTGCCACCACGTCACTAGACGCTAGAGCCTCTCCCAAGGTCAATGTGAGAGCCTGGCCCCGCGGAGCCCCTTGTTGCGGCCTTCCTCGACCATGCTGTTGCTGCCTCTGAGGGCCTTCGGCTTCCTGTGCCTGGCGGAACATCTGAGCCTGCGTTGGTAGACGCTGGGCTAGGGGCCTTACTGCTAATACTGGCCCTCCACTCGGGGTTGCCACCGGAGCTGGCAACGCTAGAAACTGCTGAGCTGGCCCTCCTGGCCTCTGCATCACAGGACAAGTGGAGATACGGTGGTCTGAACTACCACACCTCAAGCATAAGCCATTCGCTGACCGGCACACCTCCCTCGTGTGCCCTGCCTTCCCACAGAAGGTACAGCCCTGGGGTGCTCCCTGACGCTGCTGCTGGTTCCTCGGCTGCTGATGCCGAACTGGCGCTGTATTAGTTGACACAACCGTCCTCCGCGACGCTCCTGCATCATGAATACGTACACCGGGTGCTGGTGCCGACGTTCGCTGCACTGCTCCTCCTCCAACCTGGGAATGAGGTCTCTTCTGACCTCCTGTCCTTGATGCTAACCTCTGCTGGGTAAGCTCGTGCCTCCGAGCGGCCGTCAAAACAGCGTCAAATGTCTGGTAGTCGTGTCCTTCCACAAGTTGCAATAGTTCCAAATGAAGTCCCTGCTGGAACCTCATAGCTTTCTCTGGCTCCGTTGCCACTATTGCTGGTACGAAACGGCACAATCTGCAGAACTCTGCGGCATACCCATCTACGGTCTTGCCTGCTTGCTTGAGACTGATAAACTTCTGCTGGAGCTCATATCGAGCTACTACGCCAAAATACTTGGCCTTGAATCTGTCACTGAAGGTGGTCCAACGAACAGGACGTCTTATACCAACTTCTTCTGATGCCCACCAGTCGCGGGCAAGATCCTGAAGTACCAGTTTGACCTGATCAACCTTCTCATCATCTGGAACCTTGGCTGCCACAAGAATGGCTTCAATGTCTTGAATCCAGGCATCCGCAGTGATGGCATCCTCCGTGCCATCAAAATACCTCGGGTTCAAGCGACGGAACCTTCCTGATGCTCCCGAGTCAACCCCGGCACTCCTCTCAAGAGCTAACTGAATCCTCTGGTTCAGTAACACGTTCTGCTCCTGCTGCCGAGTCTGTTGCTGTTGGTGAGTGACAAGAATCCCTTGGACGATCTCCAGGAGTGCTACGGCATCTGGTACTGCCGTCGCTGCTGGTGCTGCAGGAGTTCCAATAACCTGCGGCTGCACTGCCTCTGGTCCCACTTCTGCTCGTGCCTGTACTGGAGAAGGTTCTCTCTCCTGTTGCTGCCCAGTCGAGCCATGCTCTTGCTGCTCTGCCTCATGGGCCTCACCCACTACTGAGAATGAAGCACCCCTATAGAGAAAGGTATAAGATTATCAAGTCCGGATAAGGAAGATTTCGAGGATGCAAGTCAGGTTAGAGATCAAGGCAAGGACAGAGAATTCGAAACAGAATTTCAAGGGGAACAAGTCGTGATTGAGACTCCTAATAATTCGCAATACCCCACAAGTCTGAAAATCAGACCTGCATGGGCCACCACTAAAACCTTGTCACGCCCCAGTACCGAAATACGAGGACGGACTAGGCCAGCTACTCCATATGAGGTACGTAACGTCATACGACGATCGTGGCTGTCGAGAGACTAGGGGGTACATGCTATAATCAAGTCTCCTATGGTCCCACAGAGTTCTATGTCTCAATCAATTAAGTCAAATCAGCAATTAAATGAACATTAAAGATAAAGCAGTAAGGCGTCCCTAACGCTTCATCAAAATAATCATGAGAGACTAGCTTTATAATTTAGCTATCTCAGAGAGTCAGGAGTACAAAATTATACACAGCTGCAGTCTGTTTAATTACAATTATGTACTGACACAAAATATCAAGTAATCCGGCTAACAGGTGCCGGTGGCTAAACGCCGCAAAAGTATAAGCAGGAGTGGTGGAGAAAAAACCCACTCGAGTCCCCGAACCGCCATACTCCTAGTATGCACCATGGATGTAAGGGAGGAAGATCGTGTCCTCTGGCTCTGCTACGAGATCTGGCCAAACAAAACCAGCGGGGTCAGCCCCGAATAGCAAGTACCGCCAAAGGGGCACAAGAGTTAAGATTAAAAACCCAACTAATAGAATGACTGATAATAGTAATACTTATGCTACTATTATAGGGTAGCGCAACATCCTCGAACCCATATGGCACCCTTACAACCAAACAAGGACAAAAGGTGCCGCATGGAGTCGGGACGTGTCGTACTCTATAACTTTTACATAAGTTAAAAAGGTATAAACCATAAAATCTCCTGATCGTGACTTCGGTCGGTAGCCTATCGCAGCACAATAACCAACCCAACAATCAAACAAGAACATGGGTTGGATCATGTACCATGATAGACCATGTTCCTCAGTCATTCACAGAAGTAGCACTTCACAACCAGAATAAGTCTTCGGTTCATAACTTCGGTCCACAGCCTGTCATAGTACGATAACCAACCCAACAATCAAACAAGAATATGGGTTGGATCACGTACCACAACAGTCCGCTTCCCTCAGTTATTCGCGGAAGGTAATAGGATACAAGCAAGTCGTTTTCACGGCCAATCAAGTCTACGAGTTTCTAGTGGGACGAGGTTATCCTCGCGTCATGTTATTAGAAAAATCCTCAGATCGTATCTTTCCAGCAAGGCTAGCCAACCCAGGGGTTCGCGTAGACAGGTGTCATGGAGCACAGGTCCCTCGTGAGGCCACCTTGCCAAGACATGTAATATATAGCAGGAATTAATCGGATACAGTCATCCACTCGTTGCGGATGACACAGTATCCGTGGAGACCAGCCGGCGCGCCAAGACAATATCTCAGGGCGACTGGTGTAACACGATCTCGGGACTATGCCCTCCCCATGCATCTAGTATATTCAGTTGCCTAGTTTAACCCTAGGTGAAATCTTGGACTCTCATGCTGTGGCCTGCATGATTACCCTCCTAAAGTCGTACCTTAGTACGAGTACCCCAAAGAGGATCCATGTCAATCGGTATGTCAACATGTGCTACCCTCCTTAGTGTAATGCATCATTGCAAATATGCCACGTGGAGTTACGAGTCTTTTGTTGAGCATGAACAAGAACTGGGACATTCAGGTACATGTATCAGGTAGGAACACTTTGTTCTCCGGGGTCACATCAGTGCTCATATCATACTCGGGACAAAAGGCGTAAGGATATAAAATGGGCATATAATATCTAATAAAATATCAAAAGCATACGCACAACAAGGCAGCGTGGGTGAAAAGTCACGCAAGCTTACACAAGGCAGCGTGCGTAAAAAGTCACGCAGGCTCAAGGAGAGAGCTGCGCAAAAAGTCACGCAGGCTCAAGGGAAAGAGCAGCGTGGAAAGTCACGCAAGCTCAAGGGAGAGTACTGCGTGAAAAGTCACGCAGACTCAAGGGAAGAGCTGTGTGAAAAGTCACGCAGGCTCAAGGGAAAGAGCAGCGTAAAAAGTCACGCACGCTACAGGGAGCAGCGTAGGTGAAAAGTCACGCACGCTACGGAAGACACGCTTCCAACAGGAAGCGTACCTAAGTCTGTGTACGCAGCGCTAAAGAGCACATGTAGCTCAGTGTGCGTGAGCTAAGAAGCTCTGCACACTGCTCACTGTCTTCTCCAAACAGCAAGAACACCATGGCAGAACCCAAAACTTCAAAACAACATAACTTGGTCATCCGAACTCCAAATCCGGATTTCCAAAGTTCCATTTTGGGTGAAATAGAATTCTTTTCCACATGGAAGCATCAAAAACCCATAAAATCCAACTAAAGTAGATCAAACCATGCAAAATCCGAAAATGATTAAAACCTAGATCTACAAAAATTAAAGATTCAAAATGGAAATTTCCAAGTTCTAAACTAGTATAGATTGAGGAGAAGAACATGTTTTGGCAAATAGTTTTGTAAGAAATCATTGACAAAAATTGTGGATCCATCTCTTGAGCAAGTTGGTACTTGCCTTGGTTGGTGGAGGAAGTAAATGAGAAAAAGTAAATGAGAGGAGAGAGAAGGAGATGAGTTATTATATAGAATCTTGAACCCATGGGTTCATGATAAACCAAAGGGTTTATGATGAACCATGGGTGAACCAAGAATTGGTTACCTAAATGAGCCAAAACTGTAGGCCCAAATGCAGAAAATAAATTAGAAAATAATATTTTGTCGAATATTTTTGGGAAATGCATGAAGAAATACTGCATAATAAATATCGTATAAATTCAAGGTAAATACAATTTATCGGTTTACGTATTAAAATACGTATTCCAGGATTGGGGAGTGACAGGTTTGAACTACGGTACTAGACGACGATTACCTTTGAAGCCACCGGTCCCGGCAGGCAAACCACGGGACTACTATAGCAAGACTCGATGCGGATTAGGGTATGTTACACCCACGACGACCCCTGAGAGTTCAGATAAAGAATGTGACTGTCATTCACACTCGATCGGGTCACCAACTTCTGACTCAGATATCAGCATCGGAGATGTATTCAGACAAGTCTTGTCAATCAACATGGCATTCGCCGACGCTTATGAAGAAGACGAAGACATCCCCGAAATCCTCGAGTTAGAACCGTGGGCCCAACAGTTGGATGTGCAATGGGAAAAGCGGTTCGAACTGAGAGAACCTCCTACTGAATATGAGGTTATACAGGTCGACCTCGGCAGCGAATCTTCTCCAAAACCAATCTTCGTCAGTAAAAGCCTAACAGACAAAGAGCGAGAATTGCTGCTGGAACTTGTCAAAGAATACATTAATGTGTTCGCCTGGAGCTATGAAGACATGCCGGGGTTAAATCCCGATATTGCTCTTCACAAACTAAACATTCGGCCGGATGCAAAGCCAGTCAAGCAACAACAGCGACGCTTCCGCCCGGGCATCATGGACGCGATCGAAGCCGAAGTCAACAAACTCATAGCCAGCGACTTCATTCGTGAGGAGCAACATCCTGACTTGGTCGCCAATATAGTACCCATCCTCAAGAAGAATGGGAAGATTCGAATCTGCATCGACTTCCGCAATCTGAACGAGGCATGCCCCAAAGATGAATTCCCCCTCCCTATCACAGACATCATAATTGACAACACTTGCGGCTTCGAACGTATGTCATTCATGGATGGCTTCTCGGGATACAACCAAATCAAGATGTCTCCTAACGACGAAAAGCATACATCGTTCCAAAAACCGATTGTCACATACTGTTACAAGTCATGCCTTTCGGTCTAAAGAATGCCGGCACCACATATCAAAGAGCCATGAGTGTCATCTTCAGAGACCACTTATGCAAGACGGTGGAGTGCTATATTGATGACATCGCCGTCAAGAATCACTGTAAGGGAGACCACCTACAGGATCTGAGGACGGTATTCAACCTGATGCGAGCACACAATTTGAAAATAAATCCCACAAAATCCTTCCTGGGCATATCCAGCGGGAAGTTCTTGGGTTTCATCATCACCGCCCAGGATATCCATGTAGACCCTGAGAAGACAAAGGCAATTATGGAGATGGGTCCCCCGAGAAATCTCTGCGAACTCCGAGGCCTCCAAGGAAGGTTAGCTTACATCAGGAGGTTCATCTCTAACCTCTCTGGGCGATGTCGACCATTCACCCATCTCATGAAGAAAGGCGTCTCATTCGTGTGGGATGAAGAATGTCAGCGTGCCTTCGACAGCATCAAAGAATATTTGTCGAACCCTCCAGTCCTGGTGGCCCCAGTTGCTGAAAAACCATTCCTGCTCTACGTACGAACAATGGAACATTCCTTCGGCGCTCTGCTGGCACAAAACAACGATACAGGCCATAAGCAAGCCATATATTACCTCAGTCGAATGATGATTGGGCCAGAGCACCGATACACTGTTGTGGAGAAAGAATGCCTCGCCCTGGCGTTCGCCATTCAGAAGACACGGCACTATGTTACTGGACAAACCATACATGTGATCTCACGAGTCAACCCTCTCGGGGTCCTCATGACTAAACCAGGGGCACTTAGCTCTCGCCTCGCTACATGGACAATATTGCTGTCCCCTTATCATATGATCTTCGTCCCGCAAAAGGCTGTTAAGGGTCAAGCTCTGGCAGACTTTTTAGCAGCCCACCCAGGCTCGGGGTCGTCTAGAATATATGAAGAAATCCCAGATGAGGTCGCCGACTCGCATACAACCTCTCACGATAATATATGGCGAATGTTCTTCGACGGTGCTTCGAATACTAGACCCAAGGGCAACATCGTCGTCGGAGTCGGGGTGGTACTGGTCTCCCCTTCCGGATTGGTTATTAACCGCGCTTACTCTCTCACAGAACCCTGCTCTAACAATGTGGCCGAGTACAACGCTTTGGTCATTGGCCTCCAACTTGCAAGGGAGCTGGGGTAGAATATTTTAAAACTTACGGCAATTCTCAGTTAATCGTCAATCAGATCCGGGGCTCATACGAAGTCCGTCACGAAGACATGATCCCCTATCACCAAATAGCGATCAACATCATCTCGTCGTTCGAGGGGTTCTTCATCGAGCATGTTTCCAGACTCTGAGATATCGAAGCCGATGCCTTAGCAGGCCTGGCCGCTTCCCTAGCAGTGCCAAATCATACTTATCAATCAGTGGACGTGATAGGCCATGAACTGGTCTGTCCCAAGAACAATATGCAATTCGTGGCGAGTTATTCCGCCCAGACAATTGACGAAGTCCCAGACTGGAGACAACCGTTCATTGACTTCGTAGTCGACGACATCCTGCCCGAGAATCCAAAGGAAGCCACCTCCATCAGACGGCGTTCTCTCAGATTCTTTACGATACGGAGACGAAAATATTGTATCGCCGATCCTACGATGGATTATTGCTTCGGTGTCTGTCAAACACAGAAGCCAAAGAAGCCGTACGAGAAGCTCATGACGGTATCTACGGGGCCCATCAGCCTGGCCCTAAATTGCAAGACCGTCTTCGCCGAATGGGCTACTACTGGCCCACGATGGTAGCAGATGCGATAGACTATAAGAGAAAGTGCAAAGCCTGCCAAGTCCACGCGGACTTCATCCACCAACCATCCGAATTTCTACATCCGACAGTAGCGTCCTGGCCATTCGAAGCCTGGGGGATGAATATCATTGGTCCAATTACTCTACCTTCCTCCCGAGGACATCATTTCATACTCGCAATCACAGATTACTTCTCCAAATGGGCGAAAGCCGTTCCGCTTGCAGAAGTCAAGACTTCAAACGTGATCAGCTTCCTTAAGCATCACGTCATCTATCGCTTTGGACTGCCCCGAAGGATCATCCACGACAATGGTCCGCAGTTCGCAAGCCACGCCTTCTATCGATTTTGCGATAAGCATTGCATCAAGAATATTGCTTCGACGTCGTACAATCCAGCAGCAAATGGATTGGCAGAAGCATTCAACAAAACCATCATCAAGTTACTCAAGAAGTTCGTATCGTCCAACAAATACTACTGGAACGAGAAGCTTGGTGAATGCTTATGGGCGTAGCGTACCACAGTCAGAACGACCACAGGGAACACACCATTCTCCCTGGTGTACGGAAGTGAGGCAGTTCTCCCATTGGAGACACAAATACCCTCACTTCGCGTCGCCCTCACTTATCAATTGACGACGGATGATAACTACCGACATCGACTACAAGAGTTAGAGGCCTTGGATAAAAAGTACCTCCTGGCTCAGCAAAGGATCGAACTATACCAAGCACTTATCTCTGGAGCCTTCAACAAGAAGGTTAAAATCAGAACATTTCAAGTGGGCGATCTCGTTCTGGCAGTCCGGAGGCCGATGGTCATGACTCACAAGACCACCGACAAGTTCCAGCCAAAATAGGAAGGTCCATTTATCGTCGAGGCTGTATTCTCCAACGGTGCTTACCGCCTCGCAAAACAAAATAGAGACTTGCTCATGTTGCCCGTCAACGGCAAGTTCCTAAAGAAATATTATATCTGAACGACATTCCAGATCATTGAGTCATGTACCCGCTGGTGCCGCTGAACTCACTCCCACAATATTCTAGATCATTGAGTCATGTACCCGCTGGTGCCGCTGAACTCATATCCCCAAATTATCGAGTCATGTACTCGCTGGTGCCGCTGAACTCACACCTCCAAATTTCTTTATTATCGAGTCATGTACCTGCTGGTGCCACTGAACTCACAACCACTCATCCCATATTATCGAGTCATGTACCCGCTGGTGCCTCTGAACTCACATTCTGGTCACTCTTTCAGATAGTAAGTCATGTATGATCATACCTCTGAACTTTTTTCCTGGAAGAGATCCTACCTCATGATCCACTACCCGTACTCCCAGTGCACAAAAAGGGTAACAGATCCACAAATTTCCAAAATGGCCATGTCCTCGTTACCTGTGAGTCGTTTCACTTCCGCCAAAAATAAATTATCTCTTACATAGAACTTCCATGTCCTCATTACCTCTGAGTCATTCTATGTACCCTCCTTCATTGAGCCCACTCGTGTCATGTCCTCATTACCTCTGAATGGGAAGGCTCCGTCGAAGAAACTATCATGCTTGCCATGTCCTCATTACCTCTGAGTAAGTATGACAATTCCCTTCCGACTTATTATCTGTACCCACAACCGGAGTACGCCAATGGTAATAGGTCCACAAATGTCCTATGTTGACCACAAATGTCCTCTGTTGACCACAAATGTCCTCTGTTGACCACAAATATCATCCGTTGAGTCCACTCCTGCCATGTCCTCATTACCTCTGAGTAGGAAGACTCTACGTTTAAAACCCTCATATTTGCCATGTCCTCATTACCTCAGAATAAGTATGTCGGTTCCCCTTCATCATATTATCCGTATCCTAAGTCGTGGTACGCCAAGGGTAATAGGCCCACAAATGTCCTTTGCTAAGTCTCTTAGTACAGGCCCACTATTCCTCATCATGTCCCGGAAGCCCAGCTGCTCCATGGCATTCTATCTCTCGATACCCCGAACACCCACGGCCACCTTGCCGTAGAACTGTTCTAGGTATCCCCTATCAAACTTGTTATCCGTACCTAAAACCAAGGTATGCCAGGGGTAACAGGTCCACAAGCAAGTCCCCCATGCGGGACAACCATCACCACAATACCACAAGTACAACAAGCGATACAAATGAAGGGTAGAATGAAAAGTACTCTTTATTTGATAGACGAAAAAAGCATTACATGTTTTGGGACCACGTCCCTCTCAAAGAAGAAAAGAAAAAGAGAACAGGAACAAAACCAGAAAAAGTCGACTATAGTTCGGCATTACACAACTCTAAGAGGCAGTTTCTCACCAAGGCAGTACCCCGCTCAAGCCTCTGTTTTGCTCGGCGCTCGACCTCCTGGGACAACTGCTCTACATCATTCAGATACATATATGCCTGCCATTCGTTCTCCATCTTCTTTAGGGCAAGTTTTAGACTGGCAGAAGCCCTACTAAACTTGTCAGCCTCCTGAATGGCAATCTCTTTCTCAGCATGAGCAGCTTCGAGCTCGGACTCCAAGAAAGCCAGCTTTCTCTGAAGCTCGAGGATTTGCTCCCTGGTATCAGCTACCCTGTGGGAGGCCGCCGCTTCCCTAGCCGCACAGTCTTCAGTCCGACGATTCCATTAATCATGCAACTGAGTCAGGTCCTGGCGGTCCTCCAATATAGTCGGCTTGATCGATTCCCGAGCAAGCCTAACCTTCTCCACCACGGTCATAAGGAAATTATGCTCTTGGTTTAATACCGCGGGTAAATCAGCTTGCTGCAGCACGCGGAACTGGGCCACAAGACGATCAGCCTCTAACAGCTTAGGCTCCAGAAGCGTAGCCAGTCCCGCTCCACCGGGGAGTGTTCTAAGGATATTAATCTGGCCACCGGCGCATTGGCGGACCATAGAAAAGGGAGTCCCCCTCTCCACAGCTGCCTCAATCCCCCTCTTCAGGTGGCGGTGGAAACTGTCGACCACATCCTGGGAAACTTCGTCCAAAACTTCTGTAGAGGACGGTGTCAAAGGGAGTGTGGCAGGCAGTACCGAAGGAGCAGCCTTAGAACTGGTCGTCCCTGTCACCAGGGAAACGAATCCTGTGCGAAAGGAGGCGTGGATGGCAGCTAGCTCCTCTTCCGCCGCCCGAAGAGCCTAGATACTTGGGAGAGCGGAAAGGTTAAGTCCCGAAACCCTATTCGCAGAGGATGGCACAAAAAGCATTGTCCCTTGCTCCAGCTGTACTATCACCAAGGCTCCTGAACTTGACCCAGCTGGAAGATCCTTAGTATGATTTAGAAAAGAAGGAGGCACACGTGCTTCCATCAGATTCCCCCCGGTAGAGTCCGCCCTGGCAATGTCCATCACTGGCAATAAAGGGGTGGGACCTGCACATCCAAAACAATCATTAATCTACGAAGGACAGGGTGATAGAGCAAGTAGGCCTCCTTACAAGTTAAAAAGCTGGTTTATCTTACCAGGGAAAGAGCTCGGAGGCTGCAGCTCGTTCGAAGCTAGCATGGACTCCCCACCCGCAGCTCCCAACTCGAATTCAACTGGCTTTTCTGCCCCTGAAGGGGAGTCAGCCGGGTCAACGTCATCCTGTTGGAATTCGGCTGTCTCAGGGACAGGGGCAATAGAGCCCCCGTCCCCATGAGTTGAGGTCTCAGCAAGATGAGACCCCCCGGCCGCCTCCGGAAGAGCCCCAGCGAAAGTGATGGCAGTGCACATATCATTGATCAAAGTAGACAAGGCTGGATCGACTTCAGTAGTCGAGTCTCGAGAAGTAGACTCCCCGGACGCCTACAAAAAGCAAAAAATAATTAGGCCATAATTTAGAAAAAGAAGGAAAAGGCGGCTGAAATTCCAATCACCTCAGAAATAGCGTCAACATCAATAAATAGCCTATGACGTCTTACCGCAGCCCTGCTTTGTGGAGTAGGTCCTACCATCATTAGTAGACAGACGCCTGCCTCGTGGGCGAGAAGCACCAGGCACGACAGGTGGATGGTCCTCCACCTCTTCGTCTGGCACAGCAGGAGGCTGGTCCCCCACCTCCTCGTCCAAAGAATGTGACGAGTCATCGACGGCCTGCCCGTCATCCTCTTCGTCCATGACAGTGGACTCCAAGTCTGGCACGGGAACCCTATTCTCCCCTCTTTTTCTCTTCCTGGAACCCTCGGGCTTTTCTGCCAAGCCGGTCCCGACAATGAAGCTGGTGTTCATGTCAAAGTTTATGGAAGATTTGCTCGCCGCAACGTGATAAAGAGCCGCCATGTACAGGATATCCACTTGCGTATTAGCGTCAGGGACTGAGAAGCTAGCCCGGGTATGAACAACATTGTAATAATGCCACACCCGGATGCTGTCAAAGACACTGCCCACGAAGCCCAAACAAGCGCTGGGGCAGTCAAGGAACAGCTGACTATATCCAAATCGACGAAAAAACCTGCTAGGCAAATAAGGCTCCAAGTATATGTTATTTCGATAACGATATACTAGGTGCGCGGGGCGAATATTGCGCAGCCATAGAAGAATCTTCTCAGATAAGATCTGGGAAGGATCAATGCCATCAACGTGTACCCTCCTCACTTCTCTAGGGATAAACTGAGGAAGAGACACAAAGAAGTCGGGCCCGTCAACTCTTGCCAACACCCTCCGACAAGCTGGCATGGTGTCATACTCCCAAGATTGGTGGCGGTATCGAAAGAGGAAGGCGTCATCAGCGGTGACATCATCCTCTGTCCCGGGCCTCATCAATGACCTATAGTGCATCAATAACCACCCCATGAGGTAGTGGTATGGTAGCTCTATCCGCTCAAAGTCCAGCGTCGTCTCGCGAGCAATGACTTTAGACGCGAAGGCACGGAGGCCGTGGTGTATGCTACACACCATAGCCGGAAGAAGCGCCAGTCTTACTTTGAAGACCAGCTTTACAGCCGGAAGAATGAAGTGGCGGCTGATCCTTTCCATAGAACCTGCCCCTCCCGAGACTATGCAATTTCGTAGCCATACCATCAAGAACCCGGCCAAGATTGCTTTCTCCGACATCTACCGGGTACCGTAGTGGAAATAACTGAAGGAGTCGGTACGGCTCCCAAACCTGTCATGGGTGGACCTCGACCTTTTGGCCTTCAACATCATGTCCTTTACCTCCTCCGGGGTTTAAGGACCTCGAGAAGAGACCCGGCCGGAAGGACGTAGTTTGAAAAGATACGCAACCCAGGCTGTAGTACGAGGGGCGCTCCCTTCTGAACTATTATTCTTCTTGATAGCAGTCTGGTGACAGATGCTATGGTGGCACAGCAGCTCCCGATAAAAGGCGACGCAACCAGGAAATCGGCGATCCAGATCATCAAATTTCTCATTCGTTGGGGTATATACTTCAAATGCCTCGCCTCCCCACGGCAGCTTGGAAACAGCATGCATCTCATGGAGAGCGAGTCCTAACTCCCCTCCGGGCGCGAAGAAAGTCCCCGTACGCCGGCTATACATCTCCAAAAGGACCATGAACAGCGACTTGTTAATGGACAATCCGTAAAAAGTGCCCCGGATGGCGTAGTAAAGGTCAATCTTCCGAAGGAGTTCCTCGTAGTTCCTCAGGATCCACGAGAAAAGATTGGCCCATGTGGGAATGGGGTTTATCCAATTCAGCAGCGACAACCTGCCCACAGGATAAGACCCCTTGCAAGCGAGCTGATTCAGAAGGTATCAGCCCGGGTAAAAGTGAAGTTGGGCCCAGACACGTTTCTAAAAGTACCAGGAAGCAGCCCCATCACACTCCTGCTGACTGACTCCCTACCTGCACATGCTGACCTAATACTCATATTATAGTGGATGTTGCCCACAAACATCCCCTGTTTGGTGGGAGTCAGGGAGCCCGCCATTCTCCTGCTCAACGGCACCATATTAAACCATGAGAGGAGAAAATGTCGTTCCATCTCGGGAACATGGATATCCACACCATCCACAGTGATGTCCCAGTTCTCAGAAACATCCAGCATTCGGGAGTTCTTTACGGAGAAAGCATCCCCAAAGAAAAAAGCTGGTTTCAGGTATTCTCCGTCCAGTTTTCCCGAATTCATCATAGTGCAAAGAAAATGGAAAGGCTGGTTGTTGATGGCAGCCACCCTCTCCAAAGGCTCATTAGAGGGAAGTTGATCTGTCATATGTCGAATTAAATCGTCAAGCCACACACCCATGGCAAACTGAGCCGAACCCACTAGAAGCTCTCCGGCCGGGTTGGTTGGGAGGTTCATTAGAAAAGGACAGAGGAAACAGGATTAAAAATTGGTTAAAACGAAACCACTTAGAGTTTCTCAAAAAGAAATTTCTACGAGCCTATGCGGCTCGACGAAGCCTTATGCGGCTCGACGAAGCCTTATGCGGCCCAGTTCAGCTGAGTTTCATGCGGCACGGCTTCAACAGAGCCTATGCGGCTCTGGTCTGCACAGTTTTATGCGATCCCATTCAGTTAGGTGTTCCATGTGGCACTGATTCGATAGCTTATGCGGCTCGGATTAAAACTTATACGGTTCTATCTCGCAGAAGAGTTTATGTGGTGCAACTCAGCAAAATTCTATGCGGACCAGGTTGTCAGGAACATATGCGGCTCCGATCAAAGGGGACTTTATGCGGTTCATATCCAGAAGTAATCTTGCGACTCAAAATCCTTCTCATGCGGCTCATACATAGGGAATGTCCTATGCGGCTCGGATGCGAGAGTGTCATGCGGCCCATATAACGCCTGCGGCTCCATCATGATCGAGCTTGAGCCATCCAAACAATGAAGGCTTGTGCATAAATCATGCAACAGACACTACAAAAAAGTTATTTTATGGCAACGTCTTACGGCAACATAAAATGTTGCCATATAACATAGTCATAATACGACAACATTAATATTGCCTTAATAAACAAGTTTGTTTATGGCAACAAATAATATTGTCTATAATTGTCACACTTTATATGGCAATAAGGACGCATGCCATATTTAATGGAAACGTTTATGGCAACAAAAACGCGCGCCATATTTGATCACAATATATTATGGCAAGCTGGATTTGTGACATAATATATTACGATCAAATATGGAAATATTTTACATTGCCATAAAATAATTAGTTTATGGAAAAAATGTTGCCCCAAAATATGTAATATATTTTTCCTCCATGAACAAAATAAATATGGCAATATTTTATTTGGTTACTTTTGGAAACTTTTTTGTGGTTTAATGAGAATAAAAAAAATTCGTGTCTATACATAAGACCGGTGGGAACATAAAAAGTTGAAATATTTTTCCACCTTTATTATTTTGCCAAATCCTAATTCCTATTCTCTCTCAATCTAGGTCTCTCTTTAAACTTTGGTTCTCTTTACCCCTTTAACCTAGGTCTCTCTTCCTCTTCTTCAACCTAGGTATTTCTTTAACCTCCATTTCTATTTTGTTAATTTTTTTTGTTTCTTTTATATGTGGATTTCTTTTGGGAACGAGAAGCTTTGGATTTTGGGTTCTGAGCGCCTCTAGTAGAAGGTCTATGCTGCCATCGAGTCCGAGTGATCGACGACTGATCGATATGGATAATTATTTAAAATGTAGCTTTATTTTGTGTTCTAATTTTTTGTTAATAAATGTGTTTGATCAAATTGTGAAATTTTTCTCCAACTAAATTACTCCGAAACACACGATAGAATTTTTCTCCTTTATTTTCTACATTACTCATGGAACCTGAACCTTTAAACCTTCTATTATCACTTCTTCTAAAAAAGATTTAGAGGAAATAAGATTTGATAAATTTTTTGATAATGAGTTTGCAAATATTTTTCTAAATATTAATTAGGTTTGTTTTTTTACTTGATTATCATCCTAATAGTTTTACAATATACTATTGAATATTTTACCGTATATCCATGAAGATAAAATAAATCTTTTCTTTGTTTAGGATTCGATTCACTAGAATCAGAATATTCTTTTAATTATCTATGGAAGGTTAAGATTTTTTTACAGCCATATATGAAAGGTTGAGAACCATATATGCATATAATATTCTTTTAATTATTTATGGAAGATTTTTTTAGAGCCATATTTGGAAGGTTGAGAACCATCTATCCATAGAATATTATTTTAATTATCTATGAAAGATTTTTTTTACAGCCACCTATGGAAGGTTGAGAACCATATATGCATGTAATATTATTTTAATTATCTATGGAAGATGGTTTTAAAACCATCTATGGAAGGTTGAGAAGCATATATGTACATAATATTTTTTAATTAATCTATGGAAGGTTGAGAACCATATATGCATGCATGAGAATAAACTTGAAAATATTTATAATGATAAAATTGTATATATTTCACAAACATATTTTTATAAATGTGAGGTTATCATTGCAAATTGAACAGTTTTAGGCCAATGAATGAGTTTGGTTGTAAATAGATAATTTCCATTAGTTTTTATCCTTAAAATAAAATATTTATACAAGTTTCATCTGTTATAACCATTCATATAAAAAAATGAAGCATAGAAATTTGCACTACCTTAAAATATATTTTTTATTAACTTTTTCTGGTCTATAGGCTAATTTTATTGTTTATCCATACCATGGTATATAAAGATTGTATAAGGCGCACCATAACTGTCAATAAAATCTTTGCAGACATGTTATATATATGGAGGGAATAAGGAGGCAACAAGTTTCAGTTTAAGTTGGGGGTGTCAAGTACCTATTTGAATTTTGAACCTCATATAAAAGAGGAATTGTGCCTCATAATGTTAGATATGATAAGTATGGATTCCTGGCATAGTTGATTTTATGTAATATTAATGATGTAGTACTAAATCTACCATATTTAATTAAAAGTTATTTTTTTATTTGAAGTGTACAAATTAAATTATTATCTATATTTAATATTTGGTTAATAATATATTTAAATTTTGGCAATTGAATTTAGTTGATATTTCAAATATTGGCATATATTAATTGTCACATTTTGTCGATCATGGCAATAAATAGTAAAAATTAAAATTTTCAAAAATGGAATCCGGCAGTTGCCTTACGTTCTCAAACATGACAATAAAGACATGCCTAACGAAGAATTTCCATATGGGATTGCAATATATGGCAATATGTAATGCCATATAATACTAGTAGTTTACGACAACAAAATATTACCATTAAAGGAAATACAATATTTTGCAACATAATCTTGCCATTTATGGACTGATGATATACGACAATAATATATTGCCATATATTGTTCGAAATTATGGCAACTAAATATTGCCATTAATAATAATCTTTAAAGGCAACAAAAATTTCTTATAATGCAACAATTAATTGTCGTAAATTAGTTTTCTTATACGGCAATAATTGGAAGATGCCGTAAATAAGCAATACTGACACAACCTTTTACGGCACGCTATGGCAACTTCACATTGTTGCCATATTTGTGTTTTTGTGGCAAAAATCTCATTATTGAAGGCATTTTACGGTTGCCGTATAATGGATTATTTCTAGTAGTGAGCCATCGGCTCTTGGGGTTCAAAGTATTCAAATCCATTTCTTACCCTTGAAAGCGGGGCGAACGTCAGGATGCACTTCGGGCACGGCGGCCGACGAGAAAGCCACCTTCTTGCCTTTTACGGCAGCGGAGACAACCTTGGAAGATTTAGGGGCCATTTTTGACAGTCGGAGAATGGAAATAGGGAAAGAAAGAAAAAACAGCAACAGTTGGGATGAAGGAGAAAGTAAAAGAAACCCCCCGACTGAACTCCTCCATATTTATAAACAAAATCAAGGCGCTTCGATTCTCTTGCAGAACGAAAACCAACTCTTCGGTTATCGAGGCGAGCCGCCTAAAATGAAGGCCAGACTCCTAGGATCTCGCCCCAAAAAGTGACCTCAAAACTGACAGCAAATCAACAGCATTTAATGCAAAAGATCTCCATACGTGACAAGATGACGTGGCGGGAAGTCCCTGCGGCTGAGACACTTATGCGGCCCAAAAACCCCTGCGGCCTAGTCATCCATGCGACCGAGGCATCCATGCGGGCGAGACATCATATGCGGCCAGAAGAATGCATGGCCATGCTTCTTATTTAAAGTATTTTAATTTTGGCAAATTGAAAACTTTGAAGGGGGTCTTGTAGAACCATAGAAAAAGAATATAGAAGGATCCATGCGGCCAGAGAGCCCCCTGCGGCTCAGAGAGTTCATGCGGCTCAAGTATCCATACGGCTCGAGCGTCTATGCGGCTCAAACAAGTCCTATGCGGCTCGAAGAGGAGTCACGTGGCCTACAAACAGCTCTCTCATTTTTTGCATTAAAAGCATTGACGGCTGACAGCTTTGACGAGGTGACAGTTCTGACACAAAGATATCATTATGACTCCCTCATAATGACGGACTCTTTGGGAAGCCAAAAAAATATCTGACACGATCCCCCGAGAAGTCAGAAACCGTCATGCAGCCTTGACACGTGGACAGTCGTATGCGGCCCAAATGGAGACTCCCCCATGCGGCTCACAAAGACCAGCTCCATGCGGCTCACAAAGACCATCCTCATGCGGCTCACGAAGATCAGCCCCATGCGGCTCATAAAGACCAGCTCCATGCGGCTCACAAAGACCATTCTCATGCGGCTCACGAGGACTATCTCTATGCGGTTCACTCATACTCATGCGGCCCAAATGTTCAGGGGAGAGAGGCCATTCTTAGACAGCCCTGACACGTAGCCTTATACAGCCCAACTTTCTTGCGACTCAGATTTCTGCTGTTATGACACGTGGCATGATAGCAGGGCACGTGGCATCAGATTGATCGAAATCTCTCAACAAATCCCAATGAAATATTGGGATCAAATCAGATCATTTGTAAATAAGCCAATTAAAGACACGTATCGAGGAATCCGAGGTTGGCATGACAAATCAGGAGGATTTATGTTAATCAGTATTAATTATCCACAAAAGATTTGATGCAATCACATTTATTGCTCAAATCTCGATGAACGGCCCAGATCCAACGATTCTCAGCCGCCGACTTTCAAGAATGGGCAATCATTGTAAACCCTAATGAAGCCCCCCACTCTTATAAATAGCAGGGTGCCATTCCCCTGCAGAGAGACATATACGAAGATACAGAGACATAGAGAGAGAAGCACATAGAGACATACACAGAGACAGAGAGAGCCAGAGAGCCTGAAGAGAGAGCATTTCTTCATCAACGCCCAGCAGTTCTTCTACAGAGCCAAGGCTGCACCCGATCGTCCAAGGAGTAAGGCAGAGCTGCCGTCGCTTTCCCGAGCCTCTACCGTCATCCCCCAGAATCTAAAATAAACAATTGTACTTAGATTGCTGTACCTAGGTTTTCGTCCCTAGGCTTTTTTTGTAAAAGCGAGTTTGTATTATGAAGTAAAAGTCCAGTCCTCCGATAATTGTTCTGTTCTTTTATATTTTATGGCAAACACCCACTACTAAGGATCGACGACTTATTTGATCAGTTGAGCAAAGCTAGAGTTTTCTCCAAGATAGATCTTCGTTCAGGGTATCATCAAGTGAGGGTTCGGAAGGAGGATATTTCCAAGACAGCATTCAGGTCGAAGTATGGGCATTATGAATTCTTAGTAATGCCGTTTGGTTTGACCAATGCTCCAGCAATATTCATGGATTTGATGAACCGCATCTTTATGCCATACTTAGATCAGTTTGTGGTTGTGTTTCTTGACGACATTCTCGTATACTCTGCCAGTGAAGAGGAGCATGAAGACCACCTTAGAAAAGTGTTGCAGGTTCTGAGGAAGAACCAGTTGTATGCCAAGCTCAGCAAGTGTGAGTTCTGGATGGACCATATTTCATTTTTGGGTCACATCATATCAGGAGCTGGAGTAGCAGTGGATCCCAAGAAGGTAGAAGCAGTAGAGAGCTGGCCAGTACCCAAGACCGTAGCTGATGTACGGAGTTTCTTAGGATTGGCAGGATATTACAGAAGGTTTGTATCAGATTTTGCAAGACTTTCAGCACCCATGACCCGCTTGACACAAAAGGATGTACCATTCGTCTGGTCAGCAGAATACCAGGCTTCATTTAAGAATCTGAAGCAGAAGTTGATATCAGTGCCTATTCTTACTTTGCCAGTTGGACCCAGAGGTTTTACAGTATATTGTAATACGTCAGGTAAAGGACTTGGATGTGTCCTTATGCAACATGGGAAGGTGGTAGCATACGCATCTAGGCAACTTCGAGACCACGAGAAGAATTATCCAACTCATGACTTGGAGTTGGCAGCAGTAGTATTTACTTTGAAACTATGGAGGCATTACTTATATGGTGATCGAGTGGACATGTACACAGACCATAAAAGTCTGAAGTACATCTTTACTCAGAATGAGCTGAACATGAGGCAGAGAAGATGGTTAGAGCTGATCAAGGATTATGATGTGGAGCTTCAGTATCATCCAGGCAAGGCTAATGTAGTAGCAGACGCTCTTAGCAGGAGAGGGGACACATTTATGTTGACAACACAGAAGCACATTTTAGAAGATCTTCAGGAAATGGGCATAGAAGTTATACTTCCTAGTGATATAGGAGTTCTAACAAGTCTACAAGTCCAATCTGACTTGGTAGATAGGATCAAGGCAGCTCAGACACAGGACCCAAGGATTCAGAAGCTTAGGGCAGAATGTGAGTCAGGACTCAGAAAGGAGTTGAAAATTCACGAAGATGGTACGCTTAGGTTTGGATCACGCCTATGTGTGCCTAGTGGAGATATCAGACAGGAGGTTATGACAGAAGCTCACAGTTCTTAGTATTCTATACACTCTGAGGGGACCAAGATGTACCAAGATATCAAGAAGCACTTCTGGTGGAACGGGATGAAGAGGAAGATAGCTAGGTTTGTTTTCCGTTGCTTGATTAGTCAGCAAGTAAAGGCAGAGCAGCAGAGGCCAGCTGGATTATTGCAACCGCTTCCTATCCCGGAATGGAAGTGTGAGCACATTACAATGGACTTTGTGACCGGTTTACCGAGGTCACCAAGTGGTAAAGATGTCATTTGGGTGATAGTAGATCGGCTTACGAAGGTAGCACACTTTCTTCCTCTCAGAGTAGGGCAATCTACAGAAAAGTTGGCAGAGTTGTACATGCAGCAGATAGTCAGACAATATGGAGTCCCTGTCAGTATTATGTCAGACAGAGATACCCGTTTCACATCACATTTCTGGAAGAGCTTGCATCATAGTCGGGGTACCAAGTTAAGATTTAGCATGGCTTACCATCCACAGACGGACGGGCAATCAGAAAGGACAATTTAGACTTTGGAAGACATATTGCGAGCTTGCACCCTAGATTTTGGAGGATCTTGGGAGAACCACCTGCACTTAGTTGAGTTTTCATATAACAACAGTTATCAAGCCAGTATCCAGATGGCACCATTTGAGGCATTATATGGTAAGAAGTGTAGATTGCCGCTAGTATGGGATGATATCGGGGAGAGGAAGATGCTAGGCCCAGAAATGATTATTCAGACAGTTGAAGTGGTCAAGGGAATTAGAGGGCGACTCCGAGTTGCACAAGATCGGCATCGTCATTGGGCGGACCAGCATCGTAGGCCGCTAGAGTTTTCTGTTGGGGACCACATATTCTTGCGAATCTCACCTACCCGTGGGGTCATTAGATTTGGCGTTCACGGGAAGTTGAGTCCGCGATACGTAAGACCATTTGTTATCCTTGATAGGGTAGGCGATGTTGCTTATCGTTTATCCCTCCCACCTTCGTTACGAGAGGTACATGACGTGTTCCATGTATCTCAATTACGTAGGTATGTATCGGACCCAAGCCATATCCTTGATCATTCTGAGCTGATTGTTGGTACCAAACTGTCTTACGAGGAGCAGCCTGTGTCCATCTTGGACCGAAGAGAGAAGATACTCAAGAACCAAACAATTAGCCTTGTCTGGGTTACTTGGGGTCATCACTCTTGATGGATCACCATTATTATTGTTCCATCATCTTTCTTACTTGATTTTGAGCCTCTTTAGTACTTAGCATTTCCAATTTCTATGGTTCATTTCTTGTAGATCTAAGTTTAATGCATTTTCGGATTCCTTAGGTTTTGATTTAGTAAACTTTGTTATCTTTAAGTTTTGATGGTTCCATGTAGTAGAGAATTTTGTTCTACCCCATTTTGACCTATGGAAGTTCAGATTTGGGCTTGGAATGAAGGATTTAGAGAGCTTGGAAGCAATGGTTTCCACGGTTCTGTCCTTAGAAAAATTTGGAGAAGAAGAACAGATCCTGGCCGCATGACAGACCTGACCGCATGAGTTTTTATACGGCAAGTCTTTTTGAGCCGCATAAGAGGAGCTGGCCGCATGAAGAGTTTCAGCCGCATGAAGAGTTTCAGCTGCATGAAGAGTTTCAGCCGCATGAAGATTTTGGCCGCATGGCATTATCTTGGCCGTATAAGTTTTCTCAGCCGCATGAGCTTCCATTAGCCGCAGCCGCATGAGTTTCCATTTGGCCGCAGCCGCACGTACTCCTGTCCATCGTAGCCGCATGAAGAGTTCGACCGCATAAGAGATTTTTAGCCGCATGGGCACTACTTTTCTTTAGCCGCATAGACTTTGTTTCTTCCTCAGCCGCATGATACTGCACCCTCTTGGCTGCATGCCAGCGAGCCGCATGAGGCTTGGTTCCACCCTAGTCACATGAGCGAGAACCCCAGTCGCATAAGGCTTGTAACTTCTCGACCGCATAGACAATGAGCCGCATGGAATCCTAATTACCTGGTCGAATGAACTATAGTCCCTAATACCTTTTGGCTGATTCTCGTCCCTGAGTTAACATTGATTGACATTAATTAACATTGATTGATATGGATTGGTATTAATTAACATTAATTATGGCCTTGACATTAATAAACATGGATTGTTATCTTAATTCAATAATAATTGATCATGCGTTCCTAGTTGGAACTAAGAGACTGGCTAGTCGCCTTATTGAAATAAATGAATGAGATGCATTCATATTAACTATGAACTATTGAAATCGACTGGCTAATCCCAAATATTGGCATACAGGCACATGCAGGCTTCAATTTATTTGTTATTTTATCTTACCAAAGAAGCATGCGTACTTTATGGTCAAGGCATGATTATTCTGTGGTTAGTTTTGATTGTTGTATTACGCTATGTAAGACCTACAACCTAACCGCACGGGCATCGTTGTAGAGTTGTGCATATCGTACCCCGTACGAAAGTATTCATTCTGAATGACCATGATCCACGGCATGGGATTTCACTCAACGTAGAGACTATTAAGTTAAATAAAATAATGATTGCATGGAGAGAATGGATTTCTGAGTTCTTACATGGCAGCCCTCTTGGGACTAGTAGTGCCCGACAGGCCGGTTGGTCCCCACAGATACTGTAAATCTACCACACGGGCAGGGAGCGGTATCTGGTTATATTATCTATGGTATATTGTATATTGATGACGGGCGTCCCGCTGGGACTCGTCTAATTCATGATTGTCGTAATTGATTGATTGGGTAAACTAGCCTTGCTTGCACATAGTAAGAACTGAGAAATCCTTTATTGCATAATTCCAGGATAACTTGGAACTCACAGTAGCAAGCCGTAGTAGTTGTATGGCCGTTTAAATTGATTTGTTTGTGTACTGTACCTACTCTGTTACCTAACTGAGATGATCAGAATGTCAGGACATGACAGGCCAACTTCTGTCCTTGTTTGGTTGGGAGGTTGGTTTGAAGTGTCGTAATGTTATGTGAATCCTAGTAGATAGCAGGGATCTATTATCATACTCTCTTCTTACTGGCTTCATTCCTCATATCGTGCTCCCTTGCGGTACTTGCTATTAGAGGTCTAACCTCTCTGGTTTTGCATGGCCAGATTTAGAGCCGGTCCCCTAGGATCCAGCTTACTTCTACCTCTAAGATGGTCAACACTAGAGGGATGATCGCAGGAGGACTCGAGTGGGTTTCTTACTTCACCGCTCGTTTTGTTATTTACTTAATACCTTGCCTTTTGGCACCGACATGTTAGTCGGATTGTCATGTACTTACTTTTACATAATTGTAATTAAGTCAGACTGCAGCTGATAACAATTGTGTACACTTTGCTACATCATCTGGCTATATTTTGTAAAGCCAGATATCAAGAACATTTTGACTGAGCGTTTGGGATGCTTTACTGTTTTATCTTACATGTTCTCTATTTCTGTTTCTTATTTGAATGATTGAGACAATAGATGTGAAGTGACCATAGTAAGACTTTCATGTAGTATATACCCCCTCGTCTGGTTAGACAACATTGATCGTTTTCACGACCCGCACCCTAGAGTAAGGGCACGAGAACGTAACAACGCCCAGCCTACGCCGCAGTGTCGGTGGTAGAACGCTGTCCTAGGTCTCATGCATCTAACAGTATAAGGCTAAGTAGTTTATACTCCCCGAATGGGGATGACATGGCAGAATGTAAACTCAATCACATCTAAGGTAGAGCATAATGGTAGATAGATAAAACATGAAATCCAAAGAGATACAGCAGATAGAAGTCTAAGTGTCTAAGATACAAACTCAAAATACATCTCAAAACTCAACTACAATAATCCATAAATACAACTCAAGACGACAGAAAATAAATCATAAGAAAATCCTAGCTATCTATGCAACATCTACTGTCTCCTCTAGGCTAGCAGGCAACCTCCAGGCTATCTGTAAAATTTATCAACAGGTCCAGTCAGGACAGGAGCGAGCACAGTACATCTCAACAGTTCATAGCAGGTTAGAAAATATAATCATGCAGTAAAGTAAGATATAGATACTGAAGGAAATGCAGTATGTAAACAGAGAGAGAACTGTAATAGAAATATCTACTATACATAGAGAACTAATAGTGACTAGTGAGTCAGAGTAAAATATAAACATGTGAATGGCATAGGAGATTCATGACTACAGCTAAGAGAGTGATTCATGACTACAGCTACTTAGATAATATTCACATGTCTATTTATACTCCCCATCCCCAATCAATACACAAAGATCTGTTCAAGTTATGTTAAGATTCGTGAAACTTCACATGGCTCATAAAATGAGTGATACGTGAAGGTGATTCATGATGGCTCTGTGAACATGAGAGTATATATGTCACAAGCGATTCGTGAATCAGAGGAAGCATAGAGATACGTGATGATTCGTGAAACGCACAAAACATGCAGTATCCGATGCTCCCGAGGGGGATAACATCTCATGAAAAGATCCATATAGTACCAATCCGTGTAACCAATGTGAAAGTATCAAGTAAAGTAATTTAAAGCAGGAAAATAATTTTAAACAGGATATGAAATGATCAGAGAATGTACTCGACTGATACCCTGAACAGCTGATATGAAAAGATGGCCAACTGGAATCACAGAGTCCTAGTTATAGCAACATAGGTTATAAAGAGTTCAATTTATATGGTAATTAAAATTATAATACAATCTACATGATTCTAAGTCAATCTAGGTCAAAGTCAACTTTGGTCAACTCTAAAGTCAAACTAGGTCAACTCTAGTCAACTGTGGTCAACCTAGCTAGGGTTGGTTCAACAATGGTCAACTAGTCTAGTTAGTCAATTCTAGGTCTAAACAAACTAAGTATATACAAATCAAGTATCCAAGATAGCTACTAACTCATAGCCTAAGTCACTTACTAAACCAAGCACAAGACTAAACCATAAGGTAACAAGGCACACAAACTTAGTCATATAATGTATATATATTATTCACATTCACATATTCATATACATAGATATATATAGGAAAGCTATATATATATGTCACGACCCGCACCCACTGTTAGGGTACGAGAACGTAACAATGCCCAGCCTACGCCGCAGTGTCGGTGGTAGAACGCTGTCCTAGGTCAATCATCTAACAATACCAAAGTACCTGTACAGTTTATACTCTTCGAATGGAGGTGACATAACAATATACATCTCAAACACATCTAGGGTAGAAGAACGAAAGACAGATAGATAGATAGTAACTCAAGAGAACAGTATCATAGATGAATAAGTCTAAGTGTCTAGTACAACATAATATCCAGAATGTCGACCCAATATATAGAATAAGTCTAAGAGTCTATACATCTCAACGTCTCGAAATACAACTCAAAATGTGAGACAAAAAGATAATACAGAAAGACTGTCTAGCTAAACTAGCCTAGACTACTGGGGCTACATCCTCTGCTGCAGGTGGATCCTGCTGAGGGTCCACAACATAAGTATCATCTAGTCCTGCTCCATAATAGGTAGTCACCAGTGCATAGTATGATAGGAAATATAAAGCATGCAATAGAGTAAAATACAGGAACTGCTGAAGGAAGATACATGTAGCAAAAGAGATAGCTGTAAAGGAAATATCTACTGTATATAGAGAACTGTAAGTGGCTAGTGATGTAGAGCACAAGATAGGCATATGAATGGCTGGAATTTATACATGATTATACTACTGAGTTTGTACATGATTACACTACTTGGAATTATTCACATGTCCACTTCTACTTCCCCGTTTCCCCAATCAATACACAAGGATCCATTCATGTTACGTTAAGATTCATGATAAGCCCATAATTGGGTGATACGTGAGTGATTCATGAAGATTCATGAAGGCTCGGTGATCATGAGAGTACATGAGTCACTAGCTGATACATGAAGATTCATGATAATAGAAGCATGAGATACATGATGATTCGTGAAACGCACAACATGCTGTATCTGATGCTCCCGAGAGGGATAACATCTCATGAAAAGATCCATATAGTACCAATCCGTGATAACAATCGTGTCAGCATCAAGTAAAGTAATCTAGAGCAAGAATATAAATCCGGGCAAGTATGAAACGGTCAGAGAATGTACTCGCCTGATAACTGAATGTCTGAAGAGGATATACTGTCTGAGGAGAGGTGTATGGCTCCTAATCAGAGCAATACAAGTCAAAATGTATTCACAATGGTAAAAATAAAGTATACAATGCATATACATGATTCTAGGTCAATCTGGTCAAAAGTTAACTCTTGGTCAACTCAATAGTCAAACTGGGTCATAGGAAGTCATACTAGGTCACAGGGGATCAGCTGAGTCAAATAAAGTCAATCAAGGTCAAACAAATCAAGGTTAGTCAAATCTAGGTTAAAGTCAGCTCTTGGTCAACATTCTAATCAAACTAGTCAAATACTAGTCAACATGATCAATCTGGGTCAAGTCTAGGTCAAACTTAGACCAACTAAGGTTTTGGGTCAAACAAAGACTAGTCAGCAAGGTGATTAGGTCAATGGTCAACTATCTAAGCTAATACCACAAGGTTAAGGTATAACCAATACCTATACAAGTATACCACACATATATATACATATATATATATAATACCAACTTTAATCATATATTCAAGCTAATCCCACATTCCAATCTCAAGTCATGACTTGACTCTAAGTATCTAACTTAACCCATACATAAGTCCTTCCACAAAACCCAAGTCACAATAGTATACTCATATATAGGTCAACCCTAAACCAACTAGTTAATAGCCTAGGGTTTAGTCAAACTTAGTCAACAAGTCCTCTTAAGTCTATCCAAACCATTTCTAGGTCAATTAGGTCATGGTTGACCTATAGTTGACTTTGGTCAACAATGGTCAATTATCTAGTCAAACTAGTCTACTAGTCAAGTTAGGTCAACCAATGTCAAACTAGTCATTCTAGGTTAATCTTAGTTCAATCTAGGTCAACTAGGTCAAGTTTGACCTAAGGTTGACTTTGGTCAACCCTTAGTCAACAAGGGTCAATTTGGGTTAGCCCCTATGCCATAGGCTAGTAGCTTAGGCCATAGGCTAATGGTTATAGGTTTTATATAAACTATATTTATAAGTCATATATATATATATATATATATATATATATATATATATATATATATATATATATATATATATATATAGTCTACCTACTACATATATATATATATATATCAATATATGTGTATACTCTATAATAATACAATCACACTCACAAATATATATATCTTATATATATATATATATATATATTTTTTTTTTTTTTTTTTTTTTTTTTTTTTTTTTTTTTACATACACATAACTATATAGGCCTAACTATAATACAACCACCCACATATTTATATATAATGATAACACTATGTATATCTAATACAAATATATATATATATATATCATATATATATATATATATATATATATAGACTAAACCTATATATATAAACATATATATAGAGAGAGGAAAGTGAGAGAGACATAGAGTGAGTGAAAGAGAGAGAGAGCTGGACAGTGAGAGAGAGAGAAGGGGCTGAACACACTGTCACAAGGGGGGGTTTCAGGATTCCTGGAACCAAAATCCAGTCCCAAACACACACACAGTCCATATATACACACATGTGTATATACACACACAACTACACCTATACACTACCATTTATCCCCAAAACTCACCCACACTCACATATACATATATACTACGTATATACATACTAAAATACACTAATACAATGTATAAAACATAATCAAAATCGATTTGAAAATCGATTTTGCAAAACTGGAAAATCCTAAAACCTGGAAACTATGGGCTGTGAACTCGAAACTAGGATAACCCGATTTCACACACCAAAACGAGCTAAGGCTCGATTCAAATGGTTGGTACCTGGTGCCCCATACATACCCTAGTGTCCTAGGTACCTGACACGGCACCACGACACGAATTCATATGTCAAAACACACAAAATCCCCACTCGGGTAAATACAGTGCACTGCGAAGTGCACTGTCTCGTGCACGTATTCACGTGTCTCGTGCTCACGACACAGGAAACGTGAGGTGTCGTGCTCGTGTCAGTAGCTAGGTGGGGTGTCAGGGTAGGTGTCTAGGTGCCTGAGTCGTGTCCACGAAGTCGCGTGTCCACGCGCGAAGCGCGTATCAGTAGGGAAAAATTCGTGCGCACAGTACAGTTCAAAATCAGTGCGTGCCAAATTTTGTGTCCGATACGAAACTAGGAGTCTTGAAACTTGGGGAGTGACTTGTCAGTCACTGCCCCGAGTCCCACACCAAATTTGGTGATTTCTAACGGCCTGTGCAGTGAGCACTACACGTGTGGCAGCAGGGCACTGCCACCGTGTCTGCACGTGTATGTGCGTATCCGTTTTGGACACGAGGACACCAAATCTTCGACTCAGTCTTCATGATTCCTGATCTACAACACAAAACCTAATTTTCCTTTCAATTAGTTTTTGAAATTAAAAACATTTTATTCACACAGGCATTTCATCAAACAAGGTTTCCTAGTCTAGGATACGTGTCCGATACGGACACCAAACCAACTCAAAATCCTACCAAACTTGACCCACAGTTCCATGGTACCTAGATGCATGCAAATATGAAGAGAAAACACAAAATTAACATGGTTTATGGGCATTTACCTATTTGTGCAAATCCAATAGAAAAACAAGGAGAGGAGGGTGTCCACTTCAACTTGGTGATGCCCAAAGCTCACGAAATCCTCGATAGCAGGCCCTAACTAGTACCCTCTAGTGTAGGGGAGTCCAATGCAAGAAACTAGAGTGAATTTGGTTCAAATTTGATCAAGTTGTGGTCTTGTAAAGAAATGGGAATTTCAAGGGTTAAAATTCATGTAAAAATGTTCATGAATGATACAATGGGTTAATATAGGATGGTGTAGGGCTAGGGGGTGTCCTATGGCCGGCCAAGACAAGGGAGGGTGTCCTTGGCTTCCCTTCATGGAGAAGGCAAAGACTTTGGTGTAAAGTCTTGATATTTTGAGTGGTTTAAGCAAAATATCTAATAAAGTAATATCAAGATATTTATCCTCCTTTATCCAATGCAATTATCTATCCCCTTATCATTCTAGGTTAGTAGCTAACCTCTAGATTAGTGCTAAACTAGGTTAGGGACTAACATGACACTAATCAATAATTAAACAATAATAAAAACACATAAATACAAATAATTCTAAATAAATCCTAGAAAATTACCAAAATACCCTTTAGGCTAAAAATCACTAATTTGGTGTTCTAAGCCTATGGCTAGGCTCTCATGGTCATGGCAACTCCTAGTTTAAGGAATAGCTAGGGTTTACACTAAGGTTTTGCTAGTAAAGTCACAAAGTCACAAGTCGTGACTTAGAAATAGTTTAACTTAACTAAAATCACCCAAAAATCATATTATGACTAAAATACCACTAATAAATAATAAAAATAATAATTTTTCAAAAATCCCCAATTTCAGAAAACAGGGTGTTACAAGTCTACCCACCTTAAAATAATTTCGTCCTCGAAATTTAGATGGTCGTACTCCTCCTAGGTCAAACCTCCAACAATCTGGGTCGAAGCCACTACCTAGGCAACATACAAAGTCAACAAACAAAATATGGGTAGTAGACCTATACTGGGTCATGTCCAAAAATTGGTTGGCAGTTTTAGGTCATACGGTGTCCTTAATTCAAATCGAAATCAAAAGTAACTCTATGGGGTAAATCAGGATGGAGCCTCGGTCAGGAAAATCGTACTAAGCAAATGAAGCACACAATGATATGCCTGAGTGGGACACTAAGGTCATGGGTGTAGTATGTCATGTCTAGGTCATGTATGTGAAATCAGTTTTGAGAAAACAACTAGTCTTGTGCTCCTAATTTAAAAGTCATGGTAATGTGCCTATGATGATCATAATTTAGAGTGGGAAAGGTCTATGGCCTTAATTAAGCCAGAAATTGTGATGCAATAGTGGTACCAGGGGGACAGGTTAAATGGAACAGTCTGCGGTCTCATCTAGGTGCACTAGTCATTCTAGATCAATACTGTCCTATGGTATCAAAACGTACAGTAATCTAAGGTGTCCTAATTGGAAAGGTAAGGAAACAACAATCATCAAGGCTGTAGGGCCGTCTACCATCCTATATGAAAATTGGTTATTAACAAGTGAGAAATCATTAAAGTTACCATTCCATAAAATGAAAATTGAAAATTTAGGTACAAACAATCACAAATAAATTTTAGTCTTGACACGATCTAAGTTGATCAATTTTAGGATAAATCGAGATTGGGCAAGATGGGAAATCAATGAAATCAAGTATGAGCAAGAGCATCCAATGATGAAGATCTAGGTCATGATTTAATCCAACTGGATATGACTACGAGGTTCATAGGTGATGAAATAATTCCAAGAAGAATTGTCAAGGCTGTTGCGGATAAGATTCTAGGACAAGTTTAATTATGTCTCCATCCACGTAGATTAATATATGAAAAAGCGAACCCAAACGCAATAGGTTGATCAGACCATCATGCGCCGGTTCTGATTAGATAATATGTTAGTGGGTGCGCACCCAATAAAATATATCATGATCAAGCTCAAAAAGGATAAGCTTGTAAAACTAAGGATAAATTTGTAGCATAAGATATAAGTAAGGGTGGAAATGATAAAAGAAGATACATAGTCCAAGATCCTTAACCAATCGGGTCAAGCATTCAAGATAAGGTACGAGGTTAAGTATTTGATGGTTCAAGCAGAACACCATCACATGCCAGGTCGAAAGAATTGAGCCAAGGTGGATCTCTAATTGAAATAAGAATTATTTTAGTATCACAGTAGAGATTATAGTTTAGCTATTTGACCAGAAAATCATGTCAAGAAAATAGAGTACAAGGAGACGGGTTTTAGTGGGACATGGAATACCTACATGAAGGTAGGCTAGTCTAGGTCTTACATGTGAAGTTTGTTGGAAGGTAACAGCTGGTATTATACTCTGAATATCTAAGTCACGGTAAAGGACGTCCAATGATCTAGAATAGAAAGTGGGAGTTCAAGACGTGACAAATTGATGCAAAAATTGAAGAAGATCAAATTAACCCAAGAAATAAAATCAATCAGGAATCCAGTAAATAATTTGGGAACACAGTCCTAGGGGTAGATAGGCTACTAGATGAATATAGTTAGGGTTTGATCAAATCAAAGGTCAAGGTTAGAAGGTCTCAATAAGTCTTGATTCGAGGAAATGTCGAGTAAGTCAGGTTTGGGATACAATCACATAGATTGGTAGAAGAAGCTGAGCAAGATGCAAAAATAGATGGGACAGTTCATTTCAATGAAAAGCAATTAGCAAGAGGATTAGATGGCAAGAAACAGATAAGAGTTTTCTCATAAATGTGATTGAGTACCTTAAAATAAAAGATATTAATCTAACACTAAGAAATTAAAATCAACAACTACAAAAAATTTCAAAATCATCAACTAACACCAGGATTCAAAGTTCTACAGTGAATCCTCCAAAAATCAAATTCAATCAAGGGAAAAGGAGTTTAAATCATAATTTCAAATGAGATTCTCAAGGGTCATCCCAGGAATCTCTTAAGGTATCCTAACAGTGATTGAGTATCCACTCTCTCTAAGCCTATTCCTCAAATCCTATCGCAGGCTGTAGTGATACTCTAGTTCGAATACCACTACATAAACTCGACCTGCATGGGCCACCACTAAAAATGTGTCACGACCCGCACCCACTGTTAGGGTACGAGAACGTAACAACGCCCAGCCTACGCCGCCGTGTCGGCGGTAGAATGCTGTCCTAGGTCAATCATCTAACAATACCAAAGTACCTGTACAGTTTATACTCTTCGAATGGAGGTGACATAACAATATACATCTCAAACACATCTAGGGTAGAAGAACGAAAGACAGATAGATAGATAGTAACTCAAGAGAACAGTATCATAGATGAATAAGTCTAAGTGTCTAGTACAACATAATATCCAGAATGTCGACCCAATATACAGAATAAGTCTAAGAGTCTATACATCTCAACGTCTCGAAATACAACTCAAAATGTGAGACAAAAAGATAATACAGAAAGACTGTCTAGCTAAACTAGCCTAGACTACTGGGGCTACATCCTCAGCTGCAGGTAGATCCTGCTGAGGGTCCACAACATAAGTATCATCTAGTCCTGCTCCATAATAGGTAGTCACCAGGGCCTCATCCTCATCCTCTGTAATATTTTCAACAGGTCCAGTCAGGACAGGAACGAGCACAATACATCTCACGCAGCGCATAGTATGATAGGAAATATAAAGCATGCAATAGAGTAAAATACAGGAACTGCTGAAGGAAAATACATGTAGCAAAAGAGATAGCTGTAAAGGAAATATCTACTGTATATAGAGAACTGTAAGTGGCTAGTGATGTAGAGCACAAGATAGGCATGTGAATGACTGGAATTTATACATTATTACACTACTGAGTTTGTACATGATTACACTACTTGGAATTATTCACATGTCCACTTCTACTCCCCCGTTTCCCCAATCAATACACAAGGATCCATTCATGTTACGTTAAGATTCATGATAAGCCCATAATTGGGTGATACATGAGTGATTCATGAAGATTCATGAAGGCTCGGTGATCATGAGAGTACATGAGTCACTAGCTGATACATGAAGATTCATAATAATAGAAGCATGAGATACATGATGATTCGTAAAATGCACAACATGCTGTATCTGATGCTCCCGAGAGGGATAACATCTCATGAAAAGATCCATATAGTACCAATCCGTGATAACAATCGTGTCAGCATCAAGTAAAGTAATCTAGATCAAGAATATAAATTCGGGCAAGTATGAAACGGTCAGAGAATGTACTCACCTGATAACTGAATGTCTGAAGAGGATATACTGTCTGAGGAGAGGTGTATGGCTCCTAATCAGAGCAATACAAGTCACAATGTATCCACAATGGTAAAAATAAAGTATACAATGCATACTACATGATTCTAGGTCAATCTGGTCAAAAGTCAACTCTTGGTCAACTCAATAGTCAAACTGGATCACAGGAAGTCATACTAGGTCACAGGGGATCAACTGAGTCAAATAAAGTCAAACAAGGTCAAACAAGTCAAGGTTAGTCAAATCTAGGTTAAAGTCAGCTCTTGGTCAACATTCTAATCAAACTAGTCAAATACTAGTCAACATGATCAATCTGGGTCAAGTCTAGGTCAAACTTAGACCAACTAAGGTTTTGGGTCAAATAAAGACTAGTCAGCAAGGTGATTAGGTCAATGGTCAACTATCTAAGTTAATACCACAAGGTTAAGGTATAACCAATACCTATACAAGTATACCACACATATATATACATATATATATAATACCAACTTTAATCCTATATTCAAGCTAATCCCACATTCCAATCTCAAGTCATGACTTGACTCTAAGTATCTAACTTAACCCATACATAAGTCCTTCCACAAAACCCAAGTCACAATAGTATACTCATATATAGGTCAACCCTAAACCAACTAGTTAATCGCCTAGGGTTTAGTCAAACTTAGTCAACAAGTCCTCTTAAGTCTATCCAAACCATTTCTAGGTCAATTAGGTCATGGTTGACCTATAGTTGACTTTGGTCAACAATGGTCAATTATCTAGTCAAACTAGTCTACTAGTCAAGTTAGGTCAACCAATGTCAAACTAGTCATTCTAGGTTAATCTTAGTTCAATCTAGGTCAACTAGGTCAAGTTTGACCTAAGGTTGACTTTGGTCAACCCTTAGTCAACAAGGGTCAATTTGGGTTAGCCCCTATGCCATAGGCTAGTAGCTTAGGCCATAGGCTAATGGTTATAGGTTTTCATATAAACTATATTTATAAGTCATATATATATATATATATATATATATATATATATATATATATATATATATATATATATATATAGATATATAGTCTACCTACTACATATATATATATCAATATATGTGTATACTCTATAATAATACAATCACACTCACATATATATATATCTTATATATATACATACACATAACTATATAGGCCTAACTATAATACAACCACCCACATATTTATATATAATGATAACACTATGTATATCTAATACAAATATATATATATATATATATATATATATATATATATATATATAGACTAAACCTATATATATAAACATATATATAGAGAGAGGAAAGTGAGAAAGACATAGAGTGAGTGAAAGAGAGAGAGAGCTGGACAGTGAGAGAGAGAAGGGGCTGAACACACTGTCACAGGGGGGGGTTTCAGGATTCCTGGAACCAAAATCCAGTCCCAAACACACACACACAGTCCATATATACACACATGTGTATATACACACACAACTACACCTATACACTACCATTTATCTCCAAAACTCACCCACACTCACATATACATATATACTACGTATATACATACTAAAATACACTAATACAAAGTATAAAACATAATCAAAATCGATTTGAAAATCGATTTTGCAAAACTGGAAAATCCTAAAACCTGGATACTATGGGCTGTGAACTCGAAACTAGGATAACCCGATTTCACACACCAAAACGAGCTAAGGCTCGATTCAAATGTTTGGTAACTGGTGCCCATACATACCCTAGTGTCCTAGGTACCTGACACGACCCCACGACACGAATTCATGTGTCAAAACACACAAAATCCCCACTCGGATAAATACAGTGCACTGCGAAGTGCACTGTCTCGTGCACGTATTCACGTATCTCGTGCTCACGACACAGGACACGTGAGGTGTCGTGCTCGTGTCAGTAGCTAGGTGGGGTGTCAGGGTAGGTGTCTAGGTGCCTGAGTCGTGTCCACGAAGTCGCGTGTCCACGCATGAAGAGCGTATCAGTAGGGAAAAATTCGTGCGCACAGTACAGTTCAAAATCAGTGCGTACCAAATTCCGTGTCCGACACGAAACTAGGAGTCTTGAAACTTGGGGAGTGACTTGTCAGTCACTGCCCCGAGTCCCACACAAAATTTGGTGATTTCTAACGGCCTGTGCAGTGAGCACTACACGTGTGGCAGCAGGGCACTGCCACCGTGTCTGCATGTGTATGTGCGTGTCCGTTTTGGACACGAGGACACCAAATCTTCGACTCAGTCTTCAGGATTCCTGATCTACAATACAATACCTAATTTTCCTTTCAATTAGTTTTTGAAATTAAAAACATTTTATTCACACAGGCATTTCATCAAACAAGGTTTCCTAGTCTAGGATACGTGTCCGATACGGACACCAAACCAACTCAAAATTCTACCAAACTTGACCCACAGTTCCATGGTACCTAGATGCATGCAAATATGAAGAGAAAACACAAAATTAACATAGTTTATGGGCATTTACCTATTTGTGCAAATCCAATGGAAAAACAAGGAGAGGGGGGTGTCCACTTCAACTTGGTGATGCCCAAAGCTCACGAAATCCTCGATAGCAGGCCCTAACTAGTTCCCTCTAGTGTAGGGGAGTCCAATGCAAGAAACTAGAGTGAATTTGGTTCAAATTTGATCAAGTTGTGGTCTTGTGAAGAAATGGGAATTTCAAGGGTTAAAATTCATGTAAAAATGTTCATGAATGATACAATGGGTTAATATAGGATGGTGTAGGGCTAGGGGGGTGTCCTATGGCCGGCCAAGACAAGGGGGGTGTCCTTGGCTTCCTTTCATGGAGAAGGCAAAGACTTTGGTGTAAAGTCTTGATATTTTTGAGTGGTTTAAGCAAAATATCTAATAAAGTAATATCAAGATATTTATCCTCCTTTATCCAATGCAATTATCTATCCCCTTATCATTCTAGGTTAGTAGCTAACCTCTAGATTAGTGCTAAACTAGGTTAGGGACTAACATGACACTAATCAATAATTAAACAATAATAAAAACACATAAATACAAATAATTCTAAATAAATCCTAAAAAATTACCAAAATACCCTTTAGGCTAAAAATCACTAATTTGGTGTTCTAAGCCTATGGCTAGGCTCTCATGGTCATGGTAACTCCTAGTTTAAGGAATAGCTAGGGTTTACACTAAAGTTTTGCTAGTAAAGTCACAAAGTCACAAGTCGTGACTTAGAAATAGTTTAACTTAACTAAAATCACCCAAAAATTATATTATGACTAAAATACCACTAATAAATAATAAAAATAATAATTTTTCAAAAATCCCCAATTTCAGAAAACAGGGTGTTACAATATAGGCACATACATATATATATATATATATAGAGAGAGAGAGAGAAAGAGAGGTAAAAGAGTAAGTGAGTATGTGTGTGTTTGGCATGTGTGAAAGGATGTGTTAATGTTCTAAAATTTAGTGATAGGTAGGTGTATGTGACATGGGATACATGATGTCAAAGGGTGTATGAATGAATGTGTGTAAAAGGTTATAGGTTAACTCAGTTTATAGAAATGCATACATACATATATACTTACATTGTATACATGCATACATACATATCATGTATATTACATTACATGATACATACATGTATACTTGTATTATATTATACATACATTCATGCATATTAGATACTTGTATTTATATTAACATATTGCAAACATTTATTTCATTCATTCATCTATGCATTACCTACATGTTTTATACATATGAATACATTGTATATCATTCTTTCATTCATACATTTATGCATTTCTTATATGCATTATATTAATTGCATTCCTACATGCTTGCATTCAACCATATATATACATTAATGTAAAAAGAATATATATCATATATATATATTTCATTCATCTAACATATCATGCATTACATACTCTATATTCATTTAATATCCATACTACATAGGCTCATAGGTTACACAAAATGCATATATCGTATAGTCACTCTTCTACTTAAAATCAATACTGTACCAATTGGGCCTTTACTAAATTCTAGGATTATAGTATGTTGTAGCTCATCATGTTAGCTTTCCGAAACTTTAAACGGATCGCATTTTCGTGTCCGGAAGCTCCCGAAATCGCGAAAATACCGAAACGCGTTCGTCTTTCGTACAGCTGACACTCAAACAATTCTACAGAAATTTTTAGAACGAATTTGGCTTATTAAAATATATACTTGGAAAGCTAACTTCGATACGCTTCTTTTAAAAAAACGGGAGGTTAATTGGAGTTATGAGCTAAACGTTATGGCATTTCTAAGTTGCTCTAGCTACTAAAAACGTGGATAAAAATTATGACGAATTTAGGTAGTTTGAGACAAAAGAAACACAAGTATATAACATAATATATCAAGAAGTCACTCTCTACACTAATATATATATATATATATATATATATATATATATATATATATATATATATATATATATATATATATATATATATGAGACACTATAGAACACATCTCCAATACAAAAATATGAGATTAAACATGTAATAATTCATTCATACATAACAACAACACATAGTGTGTCCAAATTTGGGATTTTCCTACATGGACACAACCACAACACAAAGGACACTCCTATGACCTCCAAATGGACACAAAATGGACACAAATGGAGATACAACCATGGGGGTCATTCCTATGGGTTCAAAATAGACCTATATGCATGAGAAAATGAAAAGGAGAAGGGATTTATACCTCCCGGTAGATCGAATCGAAGAAAAGTCTTCCCGGAGCGACACCGACACGTAGAGATTCCAAAAGGACACGAACGAGCTCCGAATCCTCCCAAACTTGGGTAGCTTCCTTCTTGGCTAGAATGGAGAAGGAAAGAAGAAGATTTGGTGGCGAAATGGAAGGATTTGGTGGAGAAATTGCTAGGGATTGCTCTCTAGAAATTTGGGGAAGAACAAGAGAGAGTGTGTGGATGAGAATAATGAAATGAACTTGAGCCTATCCTCTCTCAAAGTGGCTGGCCATATGGGACTATTTGTCCTATTATGGTAAGGTCCAAAATGCCCCTACTAACCTATTCTATTAGTATTAGGAAAGGGCTAATTGGTTGGGGCTAAATTAGTCATTCTAAAGTCTCTAATCACACTAACCTTATCCATAATAATTAGTCTAACCTCTAACTAAAATATTTCTATCATGTGGGCCATGGCTAACTAATGTGTGGGTCCACTAAAGTCAACACTACCCCCGGGTCCCGGTTTCAAGTCGGATTGAGTTAAAATTCGAACCCGACTCAAATAACCCCAAAACAATATCATAATTAATAAAATAAATTTTAAAAATATTCAAAAATATAAAATAACAAAAATACTCCTATTTCTGAAAACTGGGGGTGACAAATTCCTCGAAATAAAACCAAACAATAGTAAAATGTCAAAATCACAAGTCATAATTTTAAATAGTTTAAAAATAATTAAAAATCACCAAAAATCATAATATGAAATAATTATCAATAAATAATAATTATAATTACAAAATTTCAAAATTACCCTTATTTGAAAAATTGGATGTTACAATCCTACCCACCTTATAAAAATTTCGTCCTCGAAATTAAGATGATCGCACCCCCTTCTAGGTCAAACATAGTCAAGGTTCAATCACTAGTCAATTTCTCAACATCCAAGTACTTGGTCATCAACTGGTCAACTTCTTAGAGTTTTACCTATGCTAGCTATCTAGGTGTTGGCAACTAGAATTTAGCAAAAGAAAAACTCTATAATAGACTAGCTCTTAACTTCCCAATCCTATCAAGTCACCTATAACTAAATACCTACAAGCTAAGCACATGAATACCAAATACCACATATATATATATGCTCAAGAACAACAACCCATCACATATATCCTAAGTATATCATCTATATATATATACATGACTGATCAACCAAGGGTTAAGGCAAACTAAACTTATAAGGGTCTGAAACAATGCTTAGAACTAGGCTAAGGATGAATGGTCTGAATCAAGGGGACATGGTATCTAGTGAAGGGTCTGCACACTGCCTATAAAGGTGATCAACACAAAAAAACTCAACACGAAGAGAACTTAACTAAAATGAAAAACTGAACCAAGTATAGGCTAAACAACATGTTTATAACCCTATACAACAATGGCCTATAGATACCAACTAACCTATATCCCAAATGCCAATATCATCTGCAATCTATCTATGCAAATAGACCTCTCGGTCTTAGGTGAAACTACAACTATACTCAAAGGCAGGCTCTGGTCATGGATGCCTCACTGGAAAGGGTAAGGGAAAGTAGTAATAATCATCAAGGCTGTAAGGCATACTAACATCCTATGTGTAACTGGTTGGTATTATAGATAACAGGAGAATTATCTGTAATGGGTTACTATTCTAACACCAATGCTAACTATCACCTCTAGGGTACAGACACTCTACAAGTCATCATATTATTATACTATGAAGGAACTACCTATGAATAATCTCTACAAAACTAAATATCCCTACTCCTAAGTCATTTATAACAATCAAAAGGGTATGATGTTTAAACCTTCTCAAGATACAATCTGTTAATCATATGCGTCTGTCCAAAATTATGTTGTCTAGAGTCTTCATCATGCTAGTGAGCAAGGCTACGATAATCACAGAGTCCTTGACTAAGGTACGTACCTCTAGGTTCATGGTATTTAAAATTTTCGCACTGCCGCATGCGACGGCAAAAACCTTAAATTTCCATACCCGAGAATACATCCAAAATCTGACTACATGTCCTCACTATGCCAACTAACATGACTATCGAAGATTTTAGATCCCATGATTTAGGCGACCTAGCCCATATGATTTTCTCAGAAGAAAAACAAACACAACAAAAGAGTAACATGACAAAATTAATCAATCAACAAGGAACAGATGGAATCGGATTTCAAGGTAATTATAAAAGACAATTGCGGGAATGGAATTGAGAAGAACGAAACTTGTAGCAAGATCTCCAACGGTCTGTGTATCCTCGACTGTCCTGACGATAGCTCGCCCTGCTGGTTTCCTCCAGCCTGATGCTGATACTGCACAAATCTCTGTTGTTGATGCTGCATGAATCGCTGCTGCTGAGAGAAATCGGAAATGAAGGAAAAAGTCTCTGTACAGACGGAGGTGCACCTCCAATGTAGCAGAAACGCCAACCTGAGTCGGCACAACAGAAGCTGCAGTCTCGAGGCCCTGATGAACAGGACGAGAGGTGGCCAGCCTCTCGATAGTATCCCCCAAACCGAAGCGATGAGATCGTGTCTTCATAACCATCATGAAGACAGATCAAAACAAGAAGCAATTTCTGAGAATGAAGCAAAAATTCAAAGAAGAACAGTTTATATTCAAGGGAAGTCAATAAGCAACAATTTTAGACAAAAGAAATCGGATTAAGAGTTTTTTCTAATGTGATTGAGTACCTCCAAAAATATCATAATCCTATTGCAGGCTGTAGTGATACTCTAGTTCGAATACCACTACATAAACTCGACCTGCATGGGCCACCACTAAAAACGTGTCACGACCCGTACCCTAGAGTAAGGGTACGAGAACGTAACAACGCCCAGCCTACTCCGCAGTGTCGGCGGTAGAACGCTGTCCTAGGTCTCATGCATCTAACAGTATAAGGCTATGTAGTTTATACTCCCCGAATGGGGGTGACATGAAAGAATGTAAACTCAATCACATCTAAGGTAGAACATAATGGTAGATAGATAAAACATAAAATCCAAAGAGATACAGAAGATAGAAGTCTAAGTGTCTAAGATACAAACTCAGAATACATCTCAAAACTCAACTACAATAATCCATAAATACAACTCAAGACGACAGAAAATAAACCATAAGAAAATCCTAGCTATCTATGCAACCTCTACTGTCTCCTCTAGGCTAGCAGGCAACCTCCAGGCTATCTGTAAAATTTATCAACATGTCCAGTCAGGACGGGAGCGAGCACAGTACATCTCAACAGTTCATAGCAGGTTAGAAAATATAATCATGCAGTAAAGTAAGATATAGATACTGAAGGAAATGCAGTATGTAAACAGAGAGAGAACTGTAATAGAAATATCTACTATACATAGAGAACTAATAGTGACTAGTGAGTCAGAGTAAAATATAAACATGTGAATGGCATAGGAGATTCATGACTACAGCTAAGAGAGTGATTCATGACTACAGCTACTTGGATAATATTCACATGTCTATTTCTACTCCCCCATCCCCAATCAATACACAAAGATCTGTTCAAGTTATGTTAAGATTCGTGAAACTTCACATGGCTCATAAAATGAGTGATACATGAAGGTGATTCATGATGGCTCTGTGAACATGAGAGTACATGTGTCACAAGCGATTCGTAAATCAGAGGAAGCATAGAGATACGTGATGATTCGTGAAACGCACAAAACATGCAGTATCCGATGCTTCCGAGGGGGATAACATCTCATGAAAAGATCCATATAGTACCAATCCGTGTGACCAACGTGAAAGTATCAAGTAAAGTAATTTTAAGTAGGAAGATAATTCTAAACAGGATATAAAATGATCAGAAAATGTACTCGTCTGATACCCTGAACAGCTGATATAAAAAGATGGCCAACTAGAGTCACAGAGTCCTAGTTATAGCAAGATAGGTTATAAAGAGTTCAATTTATATGGTAATTGAAATTATAATACAATCTACATGATTCTAAGTCAATCTAGGTCAAAGTCAACTTTGGTCAACTCTAAAGTCAAACTAGGTCAACTCTAGTCAACTGTGGTCAACCTAGCTAGGGTTGGGTCAACAATGGTCAACTAGTCTAGTTAGTCAATTCTAGGTCTAAACAAACTAAGTATATACAAATCAAGTATCCAAGATAGCTACTAACTCATAGCCTAAGTTACTTACTAAACCAAGCACAAGACTAAACCATAAGCTAACAAGGCACACAAACTTAGTCATATAATATATATATATATATTATTCACATTCACATATTCATATACATAGATATATATAGGAAAGCTATATATATAGGCACATATATATATATATATATATATATATATATATAGAGAGAGAGAGAGAGAGAGAGAGAGAGAGAGAGAGAAAGAGAGGTAAAAGAGTAAGTGAGTATGTGTGTGTTTGGCATGTGTGAAAGGATGTGTTAATGTTCTAAAATTTAGTGATAGGTAGGTGTATGTGACATGGGATACATGATGTCAAAGGGTGTATGAATGAATGTGTGTAAAAGGTTATAGGTTAACTCAGTTTATAGAAATGCATACATACATACATACTTACATTGTATACATGTATACATACATATCATGTATATTACATTACATGATACATACATGTATACTTGTATTATATTATACATACATTCATGCATATTAGATACTTGTATTTATATTAACATAGTGCAAACATTCATTTCATTCATGCATCTATGCATTACCTACATATTTTATACATATAAATACATTGTATATCATTCTTTCATTCATGCATTTATGCATTTCTTATATGCATTATATTAATTGCATTCCTACATGCTTGCATTCAACCATATATATACATTAATGTAAAAAGAATATATATCATATATATATTTCATTCATCTAACATATCATGCATTACATACTCTATATTTATTTAATATCCATACTACATAGGCTCATAGGTTACACAAAATGCATATATAGTATAGTCACTCTTCTACTTAAAATCAATACTGTACCAATTGGGCCTTCACTAAATTCTAGGATTATAGTATGTTGTAGCTCATCATGTTAGCTTTCCGAAACTTTAAACGGATCGTATTTTCGTGTCCGGAAGCTTCCGGAATCGCGAAAATACCGAAACGCATTCGTCATTCGTACAGCTGACACTCAAACAATTCTACAGAAAGTTTTAGAACGAATTTGGCTTATTAAAATATATATTTGGAAAGCTAACTTCGATACGTTTCTTTTAAAAAAACAGGAGGTTAATTGGAGTTATGAGCTAAAAGTTATGGCATTTCTAAGTTGCTCTAGCTACTAAAAACGTGGATAAAAATTATGACGAATTTAGGTAGTTTGAGACAAAAGAAACACAAGTATATAACATAATATATTAAGAAGTCACTCTCTATACTAATATATATATATGAGACACTAAAGAACACATCTCCAATACAAAAATATGAGATTAAACATGTAATAATTCATTCATACATAACAACAACACATAATGTGTCCAAATTTGGGGTTTTCCTACATGGACACAACCACAACACAAAAGACACTCCTATGACCTCCAAATGGACACGAAATGGATACAAATAGAGATATAACCATGAGGGTCATTCCTATGGGTTCAAAATAGACCTATATGCATGAGAAATGAAAAGGAGAAGGGATTTATACCTCCCGGTAGAACGAATCGAAGAAAAGCTTTTCTGGAGCGACACCGACACGTAGAGATTCCAAAAGGACACGAACGAGCTTCGAATCCTTCCAAACTTGGGTAGCTTCCTCCTTGGCTAGAATGGAGAAGGAAAGAAGAAGATTTGGTGGCAAAATGGAAGGATTTGGTGGAGAAATTGCTAGGGATTGCTCTCTAGAAATTTGGAGAAGAACAAGAGAGAGAGTGTGGATGAGAATAATGAAATGAACTTGAGCCTATCCTCTCCCAAAGTGGCTGGCCATATAGGACTATTTGTCCTATTATGGTAAGGTCCAAAATGCCCCCACTAACCTATTCTATTAGTATTAGGAAAGGGCTAATTGGTTGGGGCTAAATTAGTCATTCTAAAGTCTCTAATCACACTAACCTTATCCATAATAATTAGTCTAACCTCTAACTAAAATATTTCTATCATGTGGGCCATGGCTAACTAATGTGTGGGTCCACTAAAGTCAACACTACCCCCGGGTCCCCGTTTTAAGTCGGATTGAGTTAAAATTCGAACCCGACTCAAATAACCCCAAAATAATATCATAATTAATAAAATAAATTTTAAAAATATTCAAAAATGTAAAAGGACAAAAATACTCCTATTTCTGAAAACTAGGGGTGACAAATTCCTCGAAATTAAAACCAAACAATAGTAAAATGTCAAAATCACAAGTCATAATTTTAAATAGTTTAAAAATGATTAAAAATCACCAAAAATCATAATATGAAATAATTATCAATAAATAATAATTATAATTATAAAATTTCAAAATTACCCTTATTTCGAAAACTGGGTGTTACAATCGTATTATACGGTATTCATCTATCCGTAATACGTAGCTGGCTGAGTCATTCCCCCGCTCTCCAGTATTTTGGTTATGGGACGTGACACTCTCAACATGCCTTGTAAAATTTTAGTCCCACATCGGAAATGCACCATGAGTTATCTCAACATATATACTTGGGTGTGTTGTTGAGAGATGCACATGGGGTGGTGACCCTAAGGAGTGAACCATGTGGATGATTTTACTAGAAAGTAAGAATAAGGCTCCAGGGATTAAGCATTAATGCTTTTGTCATTCTCTTGGATTGATTCCATTTGGAGCTAAGCCCCAAAGGGGCTTAGCGACTCGGACTCGGGCTCATGGGCTCATGAGGCGTAATGTGGTATTTTATTGGCTACGGCTCATGCGACCCATGCGGCCAGGCTGCTGCTGCTGCTGCCGCATGGAGGGCTCCGCTGACTGTGCAGACTACAAGTCAGTTATGGAAAGACTGATTCAATACGATTAATTTAGATCCACTTTTTGTGGGATTTGAATTAATTTCGTTGCTATCTTTGTGGGATTTGAATTAATCTCGTTGCTATCTTTTTGGGATTTGATTCAATCTTTCCATAACTGAAGAGGCGGCTAGGATTTCCACCCTCTCTCTATATATACTCTCTTCTGGCCTCCTTTGTGACTACTACGAAAATATAAGTCAGAAAATGAGAAAGAGAGAGAGAGCTGCTGCTTCCATTGCAAGTCCATCCGAGGAGTCAGAACAGAGGTGACTTCGAGCGTTCCACAAGTTCTTCAAACTTGCTGGTTCCTGGAAGCAGTTCGTGTGGGGCGAATCTTGCTTTGAGTAACGGTGTTTTGACACCCCAGCATTTTTCTTCTTCTCATCTTTCTCTAGATTATTGTACCTCGTTCTGTCCCAATTGCAACACGTTTGCAAGGAAGAACGAGAGATCTTCTCTTCTCTATTTTCCTCCTCCATATTGTAATCGGGTTATTTGGTTTTTGTATCATCGTAGATCTCTGTTGCATCTGTTTTACCATCTTTGATCAAGCCCCGAGACTAACATTCTCAAAGCAAGATCCTTATAGATGGAAAACATTAATGCTTTGCTCGTCCAATCGGACTACTGCAAGTTGGAAAAGTTCGATGAAGAGCATTATCAAGTCTGGAAGAGAAAGGTTTATCTAACTCTTCAACTAAAAGACGTTGATCATGCTTTATTGGAGGAAGAACCATCTGTTCCAGACACTGGATCTACTGCCGCAATCAATGCGGCTACCAAACTCCAGGCCAGATAGAGAAGGGAAAATAGCATCTGCATGCTTCTCATCCTGAATTCTATGGAGGACTCCCTGGCAGAATCCTACTCTAAGAAGGAACTTGCCAGAGACATATGGGAGTCTGTGGAAAAACTGTATAAAAAAGATAGGAACAGGAGCAAGATGTTTGTGGTTGAAAAATATCACAAATTGCTCTTTGAGGACGAGAAGTCCATGTTGCCACAGGTGAAGGAATTTCTGAAGCTACGTTAGAAACTGGAAGACGAAAAGATGCCCCTTCCCGACAAGTTTGTCGTTGGAGGGATCGTCTCAAAACTTCCTACTGGGTGGAGTACCTTCTATGCAAGGATGCTCAGAAGGAAGCTAGACATTAGCTTGGGAGATCTACTTCAAGAGATCCATGTTGAGGACGAGATGCGTTCCCAATAGAAGGTGGACACTCTGTCCAAACAGTTGGCTAAAGCCAATCTAGTGCAGACGAGAGATCCCAAGGGGAAGCAGGCGGCTTCTCATCCCAAGAAGAAGGACTTCACTAATCTAAAGTGAAGGGTCCTTCATTCAAGCAACAGAAGACTAAGTAACACGTGACTTGTTACAATTGTGGCAAGAAAGGCCACTACAAGAGTGAATGCAGATCTAAGCCTAAACAATCAGAGAAAGGTAAGCCTAATAAGGTTTCATTGGTTTCTAACTTTGTTGCTATGATCGCACAGGTCACAACTGTGGGGGTTGACTCTGACTGGTGGATAGACACTGGTGCGACTTGCCATGTCTGTTCTGGCAAGGAATGGTTCGTCACGTACCAGTCGATAACTGAGAAGGTTGTCATGGCGAACCAGGACCAAGCTGAAGTTCTGGGGATCGGGACCGTGGAACTGAAACTCACTTCTGGGAACACTCTGACGCTTCAAGGTGTGAAGCATGTTCCGACGATTGCCAAGAACCTGATCTCTGGGAGCCTGCTCTGTAACGCAGGCTTGAGGATGGACATCAATGCTGGTCAGATGGTGATGTCCAAGAAGGAAACATACTTCGAGAAGGCTTATCAAACCGAAGGAATGTTTAAAATTCAGCTTGTCAACTAGTTTGATGACATTAATGCAGTTGCATTTTCTGATTATTCTCTTGAGTTGTGGCATAATAGACTAAGACATGTTCATTTTAAAAGAATTAACAAAATGTCTAGTTTAGGACTTATCTCCAAATGTGGGCGTAAGGTGGAGAAGTGTGAAGTGTGTGCTCAGACGAAGATCAAAAGGAAACCCTTTCATCGGGTCAATCGAAGCACAGATCTTCTGGAGTTGGTGCACTCCAATATCTGTGACTTCAAACATTTCTCCACGAAGGCTGGGATGAAGTATTTCATAACCTTCATCGACGACTTCTCAAAATACGCATTCGTCTACTTGCTCAAGTCTAAAGACGAAGCCTTCGAGAAGTTCAGAGAGTTCAGGGCCGAAGCTGAACGGCAGACTGGACAACAACTCAAGAGGTTAAGAAGTGATCGAGGTGGGGAGTACAGGTCTCATGAATTCGTATCGTTCTGCAAAGAACATGGAATCATATGCGAGACTACTGCTCCATATTTTCCTTAATCCAACGGAGTAGCGGAGAGGAAGAACAGAATATTGACAGAAATGATGAACTCAATGCTGCTAACCGCGGGTCTTCCTAAATGCTACTAGGGAGAAGCTGCATTGACGGCCACTTTTATTCTAAATAGAGTGCCATATGCAACTTCGGACGTAACTCCTCATGAACTCTGGTTCAAAGTCAGACCAAACTTGAATGTCATTCGAGTGTGGGGGTGTCTGGCGTATGTGAAGCTCCCAGATCTGAAATTCAGAAGCTAGGGACAAGGACTACGAAGGCGATTTTCTTGGGATATACAGAGAAGAGTGATGCTGTCACGACCCGTACCCGCTTTTCGGACGCGAGCTCGTGAGCAATCCAGCTACGTATCGAGCGGACTCCAGCCCGACTCGAATACGTAAACGCTGTCAAGGTCATGGGTATCATGTCTAATCTAAACTATATCTCAATCCACATGAATCACATAAAACAAGAATGAACAAGTATGGGTCATGGTCTGCAGCCCATTAGCATATTGTTCGATTAGACTCTAAGAATAATAAGAGTCTATAAATAAACAGAGTATAACATGATACGGAATATAAAGCACGAAAGGATAATAAAGAATATCACAAACAAGTACCTGTATCATATATCGCAATCCTCTACCATCCTGCTCTGCTAACTAACTCCATGCAGTCGCTAAACCTGAAGAGATCATCAGGTCCTCAGAGGACTAGCAAGATACATAAAAACGAGCCTTTCTAACAGTTTATTATGCATGGAAAAAAAGTACAGAATAAATAAGTAAAATGGTGCAATGAATAAAGCACGAATCTATACACTGTCTACACGAGAATAAACTGCTGAACAAGGACTAGAGAACTCATGTCAAGATGTCAACTAATAACTGAAACGAATACTCAAACCCTCGTCCCTAATGTGGACTCGCGGGTTTGAACTACTAACCCTCGTCCCTAGTGTGGACTCACAGGTTAGCATCACCTTCGTCCCTAGTGTGGACTCGCAGGCGTAAACCCTATACTGCTAACCCTCATCCCTAGTGTGGACTTGCAGGCTAGCATCTACTACTAACCCTCGTCCCTAATGTGGACTCGCAGGCTAGCATCACCCTCGTCCCTAGTGTGGACTCGCAGGTGTAGACCAATAACTACTAACCCTCGTCCCTATCGTGGACTCGCAGGTTAGCTTCAAGGTTCAAGACACGGAGGCACGACTCAATCAAGGCACGACCAATAAGACACAAGGCTAACTGTGAACACTGTCTAAAACAATGATAAAAATATACCAGCTTGATAGAAAAGATACATGGCAACAATATGAGAAAACTGGATAAAATAATAGACAGTGCATGTAAATAAAGCTGTGTAGAAGACAAGGTATACTTGCCTGCAGGTTGCACGCAAATCCAATAACAATCTAGTCCACTGCAAAGCCATAAAGTCCAAATCATCACAACTGTCTCCGAAAGCTGAAACAGACAATGCCAATAGTCTCAGAATAGTCAAATTAGCTAGGATTGCCTGTCCTTAAGCCCAATTCTGGACACAGGGGCAAAACGGTAATTTCGGACAAAAACGATGTCCGCCGTTGGACCCGCTTTGCACCGAAAAGCGTGCCAGAGTCAATGATCTCTAAAGTCGTCAAACTACATGTCTACGGATCCGGTTTTCTGATACGAACCCAACCGTATGTCCAAAGTTGGATTTCGGCGGGCCGTGCACAAAACCGTCCGTTAAGTGGGACCGTGGGACCCGCAAAATGGCGATCCAATCAACTGTCTCAGAATCGGACCAAACTTGGCATACAGGACCAGAAAAACGATACGATCCTGTTGGCGCAAGTTTCTTCTCGATTTAACGAGAGTGCACGAAGTTATGGCTGAATTTGCAATGCGCGGATACGGACAATTCCGATGGATACGCGTTTGATACGACGCGCACACACATCCAAATCAAGTTTCGTCAGTTCCCACACGTCCACCTTTACTGCCCGCTCCTGTCGGAGTCAGCGGTATGCGACGAGGTGGGCCGGTTTGACGGGACGCACCCGTATCGGGAAAATCCTATTATTTTGAAAACCAGTTTTTTTTCTTAATTTTGGAAGTTGAATAATTTTGTGTACGTGCAATATTATTGAAAGGTACCATAAATATTTTATCTACTTAATAATAAATATTAGTAATGAAATAATAAAACAGGTACAAATAATACTAATTAATATCACTAAATACTAATAATAGGTGTATATACATACTATTGCATACTAATATTTAATAATAATACAATAAGTCAGATCAGGACTCCCTAATGACTCCATCATTCCACTACATATGTGCTAACCTACCATCCATAATTGGAGTCAGAAGTTAATATTGGAAAGAGAAAGGGGCTATACCAAAGATTATGAATATTATGTGTGCTGATGCTTCAATTCCGAGTGAAAGCTCAACATTCCTTTGGCTTGGTCGTTCAGCCCAGTGGAGGCTATTAGTCGGCGGCCAGAAGGAATGATGGCTCTCTCACCTGCGCCCTGGGCCTGTTCGTGTGGAGGAAGTTGCCTGGCTTCGGAAGCTTCGACGGCTCTTCCTTCGATCTGCGGATGGCAACAATACCGGTGGCGGTCCTTCGACAGGATGGGAGCAGACGGTGATGATGTGGACGAAGATGGTTAAATGGAGTTTCGGTGGCTAGAGTTTTTCTAGGGTTTTTCTCCGGTTTCTAACTCAGCCGTATATATATATATATATATATATACACGCTCGGATTAACAGAGGGTCGGCTGTTACTTGGGCTTATGGGGTCGGGTTGGCTGGGGAAACCTGGGAGAAAGTTGGGCTCAGTTCTGTGGGGAAGTGGTGGGCTAGGCCGGTTCTTGGCTGGCCGCTTCTATGGTTGGGCTCGGATGGGTTTTGCCTTACGATTCAACTTAAAGAACTAATGTTGGTGTGATAAGATGTATCAGAATATAACGAAATCCAACGGTTCATCTGAACTTGATGCCTTTGAATATCTAATTTGGAATAACAATGAAAAATCTATAACCAAGTAGTGCAACTTGCTTGTTTTGTAATTTATACCAAATAATCCTACCATGCTGTGTTATAAGGACTTGTAGTTAAGACTGCATATCATAAAGGATAAAATCAAATCAAACTCTCCATTAGATTCCATATACACATCATTCACATCTATAATTCCTAACAAGGGACTAAACCAAGAATGATACTGGATGCTAGTCTTAAGAATTTGTCCAGTGGAAGTGAAAAATAATATGGCACATCAGCCTGATTGAAAAAATGAGGTGTTCTGAACACTAGTCTAACTCACCACTTGATGACATGTATAGAAGATGTAATAGTAATATCTTCTTATGTGCTGCGAGATTTCATAAAACCTTGGTTAACTAAGAAATATGTATATCCTTGGGAAATTCCCTAAATCATGTGCCAACCTTAAGCAACTTCCATTTTAAGGGCATAAGTAATTTCCTACAAAAATAGTATCTTCATTTAAAATGACTAGGAAGGATCCCCGTAACTTCATTTAATACAACATCATATTAGCTAACCAATGACTAGTCCAATGCTGCACAAATATGGAGACAGATATGGGTAAGTACAAGTTATGAACAACGTATAAAAACATTTTCAAGTAGGTACAATGTAGTCACCTATGTTCCAAAAAATACAGACGGATATGGGTGCATACACGATACATACAATTTCAAATATGGTTACCATTTAAATCAAATAAATAATAATAAAACAAATATTTCAAAAAATTTTGGGAAGGGGAGCTACAGATGCTAGGAGATTTCTTGATATTGAGTCAAATCATATCATCGAATCTTGCGATGCTGAATACTTTGAAGACAAGTTTGTAAAAGACAAAAATATTGTTCTTTCGGACATTCCGGAAAATGATGTAGGTGCAAATAAGACTGAAATCTCATATGGGCCAGTAGTCCAAGAAGAAGCTGTTGTTGATGAAACAACTCTTGTACCAGAACTCGCAGAGCCGTCAGCTAAGCGAGCGAGGAGACCGAAAGACTTCAGAGATGACTTTGTCACCTATCATGTGGAAGCAGATCCGCTTACCTATGATGAGGCGATGAAGACCAGAGATGCTATCTTCTGGAAGGAGGCAGTGAATGACGAGTTTGACTCTATCACCTCCAATAACACATGGGTGTTGGTAGATCTACCTGAAGGAGAAAAGCCCATCGGATGTAAATAGATCTTCAAGAAGAAGATGAAGGCAGATGGAACTATTGACAAGTTCAAGGCCAGGTTGGTAGCCAAGGGATTTTCTCAGAAACAGGAAATAGACTATTTTGACACGTACGCTCCAGTAGCTCGGATGACCATCATCAGAATGTTAATCGCTCTAGCACCTATACACAAGTTGGTGATACATCAGATGGATGTAAAAATAGCATTCCTGAATGGGGAGCTGACCGAAGAGATTTACATGCAACAGCCAGATGGATTTGTCGTCAAAGGTCTTGAAGACAAAGTCTGCAAGTTGGTAAAATCATTATATGGTTTGAAGCACGCTCCCAAGATGTGGCATGAGAAGTTTGACAAAGTTATTAGATCAAACGGCTACAGAGTCAGCGAGACGGACAAATGTGTTTACACAAAGTTTGCTGATGGAAGAGGAGTCATCGTTTGTCTGTACGTGGACGACATGCTAATCCTAGGTACGGATGTAGGCTGTGTCACAGAGACAAAGAGGTTCCTCTCAACCAAGTTCGGTATAAAGGACTTGGGGGATGCAGATGTCATCTTGGGCATAAAGATCATCCGGACAGACATTAGAGTAGCGCTGTCACAATCTTACTACATTGAGAAGATGCTCACACGCTATGGGTATAAGAATCTTCCAGGGATCGATACGCCATACAGGTGTGATCAGAAGCTGAAGCCAAACTCAAGGGAAAGCGTCAGGCAGCTGCAGTATTATAGTATTATCGGAAGTTTGATGTACGCAACCACTGCCACAAGGCCTGACATAGCTTTCGCCGTGGGAATGTTGAGTCGGTTCACAAGCAACCCAGGGGTTGAGCACTGAAAAGCTGTAAAGCGGGTGATGAGATATCTCAAGAAGACTCAGACATATGCACTGCACTACAACGGGTATCCGATAGTAGTGGAAGGCTTCAGTGATGCTAGCTGGTGTTCAGAGGTGGAAAGCGAGAGATCCACAGGTGGATATGTCTTTTCCTTGGGTGGAGCTACTATGTCATAGAAATCGAAGAAGCAAACTATACTCTTTCGTTCCTCCATGGAATCTGAATTCTATGCACTTGAAACTGCAGCAGATGAAGCAGAATGGCTTCGGGAGCTCATGTATGATCTTCCAGTGGTTAGGGCTCAGATACCGGCGATACTGATATACTGTGACAACCAGGCGACTGCGACGGTGGCATCAAATGACCTCTTCAACGGGAAGAAGAGGACTGTGCGGTTAAAGCACAGGACAGTACATGATCTTATCAAAAGAGGTGTAATTGCAGTGGTTGATGTTCGGAGTCAGGAGAACCTGGTAGATCCATTAACAAAGGGCCTCAAGCACCAGTTGGTCGATGACACAGCTTGTAAAATGGGCTTGAAGGTATTCTGATAGTGTGTCTTTGTAATCCTACCATAAAGTTTTATGCTATTAGTTCAAAAAAAATCTACTAGACATCTAACTTTTGGTTCAAAGGAGGATCACTGACTGGAAAACTATCAGGTAACAGTGGGTACTTGTTCTCTGGAACATGGAAGGGATACGGACCAATAACCACTGTTGTCTACTATGTATTTTCTGCGAAAAAAATAGATCGTGTGGAAGGTTGGCTTAAACGCCTTAATGAGTTCTCAGGCAGAGTGAATGCCTGGTGTGCTTTACAGGAAGCACGGTAGAGCAGCACTACAAGGAGTGAAACTCTATGCTACAGTGGGGTAACTCCACCATGAGGTTCCCAGGTAGGGGTAATGCCTCGGCTTTGTAAGCCAAGTCATAGCGGCGTAGCACCGCAAATAGTCAGGTAGCCTAATGCTGTATGACGTAATTAAAGAGTTGTAGACAGCACTACAAATGGGAGGATGGCACCATGTTACAGTGGCACGACACCACGATGAGGTACCCAGGTAGGGGTAAAGCCTCGGCATTGCAAGCCATGTCGTTGCGGCGTAATACCGCAAGGAAGACTTAGGCTTCATGCTGAGTAGATTGGCACTACAAAGAGGCTAAGACCTCATGCTACAGTAGTATGACACTACGATGAGGTTCCCATGTAGGGGTAATGCCTCGGCTTCAGGCCATGTCATAGCGGCGTAGCACCGCAAGGAAGCGCAAGGCTTCATGCCATATCTCTTTAATAAAGAACTCACCTATAGTGCATGGAAAGAGATATCAGGCCGTCTCTTGAGGGTAAACTTGTAGACGCCCAAAATTATACACTGAAACCAGGCTGGCACAGGGCCTTTAATGTGCAGCCAGAAGCACACGTAACTACACTTTATGAGTTGGAAAAATTACAATTGTGGTGCAGAATTCAAGGCGTAGTCCATTCCTGTATCACATTGTTATTTAACCCATACGGGAAGATTCAAGTCGTCAGCGATATCTATCCTAATGCAAAATGGACAGTTACTGTGGAAAACGCTCAACCCTGGACACATATATATGTTGTGATATGTGGAAGATTGTTGGTGCTTTCTTTACATGGAGAGAGCTAGCTCTCAACATGCCTTGTAAAATTTTAGTCCCACATCGAAAATGCACCATGAGTTATCTCAACATATATACTTGGGTGTGTTGTTGAGAGATGCACATGGGGTGGTGACCCTAAGGAGGGAACCATGTGGGTGATTTTACTAGGAGGTAAGAATAAGGCTCCAAGGATTAAGCATTAATGCTTTTATCATTCTCTTGGATTGATTCCATTTGGAGCTAAGCCCCAAAGGGGCTTAGCGACTCGAACTCGGACTCGGACTCGAGCTCATGGGCTCATGAGGCGTAATGTGGCATTTTGTTGGCGTACTTTGTACTTAGCACGTCAGCAGTCATGCGGCTCATATGCGGCCATGCGGTCTTATGCAAAATGCGGCTCATATGCGGCCTCATGCGGCCATGCGGCCATGCGGCTCATGCGGCCATGCGGTCCATGCGGCTCATGCGAACATACGGCTCATGCGGCTCATGCGGTCCATGCGGTCTATGCGGCTCATGCGGTCCATGCGGTCCATGCGGCTCATGCGGCTCATGTGGTCCATGCGGTCCATGCGGCCATGAGGCTCATTTGGCCAGGCTGCTGCTGCTGCCGCATGGAGGGCTCCGCTGACTGTGCAGACTACAAGTCAGTTATGGAAAGACTGATTCAATGCGATTAATTTAGATCTACTTTTTGTGGGATTTGAATTAATTTCGTTGCTATATTGGTGGGATTTGAATTAATCTTGTTGCTATCTTTTTGGGATTTGATTCAATCTTTCCATAACTGAAGAGGCGGCTAGGGTTTCCACCCTCTCTCTATATATACTCTCTTCTGGCCTCCTTTGTGACTACTACGAAAATATAAGTCAGAAAAGGAGAAAGAGAGAGAGCTGCTGCCGCCATTGCAAGTCCATCCGAGAAGTCAGAACAGAGGTGACTTCGAGCGTTCCACAAGTTCTTCAAACTTGCTGGTTCATGGAAGCAGTTCGTGTGGGGCGAATCTTGCTTTGAGCAACGGTGTTTTGACACCCCAGCATTTTTCTTCTTCTCATCTTTCTCTAGATGATTGTACCTCGTTCTGTCCCAATTGCAATACGTTTGCAAGAAAGAACGAGAGATCTTCTCTTCTCTATTTTCCTCCTCCATATTGTAATCGGGTTATTTGGTTTTTGTATCATCGTAGATCTCTGTTGCATCTGTTTTACCATCTTTGATCAAGCCCCGGGACTAACTTGACCTCTTATGGCTAACTATCATTTGGTTCGTAGTTGTTATTTTGTAGTTCTTAATTATTGATCTATTGTGAATGAAATTTGGCTATGAGATATCTTGATCGATCCTTTGACTAAAAAAAGATAGGCTAAACTAACACTTAATATCCTTAAATATTCGTCCTTTTCAATTTGATACCATCAACTTTGATAGACATCAACTTAAGACCCTCCTCCCATTTTTGTCCAAATGGTGTTAACGAAAAAAATGACAAAAATATCTTTCCGTTCCCCACCCTCCTCTCTCCGGCAGCCCCCCCCCCCCCTTTCTCGCCGGTGCCGGCAACCGGAGGGGGGGTGCTTAGGGAGGGCGGTGGGCGCACTGAGGGGGCCGCGGCGGTGGGTGCGCGGAGTGGACGGCGATGGTGGCGAGTGGGGTTGGCAGAGGTCCGCGGGGGAGGAGGGGGGGTGTTGGGGGTGAAGGGGAGAGGGAGCAACAGGGATGGGGTGGGGTTGGGAGCAAGAGTTAAACCAGAAACTTGAGTTTGGGTGGGCTGGAGTGGATTAGAATGAGCTAGATATAGACGGATTCACATAAAAATACCAAAAAAAAATTATAAATGAAAAAAAAAAAAGACTAAATGTTTTTTTGGGGCCATCCCTCTGCTTAGGTCCGCCACTGGGTGGGAGGGTGGGAAAGAAAAGGGTAGTTTAGGAAATAATTTTTTAATTATTTTTAACGAAAAATTTAACGCGGGTGTGATGGAAGGTATCAGTATCTATCAAAGTTGAGGGTATCAATCGAAAAAGTCTAATAGTTAAGGGTATCTTAAGTTGTAATTTAGTCCAAAAAAATTTGCCAAAAAGTAAACAGCTATTCTCCAATTCTTCCTATTAGTTAAGCAACATGGCAAAGTTAACAAGTTTCATTAATCTAACCAAGATCACTGAAGATCTACTTGACCAAACTGCATGCAATATCTTGATTTTGAGAGATTCAAAAGTGTCGACCAAAGCCAAAGAAGCCAATGGTAAGGCAGATGCATTGTATTAGGGTCCGTTTGGTAAACCGTATTTGGAGGTGGGATTTGGATTTTTATGGATTTGGAGACAAATACATGGAATCCTATGTTTGGTTGGAGATGGATTTGGATATGGAAAGTATGACAAAATCCAAAACTTGGATTTGGTTGGATTTTGGAGGAAGATAATAATTATTCTTTAATAATTTCGTTAAAATATTTATTATTTAATAATTTTGTTAAAAATTAGTAAATAAAAAATTAGTTAATCTTTAATAATTTCGTTAAAAATATTTATTAATTAAAAATTAGTTAATTAGTTAATTAGTTAATTTTGTTGTAATCATATTAATAATTTATTAGTATTATTATAATATTAATTAATAATTTATTAATAAGTATTTTATTATAATCTTAATTAATAATATTTTAATCACAATTATAATCATATTTTATAATAATTTAATTTAATAATTTACTAATCATAATAATATTAATTTATAATTACTATTTTAAAATATTTAATTTATAGTTAAATAATCGTTAATTATTAATTATTAATTTAAAATTACTTAATTATTAATTAGTATTATTATAATATTAATTAATAATATTTTATTATTTAGTTAATAAACATAATTTACTAGTATTATTATATTATTATTATAATATTAATTAATAATTTATTAGTATTATTATAATATTAATTAATAATCATATCCTATGTTTAGTATTATTAATTAAAAAATAGTTAATTAGTTAATTTTGTTGTAATCATATTAATAATTTATTAGTATTATTATAATATTAATTAATAATTTATTAATAACTATTTTATTATAATCTTAATTAATAATATTTTAATCACAATTAGAATCATATTTTGTAATAATTTAATTAATAATTTACTAATCATAATAATATTAATTTATAATTACTATTTTTAAAATATTTAATTTATAGTTAATTAATCGTTAATTATTAATTATTAATTTATAATTACTTAATTATTAATTTATTACTTAATTATTAATTTATTACTTAATTATTAATTATTAATTATTAATTATTAATTATTAATTATTAATTATTAATTATTAATTATTAATTTATAATCGTTAATTATTTATCGTTAATTATTTAATTATTAATTATAATTACTTAATTTATAATCGTTAATTAATTATTACTTAATTATAATTACTTAATTATTAATTATTAATTTATAATCGTTAATTAATAATTATTAAATTATAATCGTTAATTATTAATTAATTAATTAATTAATTAATTAATTAATTAATTATTAATTATTAATTAATTTATAATTACTATTATTAATCGTTAATTATTAATTATTTAATTTATAGTTATTAATTATTAATTATTAATCGTTAATTATTAATTATTAATCATAAAATCAAATCCTATGTTTGGTTGGAGTTGGATTTGGAGTTGGATTTGAATAGTAAAATCCATGATTTGGATTTGGAGGATTTCCAAATCCAAATCCAAATAATAAAATCCTCCAACCAAACAAGCCCTTATGACATGACTTTACAGCCCTCTGCTAATTGTTTTCCAATGTCTTGTAGTTTCAGAAGGATTGCACCATGTGACTGTGCCAACCAGAAAGCCAAGGTTAACCCTTTTACTTTTCCAAGAGTAAACAATACCTTTCCTCTCTCTCCCTCTACCCAAAATATCACAAGACATGGAAATGCTTCACCAAGTTGCAAGCGAGAATGAAGTTCATGTCATGCTTCCAGGAAGTTTACTAGAGACTATTATGTAGCATACTTTGCAAGAACCTTTAGAAAATTTAAAATGTAGACATGTGCAGATCTTAGTTCAGTACTTCAGTTTGCAACAGCACACGGAGATGTTAGATTGATGTGGTTTGAGGATTCATGCATCTGACTTTAAGACATGTCAAGGACTATTTACCTACCTAGAGTAAGAGTAAACGAAAGTCCAAGGTTCGCAGTATCGGTATCGGACAATTCCTATGAGTATCGAGATCGACTGTATCAACCGTATCAACGGTTTCAGATCGTAATATCGGATTTTTTGGTATAAGAAAACAAATAGTTATTAATAAATTATTAACATTTAAAAAAATATTAATTTATACACTAAGATATAGTTTTAAGTATTTCTATTGTTGTTTCTTATTAGTTTTAAAATTGAATGAGATAGTAGTCACTCTTATCGATTGATTTACATGCGATAGATATTTTTTTTAACGTACTTTTACAACTTTATTTTACTTGTCTTTTTCTCGGTCAAATTTCTTTGCCGAATTGATCGAAAGATAGACCCCCAATGTCGGTATCGGTCAGTATCGGATATCGTTTGGTATCGGATCGGGACATGTCAAATAATATTGGTATCGACCATATCGGATCGGTATCAGCTGGTAGTATTGCAAACTATGAACGAAACTAAAGAAAGTTAAAGTTGCTCTCGGTGGAAACGGATGATATAGATGATGGTCCTCGTCCATTTTTTCCAGTTTGGGTGCTTCTGTCCTATAACTCCATTAAGGACGGCTAGCTTTCTCTACTTGATGAACCAATAATTTGCGCTACTGCGTGGCACAACTGTCACCTAACCCAGGGGGTGAATAATTCTCATGACAAACCATGTTGTGACAAATGTCCTCGACCTAATAATATGATTCCTTGGTTCTTTTCCTTCTCATAACTTTTTCCTTTTTTCACTAACTAAATTTTTTTCTTATTCCTAGTTCATGCTATGTACAGCACACCAATCTCCACATATGACTTAGGGTCTGCTTGGTAACGGTGTTTTATCGATTTTGGGATATTTTTGAACCGACCGTTTATAAAAAAAATTTGCTTGTTTTTTTTTAGGTACAGATTTTGATTGGCTCAAAAATCCTTCAAAATCGGTGTAATGCAATTATGGGTGGCTTTATAAACATCCCAAATCGGTGGGTTTTGAATGGTTCTATTATTTTATTTTATTTTATTTTATTTATATCCTCACAAAAAATTGTAACTACTAATACCCTTCCCTATTTAATCTTATTCATATAAAAAACTTTCAGAGCCGCTCGTTAGTGAATTATCAAGTATGAATTGGACTGATTTAAAAGTCACTACTTAAAAACCATCCAAAATCAGACCTCTCATAACTGCTCATAACGATACTCTAAAAATAACTCATAACCGCTATCCTTACCATTGCCAAGCAGACCTAGTTTTCCTCTATATATATACTCATCAAACCATTCCCTCCACATACCATGCCAAAAGAAACTCTCTTCAATCTTCGGTCGGTCAGCAGAACAAACATATCTAATTAAACTTGCGTTTCTTCTCAGACATCTTCTTCAATGAAGAGCCTGAAGCAAGTCATCTCCATTCTCGTGGCGATGGCGAAGGCCAGGTCGACGGTGGCGAAGAGCAGGAGCAGGGTCGTGAGGTCCCAGCTGGCGATCTCTAAGCTCCTTCACGACAGGAAGGAGACGACGGCCGCCTTCTCCCAGAACAAACGCACGCCTGCCAAAGATGATCACCAGCAGCAGGTAAACCTCCACAACAAGGCCATCGTGCGATTCGAGGACTACGTGGACGAATCCGAGCTTGGACGACGAGAGGATGGGGACGACATTGGCGATGGCTCGGGTTCGGTTATAGGCTCTGCGGATGTGTTCATGAGAAGGTTCCGTAGGCAAATGGAGATTCAAAAACAGGAGTCACTCAAGAGGTATCAAGCCATGTCGACGGATCAGCAAAGTGCCTAATAAAGTTAACTATGAATTGTTGACCAAAATAACATTTCAATTTCTTCTCTATGGTTTGGCCTGATGGCCTCATCGATAGAGAAATTTAGGCGTTCTTCCATAGAGCATCATCGATTGTTATCAAGTGTATAGTATAGGTACTTGGGAATTTATTTGTTCACACTAGTATGTACGTAGGAGGCAATCAAAAGATCAGTTCCATGCCCATGCCGTGTCCTGGCGGACACGTATTGGACACAGACGCAAACACTACACAGTACTCGAAACACATCTCAAACAATCGTAAGATGATCATCAAAACAACATCTTCAAACCAATTTCAAGTCAATTTTCAGTTACATGATCATAGATCACAAGAATGTAACAACGGCTTACATTTTCGGCACCGACAATGCTAGAACAAGTTATTAATTCACAACCCTCAACTAGACTAATCACTCGTCAATCTAAGCCCAAATAGAAGAACCACACAAACATAGAACAAGTTTAACAAGTGAATAGAATGGTAGCATCACTGCACAGCATATTAACTGACCGTAGTCGAAGATAACCTAATGAGAAAACATACTATTAAGGAATCTCAAGAATTTATCAGTTCAACTACATAAACTCAAATAGGAAATTGTAATAGGGTTATGATACATGGACAGATTTTTCTATTTAGCCTCTTGATTTTTTAACAACTCGTGAGTTCCTCTAGGTTTTTTGAATTTATATAGCATCATACGGATAAGATATTGGCCTTGTTTGAAAGGAAAGGAAAGGAAAGGAAATCAAAATTGGTGTCATGTACGTGTGGCATCATGGCGGTCAAATCTCGGGCCATGACATAAAGTCAGCAAAATAAGCCGATGATAATAATAAATGTCATATCCTATAGTGTCGTGTTGGTATTGTGTCGTTGTTTGTGCAACATAAGTTCTTTAAATTATAAAAATACCTTATTTTTTGTGTGTCTCAAAATCGTGTTATTGGTTTAGATATTCTCAAACTATATAATGTCTCACATAAGAAACAACCATTTAATTACTTATGTCGATGAGAGAATAACATGGGACAAATAACCTATAGCAACAAGAACAAACACTTAATATTTAACATAGCTCGGCCAATTTTGACCTACTCACGGGATAGTTTAAAAAAAAAAAATCTAAAATCAAACAAAGAACCTTACAAGGGTTATACAAACAATTCCGTAATACAAAATTATTTCTCAACAAGATCTCTAACAAGATCCTCACCACCCCCCCCCCCCCCCCCCCCCCCCCCCCCCCCCCTCCTTTTTTTCTCCTAATGAATCCTTTAATGGCCTCCAATAACTATCTCTTGCAAGTCCCCTTAAGCCACCCTCTAATCTAGAGCGCACAAGGAGGCCCTTAAATAGGACCTACAATCCTTCATAAAGTCATGAGCAATATGGATCGTCAATGGAAGCTCATTTAAATCTAAACTTTTCTTGGAACCCACCAGATCGCAACTCACAGGTGTATGTTATAGTGCTGAAAAATAGATTGAGTGAATTTTTGGACACCACAAATATGCTGGAACGAAAACTCACTCCACCGACAGACTGGCAGTGTACCATTGATAATATGCCAAATACCGGAAGCAGATCTGGTATCCCATCTAGTCAATGTCAATTCTGTCAGTTGTTCTCAGAAACATATATGTTATCCTTGTTGTCCCACATATCCTACGTCAATTTTGTCCCTTATAAATAATCAACAACTCTAATAATCATAAAAAATTTAAAAAATAAAAAATAATTAGCAACTCCATAGGGGACAGAACCATCCGGCACATGATATCTGGGACAACAACTCCAAATTAAGCCATCTAAGCCGCGTATATCATCAACCATTAAAATTTAAAAAAAAAAAAAAAGTAAAAGTTTAAAATTAACTATCTTTCTTATCTTCACGTAAAAAATTAAAAACCAGCTAAGATATAAAATTAAAAGTATGTTTAAACTAACTACATAATATTATCTAATTAAATATACATCCAAAATTTAAAAAAATAATCATAACAATTTATATTAAAATATATTTAAAATATTCTATATAACTTAAATTTGTATATACTTTATCAATAAACACCATTGATTTTTTTTTTTACACGTGAATTTACTAGTACAAAATAATGGAAATAAACAGATCCGCTACCACGCTCCAAATTGCCACGTGTCCACAGCTGATTAACACTGGATCCGAATAAACACTACGTGTCGCGTTCCCAGCGGTTGAAGAAAACCGTCAGCAAACTAACTCTCCTCTTCCTTCGGGCGCGCGCGCGCGAGCTCTATTCTTCAGTAGAGATTTGATGGTGCGGCAGTAGTGGCGAGGAGAAACAATGGCGATGGAGCCCCTTCCGCTGCTGCTAGCGATGATGGCGACCGCGTGCTTCTTCGCGATCCAGATCCTGGCTTCTTCCGATCCGGTACTTTTTCTCCTCCTCGTTCCAATTTACAATTTTGTTGTCATTTTTTTGATGGTCGGATGTTTTGATCTCTGTTGTTGTTGTTACAGATTTTCTACGAGCCGTTCGACGAACCGTTTGAAGGGAGATGGATCGTGTCGGAGAAGGAAGATTACAGAGGTATTGATTTACATTTCTTATGATTGTTGTTGTTCTTCTTCTTCTTTTATAGGAATTACTTGTTTTTTTTGTTGATATTTACAATGTAGCTCGTATAATCGTTCACTTTGAAAGTTATGTTGCACGGACACATATATGATACTGCAGGATACAAACATGATGGCATGGACACGGCATTGATTTTGGTCTGTCCTAGTGTATGATACGTGTCCGACACAACAAGTACATGACATTAGTTTTTGGAGTGTCTGCTTCCTAGTTTGAACCTTGAAACTTATATGTGAAAGGACTAGATACTATATCATGAATCATGACTTGATAATCTCTAGCCACTGGGTTTCAGATCGGGTCTCGATCCAATCCATCATTCAAAGTATTGATATTGAAATGGGTATCAGACCCTCCTTATTTGGTGGTTTCGTGATGGTTCTAGTGGTTTTTGGATCGGGCATTTTCGATAGTTTCGACGGATTCTATGTTGGTATCATCCGATATTGTGAACTATATCCAACCTCAATAGGGCAGGCTTTTGTTGGGGCTTTTTGACTAAAAATACGTTTGTTGTTTTTCTTTTCTATTGTTGATTCAATTAATAAAATTATTTATTTCCTTATCCCGTGGACTAGGTCGAGCTTGACGGAGCCATGTATGTGCTTGTGTGTTTATTCTTGTTGTTATTGTTCGACCATTGTCCCGTATTATATATGCTCGTCGTTATAAGGTTATTGTTTGTTCATTTCCGGCACGTCCTGAAAATACAACAAAGTTTTCATATTAAAAGAAAGTAAAGTCGTGTTTTGAAAATTTGACAAATCCAATAAAATTGCGTTTCCAAAAAAACACCATATTCAGTAGAAAATAATCTACACATTAAATCAACTAATAAAAGTTAACTGTACAAGATGTTATGAAATCAACACCAAAATTGACAGTCATAAGACTCATAACCATACTTATCAAGCAAAGATTTCGAAGTGGTTAGGGGTTAAGATTGTGGATTCTTCTTTACGTATAATTCCTACTGGTGCAACTTTAGACATCGTCTCTTATTTACTCGAATTAGGGATTTGCCCATGTTACTTCCTGAGGGTGCTACTTGGCACAAGGGCAAGTCTTGTCAAAATGTTGCTTTCATCTGGGTTTGAGTGGCACAAAGCTCTTCATATTTATAGGGCTTAGACTGCATACGTCTTGACCCTTTCGAGACCTTTTATAAGTGGTAGCCTCGTAGCACTTGGATGTCCTTTTATCCATACTTCATAATCCTCTTCCCTTCCTTGGCACAGAAGTGAAACATATATTGGCCATTATTATTTTTCTGAGACAGGATAGGATCAAGGAGATCCGAACCAAATTTCATTCATAGTAGAACAATATATTGGCCACTATATAAAATACATTATGTTTGTTGTGACTTACGGCACATTGTAATAGCCATCCAGTCATAGTTTTCTTCTGGTCAGTACAAATGATGTCTGCATCATTTATTCCTTAATATATACATCTTTTTTTGGGTCTATTACATGTGTTCTAGATTACATATCTGGAAATTCTGGTTGCAGGAAGATGGACATATTCGAAAAGTGAGGGGCATGAGGATTATGGGCTCCTTGTAAGTGAGCAGGCAAAGAAGTACGCAATAGTGAAAGAACTGGATAAGCCGGTGAACCTCAAGGACGGGACTATTGTTCTTCAATTTGAGACACGATTTCAAAACGGGCTTCAATGCGGAGGTGCTTATCTGAAGTATCTCCGACCTCAAGCTGCTGGTTGGGTCTCTAAGGAGTTTGACAATGACTCCCCCTACTCTATTATGTTTGGACCTGATAAATGTGGTTCTACAAACAAGGTGCACTTCATCCTTAAGCACAAGAATCCAAAGTCTGGAACTTATGTTGAGCATCATCTCGACCTCCCACCATCTGTGCCATCCGACAAACTCTCTCATGTCTACACTGCTGTCCTAAAACCTGGGAATGAAGTGAGGATTTTGATCGATGGCGAAGAAAAGAAGAAAGCAAACGTTCTGTCTGATGAGGACTTTGTCCCGCCACTTATCCCGCCGAAGATGATTGCCGATCCAGAGGATAAAAAGCCGGAGGACTGGGATGATAGGACCAAAATCCCAGACCCTGATGCAGTGAAGCCAGATGACTGGGATGAGGATGCTCCTGCAGAAATTGAAGATGAGGAGGCTGTCAAGCCAGACGATTGGCTAGATGACGAGCCTGATGACATTGATGAGCCCGGAGCCACTAAACCGGAAGATTGGGACGATGAGGAGGATGGAGTATGGGAGCCACCAAAGGTTCCTAACCCCAGGTGTTTGGAGGTATCTGGCTGCGGTGAGTGGACAAGACCGAGAAAGAGGAATCCGGCTTACAAAGGAAAATGGCACGCTCCTTTAATTGACAACCCCGAGTACAAGGGCGTATGGAAGCCGCAGCAGATACCAAATCCCATCTACTTTGAGCTAGACAAACCTGACTTTGAGCCTATTGCTGCTATTGGTATTGAGATATGGACAATGCAGGACGGGATTTTGTTTGATAACATTCTGATAGCCAGTAATGAGGAGGTTGCCGAGTCGTACAGGGAGAAGACTTGGAAACCAAAGTATGAGGTCGAGAAGGAGAAGCAAAAGGCTGAAGAAGCAGCAGACAGTCTTCCGAATTGGGTTGTTAGCTTCCAGGTTATCTTCCTTTACTCTCGTGCTATAACACTTGTAATTTTCTAGAGGCCTCTTCCTTTGTTTCTTACTAACAAAGTTTTATGGTGATTTCAGAAGAAGGTATTTGATCTTATGTACAAGGTAGCAGACTTACCTTTCTTGGAAGCATACAAGATGAAGATCACAGTAAGTAGCGCGCATGGGTTTTCTCTGCTGCATTGTGTGCAGTAAATTCTTGGATTATTTAGTTTTAGGATCTCGTATAACATTAAAAAGTTGTGTTTAGTCTCCATATTGTCCATAAAAGGGTTTGAGTCTCATCCTAATGGTTGACTGTCAAAAATGGAGACCTAACACAAATTTTTAATATTGTAAGAGACCCTAAAACTAAACAAAAACATGTGATGATTGTGTGACTTCAATTATTTAGTTTTGCATGGTGGGGGTTGTGTTGCTTGGGTTATTTAGTTTTGTCATGATCAATCGAGAATGAGACTTGCGATACTAGTGTTTGCTTCCATCCTGATCTCAATAGTCACACAACCCTCATGACAACAATTTCGATAGTACGACTTCATGGGCATCGTGTACCGCCAGATGTCTCTTGTCCCAGTCGCATTGTTGAATGCTTGCAACTCAAGAGCTCTGGAGGGTTGTGTGATTACTAAAATCAGAATAGAAGTGTCACACGTCTCATTCTCGATTGGTCATGATAAAACTAAATAATCCAAGTCACACAACTCCCACCATGCAAAACTAAATAACCCAAGTCACATAACTCTCACATATTTCCGTTTAGTTTTAGGGGCTCCTATGATATTTAAAGTTTGCATTTATTTCTACATTTTGGATGGTCATGCCAAGGCAACCATTAGGACGAGACCCAAACCATCTTCTGGAAAATATGGAAATCTAAACACAAATTTCCAATACTATACGAGTCCCTAAAACTAAATAACCCTAATTTCTTAGATATATCTAACCTGCTTACTATATGTAAGAATACACACTAGAAGTAAACTAAATACAACAGTAGGCTGCTTTTGTTGCATAAAGGGAATGGTAAGCAGACAAAGCAATGCCTAACAACAGTTTCTGAATATTTGGTGTTGCAGGATGTCATTGAGAAGGGCGAGCAGCAACCAAACTTGACGATTGGAATCCTGGTATCGGTTGTGGTGGTTATTGTTTCAATCACCTTCAAGATCCTTTTCGGAGGAAAAAAACCTGAGGTATGTTTTTGCCTTACTTCTAGTATTAGCATACAGTTTGTCAACTTCCAAAGATGTTCATATTTGTAATTTTCTTCAATGCAGTCCCCAAACAGAGTTGGTAAGAAAGCCAAGAAACCTGAAACTGCAGATACAGATAAAGCAGGAGACAGCATGGAGAAAGAAGCGACTATGAAAGAAGAAGCAGCAGCAGCAGCACAGCCTAGGAAGTCTAGGAGGGAGACATAGTATAACTAGCACCACTAGAAGTTGGGAAATTTTGAATCAATTGTTTCTTTTTTCTGATTATGGTCTGGAGTATAGGAGAGACCGAGTTCAGTTACGATCTTCTCGTTTTGCCTTAGGTTGTTATTACTCTAGTAATTCTCGAGTCAAATTAATCGTCTAAAGGGGCATCTGATCTTGTAACAATTTTGTGTTGCTTTTTATTCCCAAGAAGCACCCTTTTCTTGATCAATGTCTTCCCACAGGAACTCTCTGATGCTGAAAATAGCAAATAAAAGACCTACATTCCTAGGCTTTTCATGAATCAGTAACTTCTCAAGTTATGTGTCTCTATGTTTTTGTTAAGCTGTGCCTTGCTTAATTACACTGATGCTTTTGGAAGATGGCTTTAACAAGCAAAGAACAGGGAGGGAACCTTACATAGAACTCAGTTGTAATATGCACAGGTTTTTGAACTTCACTATCGGTTTTCATCTGCTAGGTGTTAGTTTGCCTCGAATTTACCCTCAAGTAAGTTCGTTTCATTTACCTCCAATTATTTGAGCTCTATCTTGTAATAATATCAGTGAACTTCTTGCACTATACTATTTGCATTTTGTCTTATTCTTGTTATATATAGATTGATTATGACTGCGATGTGTTTGATCCCATCTTTTATACCAAGGTTTCCGGTATCGGTACCTTCATATGATTATTGGTATCGGTTCAGAAGTTTTCGATTGAGAAAGCAAAAAAGAATGAAAAAAGATTAAAAAATTATTTTTTAAATTTAGAAAAATATTTGGCACATTTACACATAACTTTATTGGTAGTTTAAAATGGAATAATATTCCATTGCAATAGATATTATTGTTTATTTACTTATTTTACACAGTGCAACCACATGAATGAAATGATATTAATATGGATAAATGTTGTGAATTTATAGATATACAACTTCAACAAATGGTAATGGTTACAAATTATCGATAAGAAATATTATACCAATGAGCATAACTGAATTATTGTGTCGAAACTTTTTTTTCTTTTCATTCTTGTACATTTTTTTTGTTCAATTGACCTAGAAAGAGACTCAATAAGCATATGTAATATTGGTGGCGGTTGGTATCGGATCGGGACATGTCAAAACAAATATGTTTTGTAAGTATCGTATTGGTATCGACAGATCCCGCAAACTATGCAAGGATCCATCCAGTCGCCACAGGAACAAATCCTGCTATTAAGAATGGTGAAATCAGTCATGCTTTTTCAGAACAATCTCCCTTTCCAGCGACGAGTAAACGTAAGTTTTGAATATTATAATATATCCTAAAACTAAATAATCCCTATAATATAGGGTACCCCCATCTATTCTTAGAGACGATTGCTCTTATATAAAATTCAAGTTGTTAGAACTCATATGTAATGAATCAATCTTAATGTAACATCTCAATTTTAAGAAATCAGTATAGTAGGTTAGAACATCATTACATTTAGGCTTATCATGTAGGATACCATGAGTTGTCATATGCTCTAATAATTGTCGTTACAAACATGGCCACATGGACATGGCATGAAAGATATGGAATTTTATAATACTTGGGGATGTGAATGTTGCTACTGTGGGTTTCATAGCTAAATGTGCCAAATTATATATATCATGCTTGTCCTGCTCAATTTGCGATAATGATAGCAACATCAGTGCCATATTGTGTTTAAAAGTGTCAGGCATGAAATCATCAGGATGAAGCATCAACTATCGTAAAGAGGGCATGCTGGGGTTTGACATGAGGAGAAATTTGTGCATTCAAGGGCGGAACCAGACAATCAAGTTTGGGTGGGCTAGAGTGGACTGGGGTGGGCTAAGTGTGGACTAATTCACATGAAAAAAATTCAAAAAAAAAAATTATATACATGAAAAAAAGCAACAAAAAAAAAGGCTGGGCTGGAGCCCACTCCAGCCTCCTATGTGGGTACGCCCTTGGGTGCATTGACCTAGTTTGGTTCACTGTAATGTAATCGTAATTGCAATGTAATCAAATGAAAAATAATAATTTTTTCATTGGGTGCATTGACCCGTTTGGTTTGATTCACTGTAATGTAATCGAATGAAAAAAATAATTTTTTTTATTTGATTACATTGCAAATACAATTATATTACAGTGTACCACACGAGGCCCTAGTTGTTCTTAAATCACAGTTCCAGCATATATACCATTTTTTTTTTCCTGTTTAGTTGCATACTGTCCTTTCTCCGAGACTTGGAAATGATCCCAAATTTTAGGTACATCTCCTCGTAATTTGTATTAGTAAGTTTAGTCTAAATATGGTTGAAACTTACTTGGTCTTGACTTAATCTGATGATGTTACTTGTAAAATATATACTAATATACAACTCAAATACGAAGAGTATCACTAATTTTTGGATGTAACACTTTCTTGCCTATATTCATTGATAAAAAAGTCAGGTAGTCACCCACTAACTCAAACTATCGTCACTGAAAATTACTAGTAGCTCTTCAACCGTATCCGAGTTTGTGTAAAAACCAACCTTGATAGATGAAACATTATATTATGGGTATGGAGCTATTTATTTTCAGAAAATGCTAAGTCTACAACCAAATGTTTACAACCTTTTTGTTAGTCTATTTGCAAACAATCGATGGAAAAACTCAGTTGCAATCCCTAAGAAGAGATGCAAAGAATGCAGTTGCAATCCCTAAAAAAGAGATGCAAATAATGCAGTTGCAATCCCTAAAAAAGAGATGCAAATAATGCTGATTGCGTAGCCTAAACGATTAAAAAAATCGAATCGCGTTTGCAATAGCGGTTTCTCGAAGGCAACAAGAAATGATCAACAACAGTTGAGTCTCAGATTCTCGAAGGCAACAGAAAGAGGAAGGAAGAAGAAGAGCGGATCTCGCTGGGGTGTTGAACACCGGCGCTCAAAGCTATACCCGCAGTACGGATAAGCTCCCAGGAACCAGCAAGTTCAGGAGAACTTCTGGAACGCTCGTAAGTCAATATTTGAGACTTGAACGGGCTTCCTGGACTTAACAGACTCCCTCAACTCTCTTCTTGGTGCATCTTTCAAAGGAGGCCAAGGGGCTCTATTTATAGAGTGGAGTTGAGACTTCACCTCTTCTCCTATCCGATGTGGGACTAAAATACCAATACTCAAAAATAGAGTTTGATATTTTAGATCATCCCACAATCAGCATAGAAGTGTGCCAGTCCACGCCTACCCCCCGAACCCTCCCGTGCATGCACGAGACATCTTGGAGTCCGCGTCCGAGTCCGAGTCCGCACAACAAAAATTAACTTGCATCCTTGTTGGATTTAATCCTTTTTCCTTCTAGGAAAATACTTCCACATGGCACAAACTTGTGCCCCACTACACCTCATGTGCACACCTCAACACAAGCAATGCATTATATTGAGATACTCACCATTTGGTGTAGCCGATGTGGGACTATCTTTTCTAGTCCAAAGGCAAAAACACCAACAATCCCCCACATATCTCAATATATGGGTTGAGCGTTCCCCACAGTGATTGTCCATCATGCATTAGGAGAGATGTCGCTACGACTTGAATCTTCCCGCATAGGTTAAATAACAGCATGATACAAGAATGGACTAAGCCTTGAATTCTGCACCATAACTGTAATTCTTCCTACTCACATAGTGACATCAACTGTGCTTCTGGCTGCACATTGAAGGCCTTGTGCCAGCCTGGTTTCAGTGTATAATTTTTGGGCGTCTACAAGTTTACCCTCAAGAGACGGCCTGATATCTCTGTCCATACACTATAGGTGAGTTCTATATAAAGAGTCATTGGCATGAAGCATTGCGCTTCTTTGCGGTGCTACACCGCTATGACATGGCTGACAAAGCCAAGGCATTACCCCTACCTGGGAACCTCATCGTAGTATCATACTACTGTAGCATGAGGTCTCAAGCCTCTTTGTAGTGCCAAACTACCCAGCATGAAGCCTTGCGCTCCCTTGTGGTGTTACGCCACTATGACATGGCTTGCAAAGCCGAGGCTTTACCCCTACCTGGGTACCTCATCGTGGTGTCATGCCACTGTAACATGAGGACACCGGCCTCTTTGTAGTCTGCCTACATCTCTTTATTACGATTATGCAACATTAGGCTACCTGCCTATATGCGGTGCTACGCCGCCTGTAACTTGGCTAACAAAGCCGAGGCATTACCCCTACCTGGGAACCTCATGGTGGAGTCACCCCACTGTAGCATGGAGTTGTAACACTCCTTTGTGGTTGTTGCGCCACCATGCTTCCTGTAAAGCATAACAGACCTTCACTCAGTCTGAGAACTCATTAAGGCATTATGCCATCCTTCTCACAGGATCAATTTTCCGTAGAAAATTCATAGTAGACAACAGTAGTTCTGGGTCCGAAACCCTTACATGTTCTGCAGAACAAGTGCCCACTGTTAACTAATATTTTTCCAGTCAATAGTCCTCCCTTGAATCAAAAAATTAGATATCTGGTAGATTTTTCTTTGAACCAATAACATAAAATTTATTGATAGGATTATAATGACACAATAGTAGAATGCCTTCAAGCCCATCTTCCTTGCTGTGTCCTCGACCAGCTGACGCTTGAGACCCTTCGTGAAGGGATCCGCCAGGTTTTCCTGACTCCGAACATCGATCACTGCAATGACGCCCCTTTTTATGAGATCGTTCACTGCTCTGTGCTTCAACCGCACAGTCCTCTTCTTTCCGTTGAAGAGTTCATTTGATGCCACTGCTGCTGCCGCCTGGTTGTCACAGTATATCGGAATCGCCGGTATCTGAGCCCCAACCATTGGAAGGTCATACATGAGCTCCCGAAGCCACTCTGCTTCATCTGCTGCAGCGTCCAATGCAAAGAATTCAGATTCCATGGAGGAGCGAGATAACATAGTCTGCTTCTTCGACTTCCACGATATAGCAGCTCCACCCATGGCGAACACATATCCACCTGTGGAATATTCGCTCTCCACCTCTGAACACCAGCTAGCATTACTGAAGCCTTCCACTACTGACGGATCTCCGCTGTAGTATAGTGCATATGTCTGAGTCTTCTTGAGATATCTCATAACACGCTTCACAGCTTTCCAATGCTTTACGCCTGGATTGCTCGTAAATCGACTCAACATTCCCACTGCAAAGGCTATGTCAGGCCTTGTGGCAGTAGTAGCGTACATCAAACTTCCGATGACGCTAGCGTACTCCAACTGCCTGACGCTCTCCTTCGAATTTGGCTCCAGTTTCAGATCACTCCTGTACGGTGTATCAATAATAGGAAGATCTTGATACCCGTAGCGAGAGAGCATCTTCTCAATGTAATGAGACTGTGACAGCGCTATTCCAGTGCCTGTCCGGATGATCTTGAGCCCCAAGATTACGTCGGCATCCCCCAAGTCCTTCATACTGAACTTGGTCGAGAGGAATTTCTTTGTCTCTGTGACGCAGCTTAAATCCGTACCTAGGATTAGCATGTCGTCCACGTATAGACAAACGATTACTCCTCTTCCGTCAGCAAACTTCGTATAGACACACTTGTCTGTTTCACTGACCCTGTAGCCATTTGACCTTATCACCTTGTCAAACTTCTCATGCCACATTTTGGGAGCTTGCTTCAAACCATACAGAGATTTCATCAACTTGCAGACTTTGTCTTCCAGACCTCTGACGACAAAACCTTCTGGTTGTTGCATGTAGATCTCTTCGGTCAGCTCGCCATTAAGGAATGCCGTTTTCACATCCATCTGATGTATCACCAGCTTGTGTATTGCTGCTAAAGCAATTAACAATCTGATAGTTGTCATCCGAGCTACTGGAGCATAAGTGTCAAAGTAGTCGATCCCCTGCTTCTGAGCAAACCCCTTGGCCACTAGCCTGGCCTTGAACTTGTCAATGGTTCCATCTGCTTTCATCTTCTTCTTGAAGATCCATTTGCATCCGATGGGTCTTGCTCCTTCTGGTAGGTCGACCAATACCCATGTGTTATTGGAGGTGATTGAGTCAATCTCGTTGTCAATCGCCTCCTTCCAGAATATAGCATCTCTGGTCTTCATCGCCTCATCATAGGTAAGCGGATCTGCTTCCACATGATAGGTGACGAAGTCATCTCCGAAGTCTTTCGGCCTCCTCGCTCGCTTAGTTGACGGCTCAGCGAGTTCTGGTTCAGCTGGTGTCTCCTCGACAACAACTCCATCTTAGACTACTGGTTCGATAAAGATCTCTGTCTGCTCCGCACCCTCATTATTCTCCGGAATGTCCGCGAGAACAATGTTCTTGTGCCTTGCAAACTTTTCTTCAAAATATTCAGCATCGCGAGATTCGATGATATGATTTGACTCGATATCAAGGAATCTCCGAGCATCACTCTTCTCGGCATACCCCAGGAAGATCGCCTTAGTAGTCCTTGTCCCCAGCTTCTGAATCATTAGATCCGGGAGCTTCACATAAGCCAGGCACCCCCACACTCGAATGACATTCAGGTTGGGTCTGACTTTGAACCAGAGTTCATGAGGAGTTATGTCGGAAGTTGCATACGGCACTCTGTTCAGAATGAAAGTGGCCGTTAATGCAGCTTCTCCCCAATAGCACTTTGGGAGACCCGCAGTCAACAGCATAGAATTCATCATCTCTGTCAACGTTCTGTTCTTCCTTTCTGCTACTCCGTTGGATTATGGAGAATACGGAGCCGTCGTCTCGTTGATGATTCCATGTTCTTTGCAGAATGATGAGAATTCATGAGACCTATATTTCCCACCTCGATCACTCCTCAGCCTCTTGAGTTGTTGTCCAGTTTGCCATTCAGCCTCGGCCCTGAACTCCTTGAACTTCTCGAATGCTTCGTCTTTAGATTTGAGTAAATAGACGAAGGCATACTTGGAGAAGTCATCGATGAAAGTAATGAAATACTTCATTCCGGCCTTTGTAGAGAATTGTTTGAAGTCACAGATATCTGAGTGAACCAACTCCAGAAGATCTGTGCTTCGATGGACCCTGTGGAAGGGTTTCCTAGTGATCTTCGTCTGAGCACATATCTCACATTTCTCTACCTTACCCCCACACTTGGAGATAAGTCCTAGACTAGACATTTTGTTTATTCGCTTACAATGAACATGTCCTAGTCTATTATGCCACAACTCAAGAGAGTAATTCAAACTAGTGATAGCATTGACATTATTATGCTGGGTTACAACAAGCTGAATTTTGTACATTCCTTCAGTCTGAAAAGCTTTCCCGAAGAAAGTACCCTTCTTGGACATCACCATTTGGCCAGCATTGATGTCCATCCTCAAGCCTGCGTTGCAGAGCAGGCTCCCAGAGATCAGGTTCTTTGCGATTGCAGGAACATGCTTCACACCTTGAAGCGTCAGAATGTTCCCCGATGTAAGCTTCAGCTCCACCGTCCCGATCCCCAGTACTTCAGCTTGTGCCTGGTTCGCCATCATGACTTTCTCGGAAGTAGGCTCATAGGAGACGAACCAGTCCTTGTCTGAACAGACATGACATGTCGCGCCAGTGTCTATCCACCAGTCCAAGTCTGCCCCCACAGTTGCAACCTGTGCTATCATGGCAACCTGATTAGTAACCAAAGAAACCTTGTTAGGCTTACCTTGCTCTTTGGGCTTGGACTTGCATTCACTTTTATAGTGACCCTTCTTGCCACAGTTGAAGCAAGTCACATGGGACTTGGACTTCTGTTGCTTGAATCCTGGACCCTTCACTTTCAGATTCGAGAAGTCCTTCTTGTGGTGAGAAGCCGCCTGCTTCCCTTTGTTCTCTCTGGTGGCTTGAACCAGATTCGCCGTTGCTAGTTGCTTGGACAGGGTGTCCAACTTCTGTTGAGAGCGCATCTCGTCCTCAACATGAATCTCGCTGAGGAGATTATCCAGGCTAATCTCCATCTTCTTCCTATGCATCCTTGCATAGATGTTGCTCCATCCTGGAGGAAGTTTTGCCACGATCCCTCCAACGACGAACTTGTCGACGAGGGGCATGCTATCGTCCTCCAGTTTCTGGCGCAGCTTCAGGAACTCTTTCACTTGGGGCAGCATGGTCTTCTCGTCTTCAAAGACCCATTTGTGGTATTTTTCAACCATGAACATCTTCGACCGGGCCTCGTCGTCGTCATACAGCTTCCCCACGGACTCCCAGATCTCTTTGGCAGAAGTCCTCTTTGTGTAGGACTCGGCCAGAGAGTCTTCCATGGAATTCAGGATCAGCAGCCTGCATATGCTGTTATCCTTTTTCCACTTCGTCTGCTTGTGTAGTGACCCGCTCCGCCCTAGCGGAACGCCGATTCCAAACGGCAAGTGCAACGACTCAAACGAGCCGTCGACCCGAAGAGTTGCTTCGACCCGATGAAGTGTCGATGCGAATCGATGCAAGGCTTGCATTGGCCCGACAAGATGAATCCAGACTTAGACTATCGAAGGCGTGCTCGGAGGATCGCTCGGCCGATGCGAACATCGCTAAGGTGGGTGGCCCCGATGAACCCGTCTGTGCTTAGCCTAGACACATCACAATGCGGACACTATCACGAGAATCGCTAGGCGACAACACCATGCATGTTAATAAATGATTCAACGCACCTAGCTGAGGGAATAATCCTATCTTGCATGCTTGTTTAGAACATGGAAAAGAACTTGGCAATTATAGAAACGCTCGCACCACGCTCTACGCTCGTGCTACGGCACAAGCTCACGTTCATGTCCCGTATACGTTCAAACAATGAAACAATGAATGGTTTACAACAATGAAACGGGAAGGCTATCAACATAGTCGCTCCGAGTAGAGTTTAGCAACATTGGAAGGCTATGGGACCGATGGGTCGCCAAGGCGACTCCCACACTGGGAGTTGCGTAATGCATGAATGAATGAATCAACGAATGAATGAACAAACACATGAATGACTCTATGAACATACGAACAAGTGAAAGAATAACATGAAAAGAAAGAATACATGAAAGATAAGACATGGAAGACGCTAGCGACAGGTATGACGGGCACGTGCAACGGGGCTCGCTACCCGCGCTGTACGGACGCCAACCTGGTCGTTAACGCATTATGGCATGAAAGATAAGACATGGAAGACGCTAGCGACAGGTATGACGGGCACGTGCAACGGGGCTTGCTACCCGCGCTGTACGGACGCCAACCTGGTCGTTAACGCATTATGGCTAAGGGTTAGCCTACGGCTCAGAGATAGCCGCTAAGTAAAAGACAAGATAATACGAAATGGTCGTGGACAAACGGCACGGGCGATGGGGGGGTAAACCGTGGCCGTCGTGTGGAAGGATTCTGCGGCACGGGCGTTGGGGGGGTAAACCGTGGCCGGCCTAGGCAGAATCAATACGGCGCTTACGGGCTGCTTGGGTGCGGGCTTGGGCACCAAGAGACGTAAGTAGGAGGGTATATTCAAGAGACTTAACGGGGTGTACCAGCCATCACCCTACGCTAAGTTGAGAATTGCCACAGGGGAATGTCCTAAATGGCTTGCAAAGCCAGCGACCCGTGCATGTAGATTAAGTGGACTATGCTGGTGGCAATCCACGTGCAAGTTCTTGCATTGAAATCAAAGTAGTCTAAGTAAACTAAATGAAGTGTCTCCAGAACATGCTTGAAGTGTAATATCCTGAACATGAACATGCCCGAAATATAACACTCTTGAACATGCTTGAAATATAACATCCTGAACATGAACATGCTCGATATGTAACACTCCTGAACATGCTTGAATGAAATACTCGAAACATGCTTGAATTGTAACACTCTAAAAACGTGCCTACGACGTGCTAGAACATGCCTCCGACGTGCTAGAATCCCGAGACATGGACACACACTTGATATTGAATGCGTGCATGAATCGTGTTATGTTATTATTCATGAATTGTGGTTTAACTTGGTTTACCTTGAACAGGGAAGGCCGGACGGTAAGTATGGGTAAGTCGTACATGTATTTCCATGCGACACTCGAGTTCGGTAACACGAGATAGGCTATGCAATATGCCATGAAATTGATCCTAAGGCAAGATTAGAAAGACAATGAATGATAGAGATGCACAAAAGATTATAGAACGTGTTTGGTAATGATGGCATTGTGGGCGAGCCAGCCTCCCCACCAGTGCATAACAATGTACTGATAACCCCACAGTCTACTTGCAGGATGCAGGAGACGCCGGCGGGTGCGGAGCTTCAATCGAACGTGCTAAGGCGCGGAGCTATCTCTGGGCCTTGGAGCGTTGCAAGGAGCTGGAGCACCATATACGGGACATAATGTATCGGAACATCGCCATGAATCATTCCATCTTGTAAGCCACTTGGCACGCCTTTTATGTTTCAGAGAGAGAGAGAGCTTGAGCGACTTGTAATATCGGCCTAGCGCCGCTTGTAAACTTGTTGAATATCAATAAAGAATTTGGTTTCGCTTCAATTGTGTTCATTTATATTCCGCTGCAAATGGGGACACTCTGTGCGACTCTGTGGCCTAGAACTCGAATCGGCCGTTTCTGGACTTGGCCTTGCACGGGCGCAACCTAGGCCCGTGCGGCATCACGCCTTAGCGAGGACGATCGCTCCTACAGGGAGCGGGGCGTGACAGATTGGTATCAGAGCACGGCTTTACGTCCTTGGACTTCATGTCGATTTCTCAGTTTTGAAAGCTCGGTTGGAAGAAAAGAAGTATACGCTCTCTCTCGCTGTGCCTTGGGATGTTCCATACAATAAGTCTAATACTTTCAAAAGCTCGTACAAGTACTCGGTTGCACGGGATCGATAGGCGAAGGCCTTTGTGCCGAACGACGTTAAACATGACTCGATTGAGAACACATGCAAAGTTAACATGTCTCGTACGTACCTAACTAGTCTTGCGTTGACCCTAGCAACTGAGCGTGCAAAACATGAATATAGTCCATGCGGGATGGTTAAGCGGTACAACTTAGTCCGCGTGTCACGCACCTCGACTCTTGGGTGCAATCGGGTTGCGAGCGATATCAGGTATCGCTCGATCGAGAACGGAGATACACTTTGAGTGTATATCGATAGGAACGCTATCGAGTTAACGCTTAGGCGTACGCGAATGATTGACTTGGATTTTGAGGACTCGTGTGAATGACTTAGTACGTCGAGACGACGTAAGCGAGTACGCTAGAGATTCGTCGAACGAATCTGAAGGATATCTTAGTGCATGGCACGAACGTGATTGAGGATTAGACCGTATGGCTTGAACCCGAGTGGTGTATGTGATAGGTTCGAAGAAGAATAAGAATGAGTGTCAACGACTAGTCGAGTGGCTCGAAACCTGAGTGGTGTATGGACGTTATAGAAATTGTTCGAGCGAGACTAAAGGAATTACGGATAGAACAAGTATGTCGGCGAAGCGATGCGGTCGCGCAAAGCTTTAGAACGTGTCACGCTTAGTTGATCGTGACTTCGTGTGTCCCGAACGAGATATCGTTCGGACAACTTGTGAATGGGTAACGCGTGTTAGAAATGATTCGGAACGATGGATGAAAATAAATGGTCTTGATCGAGGAAACTTAGAGGAACGTGCGTGCGATGTCGAATTGATGCAAATGAAATGTGACTTGAGTTTTGAATAACGATCTTGAAACGAGCTTTGAGGAAAAGCGACTGAACTTGATCTTGAGTATCGGGAGAAATGGTGGAATATCCAACTCGGACAACGGCATCGTCGCATGACTCGAAATTGGTTGCAAAGGAAGATCGTCAGGTTACGCATATCGTCGATGGTATTGAGGCGTATCAAAGATCGATATGCGATAACTCGGGGGTACTCTGACTCGGCGAATGACGATCGTGCAAATGTCATTGTTCCGTTGGATGCTATACTCGGGGTATTAAAACGTGTCAAGGAAAATATAGACGTGACTCGAGGATTTCTGGTTGAATGAATGACGGTCGGACTGTCGAATTGAAATCTTGACTTGGATGAAATGAAATGCTTGGATTTACTTCGACGATAACCCCAACGTCGACATTCTTGTCTTATGCGAGCGTAACTCCAGCCTCGCACATGCGTCGCGCCGATTAGGGCGATTACTCCGCGTGAGCGCTGGTATGGTGATTCATCCAGCGGGGGTGATCAAACTTGCACGGCGTGGCAATACGATTGCTTCGACTTGTGGTTTGACGCGAAGATGACTTGAGAATGATTCGGTGTGCTTGAATGATGAAGTTTGAGGATTGAGTAGGTCCAATCCGCGTATCGAGAATGAATCAGTCTAGACGTAAGCAAGAGTTACGCCCCGATGAGAATGATTATTCCGCGAGAGCGTTGCATGGTGATTCATGAACCACCGTGGATAATCGGACTCGCGTGAGATTGGGGCGCAACGTATTGTCAAGCTAGATGAACTCGTGATCGAATACATGAATTGGAAAGAATGGATATGTGAAGTATGTGATCAGAATGAATTCGGATATACGCGGCGAATGCCTTGACGAGAATAGGTGATCGTGCTCGATGTTTAGAAATCTGAGTGACGCGAGCTTGGATAGAAAATCCCGTACTATCGACTTTGGTTTGACCCTAGGATTGGGGTCAGTGTTGGCATTATTGTTGGGGAACTATGATTCCAATCCTGACATTGACTTAGCCTCGAAAAGATGGCCTAGCGGTTAGGCGAGACGCCCCTGTTTTATGTGTTAGCAATCAAAAGATTGATCTTGAGAATTGGCATGGATGGATAGCATGAACCACGAATGTAGGAAACCCCACTCACGAGACTCGGCTGACATGCATATATTTCAGGGACGCCTGGGTATGTGCACGATGCGACTCGAGTGAGAATGACAAATTCTCTATCATGCGGCTAGGCTGAATGCAGGTATTTTGGGGACGCCTGAAATGCGTGCACGATCCGGCCAAGTGATACGATGAGTTCTAGCACGACTTGGGGAGTAAACAAGTGTCGTGAGCGTGAAATCGTGCTAGTAAAAGTTGGTATAACGAAGTGAAGCATTGATAGGAAGATATGCTCGACGATAGTGCAATATGTGGTCTTAAATTCGATGAAAATTTCCTAGACTTGGTCGACCCCGTTAAGTAAAAATCATACTGATTTCGTGGACACGAACGCTTGAAAAGCGAATCGGGCCATCTCGATGACCGAGATAAACGAAAGTGAATTTGCCTTAGCCTGCGACCCTCGCATTTGACGAATTACAATGTGTCTCGTGTAACCATTCCAGTTCCATGACACGTCGAAATAGCAACCAAGACGAAGAAATACTCGAATTGAATAAGTACAATCAACTCTAAAATGAATGAAAGGCTATTCGATAAAATCGACCCAACACGTGTGACACGGAACTTAGAAAGATATCAAGTATGGTTCGATGTCGTCGAACGATAGGACCGCTCGATGAAATTGTCTAAGAAACACGAAAACACAAGTTAAGAAATGGTAGGATGACCTGCACTCAGAAAGTCTCAAGGACGAGACTTATTTTGAGTGGTGTATTATGTAGTGACCCGCTCCGCCCTAGCGGAACGCCGATTCCAAACGGCAAGTGCAACGACTCAAACGAGCCGTCGACCCGAAGAGTTGCTTCGACCCGATGAAGTGTCGATGCGAATCGATGCAAGGCTTGCATTGGCCCGACAAGATGAATCCAGACTTAGACTATCGAAGGCGTGCTCGGAGGATCGCTCGGCCGATGCGAACATCGCTAAGGTGGGTGGCTCCGATGAACCCGTCTGTGCTTAGCCTAGACACATAACAATGCGGACACTATCACGAGAATCGCTAGGCGACAACACCATGCATGTTAATAAATGATTCAACGCACCTAGCTGAGGGAATAATCCTATCTTGCATGCTTGTTTAGAACATGGAAAAGAACTTGGCAATTATAGAAACGCTCGCACCACGCTCTACGCTCGTGCTACGGCACAAGCTCACGTTCATGTCCCGTATACGTTCAAACAATGAAACAATGAATGGTTTACAACAATGAAACGGGAAGGCTATCAACATAGTCGCTCCGAGTAGAGTTTAGCAACATTGGAAGGCTATGGGACCGATGGGTCGCCAAGGCGACTCCCACACTGGGAGTTGCGTAATGCATGAATGAATGAATCAACGAATGAATGAACAAACACATGAATGACTCTATGAACATACGAACAAGTGAAAGAATAACATGAAAAGAAAGAATACATGAAAGATAAGACATGGAAGACGCTAGCGACAGGTATGACGGGCACGTGCAACGGGGCTCGCTACCCGCGCTGTACGGACGCCAACCTGGTCGTTAACGCATTATGGCATGAAAGATAAGACATGGAAGACGCTAGCGACAGGTATGACGGGCACGTGCAACGGGGCTTGCTACCCGCGCTGTACGGACGCCAACCTGGTCGTTAACGCATTATGGCTAAGGGTTAGCCTACGGCTCAGAGATAGCCGCTAAGTAAAAGACAAGATAATACGAAATGGTCGTGGACAAACGGCACGGGCGATGGGGGGGTAAACCGTGGCCGTCGTGTGGAAGGATTCTGCGGCACGGGCGTTGGGGGGGTAAACCGTGGCCGGCCTAGGCAGAATCAATACGGCGCTTACGGGCTGCTTGGGTGCGGGCTTGGGCACCAAGAGACGTAAGTAGGAGGGTATATTCAAGAGACTTAACGGGGTGTACCAGCCATCACCCTACGCTAAGTTGAGAATTGCCACAGGGGAATGTCCTAAATGGCTTGCAAAGCCAGCGACCCGTGCATGTAGATTAAGTGGACTATGCTGGTGGCAATCCACGTGCAAGTTCTTGCATTGAAATCAAAGTAGTCTAAGTAAACTAAATGAAGTGTCTCCAGAACATGCTTGAAGTGTAATATCCTGAACATGAACATGCCCGAAATATAACACTCTTGAACATGCTTGAAATATAACATCCTGAACATGAACATGCTCGATATGTAACACTCCTGAACATGCTTGAATGAAATACTCGAAACATGCTTGAATTGTAACACTCTAAAAACGTGCCTACGACGTGCTAGAACATGCCTCCGACGTGCTAGAATCCCGAGACATGGACACACACTTGATATTGAATGCGTGCATGAATCGTGTTATGTTATTATTCATGAATTGTGGTTTAACTTGGTTTACCTTGAACAGGGAAGGCCGGACGGTAAGTATGGGTAAGTCGTACATGTATTTCCATGCGACACTCGAGTTCGGTAACACGAGATAGGCTATGCAATATGCCATGAAATTGATCCTAAGGCAAGATTAGAAAGACAATGAATGATAGAGATGCACAAAAGATTATAGAACGTGTTTGGTAATGATGGCATTGTGGGCGAGCCAGCCTCCCCACCAGTGCATAACAATGTACTGATAACCCCACAGTCTACTTGCAGGATGCAGGAGACGCCGGCGGGTGCGGAGCTTCAATCGAACGTGCTAAGGCGCGGAGCTATCTCTGGGCCTTGGAGCGTTGCAAGGAGCTGGAGCACCATATACGGGACATAATGTATCGGAACATCGCCATGAATCATTCCATCTTGTAAGCCACTTGGCACGCCTTTTATGTTTCAGAGAGAGAGAGAGCTTGAGCGACTTGTAATATCGGCCTAGCGCCGCTTGTAAACTTGTTGAATATCAATAAAGAATTTGGTTTCGCTTCAATTGTGTTCATTTATATTCCGCTGCAAATGGGGACACTCTGTGCGACTCTGTGGCCTAGAACTCGAATCGGCCGTTTCTGGACTTGGCCTTGCACGGGCGCAACCTAGGCCCGTGCGGCATCACGCCTTAGCGAGGACGATCGCTCCTACAGGGAGCGGGGCGTGACAGCTTGCTCGTAGCAGCGGCCAGAACAGCAGCAGATCCTGTTGCTGGAACGATTGGTTCTTCCTCATCCAACACGTGATCAACATCCACGAGTTGAAGGTTCAGAGTCACCTTTCGCTTCCAGATCTGGAAGTGTTCGCCGTCGAATTTCTCCAACTTGTTAAAGCCGGTATCGACAAGCGAAGCACGAGTGTTTTCCATCGAATCGTATAGCTTTGAGATTGTTAGTCTATTTGCAAACAATCGATGGAAAAACTCAGTTGCAATCCCTAAGAAGAGATGCAAAGAATGCAGTTGCAATCCCTAAAAAAGAGATGCAAATAATGCAGTTGTAATCCCTAAAAAAGAGATGCAAATAATGCTGATTGCGTAGCCTAAACGATTAAAAAAATCGAATCGCGTTTGCAATAGCGGTTTCTCGAAGGCAACAAGAGATGATCAACAACAGTTGAGTCTCAGATTCTCGAAGGCAACAGAAAGAGGAAGGAAGAAGAAGAGCGGATCTCGCTGGGGTGTTGAACACCGGCGCTCAAAGCTATACCCGCAGTACGGATAAGCTCCCAGGAACCAGCAAGTTCAGGAGAACTTCTGGAACGCTCGTAAGTCAATATTTGAGACTTGAACGGGCTTTCTGGACTTAACAGACTCCCTCAACTCTCTTCTTGGTGCATCTTTCAAAGGAGGCCAAGGGGCTCTATTTATAGAGTGGAGTTGAGACTTCACCTCTTCTCCTATCCGATGTGGGACTAAAATACCAATACTCAAAAATAGAGTTTGATATTTTAGATCATCCCACAATCAGCATAGAAGTGTGCCAGTCCACGCCTACCCCCCGAACCCTCCCGTGCATGCACGAGACATCTTGGAGTCCGCGTCCGAGTCCGAGTCCGCACAACAAAAATTAACTTGCATCCTTGTTGGATTTAATCCTTTTTCCTTCTTGGAAAATACTTCCACATGGCACAAACTTGTGCCCCACTACACCTCATGTGCACACCTCAACACAAGCAATGCATTATATTGAGATACTCACCATTTGGTGTAGCCGATGTGGGACTATCTTTTCTAGTCCAAAGGCAAAAACACCAACACTTTTTACAATCTCTCTCCCACCCCACCACTTCCCCCTCTTCCAATCGAAGTCCGACACGTTGCGGTTGTAAGAGAATTGTAAGCATTTGGTTGTAGGCATATCAAAGCTCTTTATTTTCGGCCCCAGCTAGCTACTTGTCTTCAGGCTTTTAGGACAGTTTAGAACTTCCAGACAGACTTTACCTGTTAGAAATCATGCTAGGAGTCTAACTGCTATTAAAACCATCACATGTAACTTCATCGATTGTACATCAAGACGATATAATTAAGACGATAGTCATCAGTTTGATTAATTTGAACAGGTGCTTTTTGTGACTGCAGTCATTTGGAATTCTCCGAAACGAGTGTTAAGATCTCCCCAGTTATGTACTTAACTGAGACTAACATAACTATTTGTTGTAGAGGTAAGCGTTCGGGTTTATTCGGATTCAACCGAACCGAAATAGTCAGAACTGAATAAACCGAAATTCTAAAAATCCAAAACCGAAACTAAACCGAGATTAGCCGAAACCGAAATCGAACCGAATAATGATTCGGTTTGTTCGGATAGACTATTTCTATTGTATAATGGGTAGGGTTCAAAGTTGAAATTGTGGTCAAATGATATTAAAAATTATATATTTTTTTATACATTTGTTGTATTTGCGTCCAAAGTTAGAATAATTGTTAAATTACCAAAGTTTGGTTTCAAAACACATAAATAGAATTGTTGCTTAAAAAATATACATATTTTAATTACAACACATGTATGGAATTAAGAATATTTACATAATTGTACAAGCCTTATTCGGTTTTCAGTTTTGGACAGAAATCCAAAACCGAAACCGAATAAGAATTTTAGTATTTTCAAAAGCGAAACCGAACCGAATTTTTTTCAAACCGAACCGAATTTCTTATTCGGTTCGGTTCGGTTCGACCGTCAAAAGCCAAATAATGCTCAGCCCTAATTTGTCGCATGGATAAAGGAAAAGGATCTATATGATCCAAAGGAATGCTCATTGAGCAAGTTCTTCTGGCAACAAATGGCCAGAATCTAGGGGCTGTTTGTTGGGTGTCCGAGTATTTTAGCTATACAATGCAACTATCATCCCCTCTTATTATATATACATATATTTCTTCATTCTAAAACAAAACACATGAAAATTTCAATTGACCCACACCAGTTATCACCTGAAAGTATCACATGGGCATGTGAATCTGCAGGAATTCTTGGGAGTTTTATCCTCCCAAGTTTTCTAGTTGGCTTCCTGAATCGATTTATGATGCCAGTGATTAGAGTTTGAACTATGATCAACCGTGTCCCTACCTTTGTTCAACACTATACTAACAACAGTGTCAAAGCCTTCATTTCAAAATTTTGGGATCGTTTATTTGAATCTTTTTCTTCCATTCAATATCCTTCTTTATACAGTCTGGACCGAAGTTCGTTTTCTACCTCTAACATTTAGGCCTCGTTTGGTTCGCGGAATGGAAGGGAAAGAAAATCAATTCCTTGGCATTTTCTTTCCTTTGTGAAATTACAATTCCCAGTGATTTTTCTTTCCGATGTTTGAAAATGCAGAAAGGAAAGTCAATACTTCAATATGGAAAAGTGATTCCTTGCTTGGATGGATGAAATCACTTTCCCTCCTAATTTTCTTCCATTGGAAATCACTTTCCTTTCCTCTTCAATTCCTTTGGCACCAAAACATAGAAAAATAATCACTTTTTTTTTTCCAACCCGATGATTCCGCGAACCAAACGAGGCTTTAATTACTTCATTTTTGGACACACATTTCCTTCTCCTTTACCTGCAAAAAAATTCCCAGTTACTATAGGTTACTTTTCTTCTTTGTACAAACTTTAATATATAAACTATCAACTACTTTATTACTTGCCATCAACTGGAAAATAATACGCCTAGTTTTGGCCCAGTCCAAGGAATGTCAAGATGTTTTGGTAATAAATTTTTTACAATGGTTTGCAACTATAATAATAACACTATGCATGATATACTCTTATATCGAGGCGTTACTAATTACAAACGGCAACAGATTATTCCCACCAAAAAATTATGAATCTCATCTAGCATAAAAAAAAGCAAGATGGATCCATTGTGTATCATGTGTATGTTGTGAACAATTTCTTCTTTGTTTCTACTGAAGAATTTGATGCAAGCTGCCTAATTAAACATAACTTGCATTCAACTTGTTTTCGAGAGGGTTCTGCTTGGCACGACAGTAAGGCTTATATATGTTTGCATTTTGGAGGATCGTCAGAGGTTCTAGTCTCACATCTTCTGAGGATATCTCGGAAAGCAATCTCATCGTCTTGACCCTCCCTAAAACATGCATTAGCAATGCCTTTTATGTGACTTCGCCTCTTCACGAAATCAAACTTGATCATTAAGTTTAGGTATATGCATCTGAACTTTTGGAGATTAGCATACAGGAATGAGGTTTAGGAACTCTAGACATCGGTAGTGTGGCTTATTGCAGCAGCAGCAGCAGCACAGTTGGTCTGCCGAGCAACCCCATGTGCCATGTCCCCCCTTTCGGTGCTCGGGCTCCACCCACAAGAAACTTAATTATCCCCCGTAAATCTCTCCTTACATTTCAATAACCTAATCACCGGTGGAATTTAGTTACTATTTTAGATCTCCTTTGCACTTTGTTCGGATTTGTACAACACCTTCTCTGCTAGGACAACCCTCCGGACACAGTCTGACCACACAAGAGGTCGGAATCGCAGGTGACCCCCCGGGGCCCGTAATAAGGGTCAAGGGGCAACCAGAATTAACTCCGGGTAGGACAATCCTAACCTGATCTGCTTCGACCAGCAGTTAGTTTGATATGACAGACACTCCCCAGCTGGCCTTCCTTACCCATGTTCATCTTCACATGTTGTGAGCAGAGAGAGCAAGATACGGAGATGGATGCGTTCTTCTTTCAAGTTTCAATCCTCTGCACTAACTTCCAAACTTGACCAGACCGATCCCAGCAGTCGAGAACTCGGAGTGTAACAAAATTTTGGATGGTTGAACACAAGCGACACACACCCACACATGCATGTTGCAGCTGTACAGTACTCGACAATGTTTTTTAAAAAACCCACCCACCCTTTCCCTACTTAAACCCGTGTGGATCTCTCCATCTTTTCCCACATCTTCCTCAATCCTCCTCGCTGCGGACATGGCTCCTCCTTCTCCAGCTCTGTTCTTGTGCTTCCTGGGCCTGGCCGCCGTTGGCACGATGGCCGCTCCACCGAGGAAGCCTATCAACGTCCCGTTCAACAAGAACTACGTCCCCACCTGGGCTTTCGACCACATCAAGTACTTCAATGGCGGCAACGACATCCAGCTACACCTTGACAACTACACAGGTATGGTGAGACTTGAGACTGAAAATGTAGATAATGTTCCTCCTCGTACTAATGCGTACATATTTTTGTTCAGGAACTGGGTTTCAGTCGAGAGGCTCGTACCTGTTCGGCCACTTCAGCATGCAGATCAAGATGGTCGGAGGGGATTCTGCCGGGACTGTCACTGCATTTTATGTATGTGGTTTTTTCTTTCCAATTTCTAATGTGATTATTAGTTAGCAAGTTATTGTTCCTTCACACTCTTACCTGTTTTTTTTTTTCTAGCTCTCGTCGCAAAACTCAGAGCACGACGAGATAGACTTCGAGTTCCTGGGCAACAGGACCGGCCAGCCCTACATTCTGCAGACCAACGTGTTCACCGGGGGCAAAGGAGACAGGGAGCAGAGGATCTACCTCTGGTTTGACCCGACCAAGGGATACCATTACTACTCCATCCTCTGGAACCTTTACCAGATTGTGTAAGCATCTTATATCTCTTCCTCGGTCAATCTATTGGGGGGGGGGGGGGGGGGGGGGGGTGATTTAGGATTATATATTTATTTATTCTAACGGCGGAGTGGTTTTAAAATCTGCTTAAAATGCACGACAAAGTTCGATAACATGTTAAACTCTCAACCACTACAAAGTTCGATAACATGTTAAACTCTCAACCACTACAATCAATGTATAGAGTTAATAGTGAACTGTGAAGGTTTTCAGTTTTTTTTTTCCCAAATTAATCTTCTTAATGCACCCCCACATCCCTGGTTCCGGATGTGTGAAAAAACATGGTTTGTAGTATCGACCAATACGGCCGATACCGATCCGATAGCAGCCTCTACTGAATACTGATCGATACCAACTACTATTGATAATGACCAATACTGGTGGTGAGGTCTCTTTTACGGTCAATTCAGCAGAGAAAATTGAACGAAAGAGACCAATCAGTAAGAATATAAATAAAGAAAACTTATTATAATAAGTAAATCAATCAGCAAGTTTGACTATTATTTTATTCAATTTTAAATTTACTAAAAAATAATACATAAAATACTTAAAATTATGTGTAAATATTTTTAAAAATTAACTTTTAATAATTTATTTTTTGATATCAAAATTTTTTATATTCTTAACCTAAATTATCGATAATGTCGATACCGATACCGATATTTATAGTATTTAAATACTGTCAACTTTGAAAGAAAAAAAAAGTCATTAGTGTTTGAAAACCATCAAAGTTTGGTGTGCTTCTAAGCCAAAGGCATGGATCTGTGGGGAACTCGACAAATGAATAAAGAAAAAGAAAGGGAAGAGAGTGTGTGTGTGTGTGAAAAGGGATTTCTCGTCTTGAAAGTGTGTAATAAAATTGGTTTAAAGGAGACTATACTAATAGGATCAATATTTTAAAAACCGGACCGGACCGGCTGGTTGAACCGGTTCAACCGTAAACTGGTAGTTTTTTCGGTCCGGTTCAGCATTGATCCAGTGTTTTGTAAAAAACTGATATTTTTATAAAATATAGTGTCCATAAGAGATTAAACTTGGACCATTTAGATTAACCTACTGGTTAAACCACTGGTTGAACCAACTGGCTGAACCCATTTGATCCGACCCAGTGCCTTGGCCGGATCAAACTCCGGTCCGGTTTTTAAAACATTGAATTGGATGGACTTTACTATAACATCTCGTGCCTGGAAAATGTGTTGGACCACAGTGGATGGGGTCTTTGCTTGCTTGCTGGAGAGCATGGACTAGATAGATATTGGCTCTTCCTATTGGACTCTCTATGACTTTTTTTTGTTGCAGCTTTCCTTTCTGTCACGTATGATTAAATTATATATAGATACTCTTTAATAAAGTAAACAGGAAAAAGAAAGCATCAATGCTTCCTAGATTGCGCAAAGCTAGTGGTGTGACTTCATCCTCACATGGGTTTTTTTGTCTGGTACAAGAGAGGAGAAATTATTTATACTATCACTTCATGGTATAAAAATGGGGATAATTATTCCAGACTGTCACTATATGTACTTATTTTAATACCATCAAGTAATTAAAATGTACAATAAATCTGACTCACTGAATAATTTCTCACAAGAGAGAAATTTAGAATTCATAGAGACTAGTTGCTTACTAATACTATTATGTTCATTGTCTATGCTATAGAATCTAGACGACCAGTTTGTTATTTTCTATAACATGATAGTTGAATCAAAAAAATAAAAAATAAATAAATAATTGGTGATATCGATCAGTGTGTGATTGGTTTGGTGGGATGCAGCTTCTTCGTGGACGACGTTCCGATCCGGGTGTTCAAGAACAGCAAGGAGCTGGGGGTCCGGTTCCCCTTCGACCAGCCCATGAAGCTCTACTCCAGCCTGTGGAACGCGGACGACTGGGCCACGAGGGGCGGCCTGGAGAAGACGAACTGGGCCAACGCCCCGTTCGTGGCATCGTACCGCGGGTTCCACATCGACGGGTGCGAGTCGTCGGCGAACGCCAAGTTCTGCGAGACGCAGGGGAAGCGGTGGTGGGACCAGAAGGAGTTCCGGGACCTGGACGGCTTCCAGTACAGGAGGCTGCAGTGGGTGCGCAACAAGTGGACCATCTACAACTACTGCACCGACAGGAAGAGGTACCCTGCCATGCCCAAGGAGTGCGCCAAGGATAGGGATATATAATGGAGTTCAGCTTTGGGAGATCGATCACAACATATGTTGCTAGCTCGTTGTCAGTCATTGTTACCATTTATTTCAACTTCATTCTCTAGCTAGTTCTTATCAGTAGTTACTACTACTACGTACTTAGTATGTTCACCATTATATTCTTTAGGGAATGTTTGGGAGTACTATGGAGAATATGAGTGAGGACTGTATATGTGGAAATTGTCTTGTAGACCTCTCGAGATGTTATTAATCTCACGGGGGGAGCTCATCTCCGACCTATTCACAAAAAAAAAATCTTAACCTTGCATTTCCACAGTTCTTATGCCTCGGTTCGCGGCAGGACCGGCCCAGAGTATTTTAATGTCCAGGACGAAATTTAAAATGATGTCCCTTATCCGGATATATTTAAAACAAAGTATTAATTGTTCTGGAAAAGATTCATTGTTTCATTATCATGATCGCATTTTACACTTAGGGTATCGTTAAAACATCGTTTCTGTTGAAAAAATATTACCATAGAAATTTAAGTAAAAGCATCTTGATCACGTTTAAACACAATATCATAAAATATTATACAAAATCAATAGAAACTCCTAAACACAAACTTTTGCACCATTTTTTATATAATTTAATAATTGTCACTTCCCGTTCCCAGAATACGTATTTTAATACATGTATTGCTTTAATATATTTATTTAATATTTAATCATGTATTGTTCTGTAGTTAAACCCCTTCAATTTCATGTTCATTAATTTTCTGCAATTTTATTTCTGCATTTTATTTTCTGCTTTCATACTCTGCTTTAGCTTTACTTTGGGTTCGGCTTGGATTGAACTTAGTATGCTGTTTTATCTTGAACCGAACACAAACTCCCACCTACTACCACCCCTTCCATTTAAAGTCCATCCCCTTTCTCTCTCTTCATTACTTCACCATTAATCTCCTTCCTCATAACTCCACCCCCACCTACCAGCAGCCAAGGCAAGTGCCAAACTTGCTTCTTGATGGGTCCCCATTTTTATTGTTCCATCATCTTCCTTACTTGGTTTTGAGTCTCTTTAGTACTTAGCAATTTCGATTTCCATGGTTCATTTATTGTAGAACTAAGTTTAAAGCATTTTCGGATTTCTTAAGTTTTGATCTAGTAAACTTTGTTATCTTTGAGTTTTGATGGTTCCATGTTGTAGAAAATTTCGTTCTACCCCATTTTGACCTATGGAAGTTCCGATTTGGGCTTGGAATGAAGGATTTAGAGAGCTTGGAAGCAATTGTTTCCATGGTTCTATTCTCAGAAAATTCGGAGAAGAACAGTCCCAGCCGCATGAAATCTTATTTCCCAGCCGCATGAAATCTTTATTTCCCAGCCGCATAAAATCTTATTTTCCAGCCGCAGGAAATCTTTATTTCTCAGCCGCATGAAATCTTTATTTCCCAGCCGCATGAAATCTTATTTTCCAGCCGCATGAAATCTTTATTTTCCAGCCGTATGAAATCTTTATTTCTCAGCCGCATGAAATCTTTATTTCCCAGCCGCATGAAATCTTTATTTCTCAGCCGTATGAAATCTTTATTTCCGCATGAAATCTTTATTTCCCAGCCGCATGAAATCTTTATTTTCCATCCGCATAAGATTTTATTTCCTAGTAGATAGGTATCCATCTATAGCCCATAATGCCTTTTTGGCTGGTTCTTGTCCCGAATTGACATTGATTGTTATCTTGACAAATAAATTGATCATGCATTCCTAGTTGGAACTAAGAGACTGGCTAGTCGTCTTATTGAATTGAATGAATGAGACACGTTCATATTAATTATGAACTACTGTAATCGATTGGCCGATCCCGAATATTGGCATACAGACATATGCAGGCTTCAATTTATTTATTTTTCTACAAAAATAGCATGTGTACTTTATGGTCAAGGCATGATTTATTCCGTGGTTAGTTTTAATTGTTACATTACGCTATGTAAGACCTACAACCTAACCGCACAGGTATCGTTGTAGAGTTGGACATATCGTACTTTGTACGGAAGTACTCATTCTGAATGACCATGATCCACGGCATGGGATTTCACTTAACATAGAGGCTACTAAGTTAAATAAAATAATGATTGCATGGAGAGAATGGATTCCCGAGTTCTTACATGGCAGCCCTCTTTGGGACTATTAGTGCCCGACAGGCCGACTGGTTTCCACAGATACTGCAAATTTGTCACACGGACAGGAAGCGGTATCTGCTTATATTATTTATTATATATTGATGACGGGCGTCCCGCTGGGACTCATCTAATTCATGATTGGCGCAATTGATTGACTGGGTAGACTAGCCTTGCTTGCACATAGTAAGAACTGAGGAATCCTTTATCGCATAATTCCAAGATAACTTGGAACCCACAATAGCAAGCCGTAGTAGTTGCATGGCCGTTTAAATTGATTTGGTTGTGTACTGTACCTACTCTGTTGACTAACTGAGATGATCAGAGTGTCAAGACATGACGGGCCAACTTCTGTCCTTGTTTGGTTGGGAGGTTGGTTCGAAGTATCGTGATGTTATGTGAATCCCAGTAGCGAGCAGAGACCTATTATTATATTCTCTTAGTTACTGGTTTAAATTTCTCATATCGTGCTTCCTTGCGGTACTTGCTATTAGAGGTCTAACCTCTCTGGTTTTGCATGGCCAGATCTAGAGCCAGTTCTCGAGGACTCAGCTTACTTCCACCTCCAAGATGGTCAATACTAGAGGGATGATCGCAGGAGGACTCGAGTGGGTTCTTTACTTCCCCGCTCGTTTTGTTACTTACTTTATATTTTGCCGTTTGGCACCGACATGTTAGTCGGATTGTCTTGTACTTACTTTCACATAATTGTAATTAAGTCAGACTGCAGCTGATAATAATTGTGTATACTTTACTACATCATCTGGCTATGTTTTGTAAAGCCAGATATCGAGAACATTTGACTAAGCGTTTGGGACGCCTTACTGCTTTATCTTACATGTTCTCTATTTCTGTTTCTTATTTGAATGATTGAGACAATAGATGTGAAGTAACCATAGTGAGACTTTCATGTAGTATGCACCCCCTCGTCTTTTAGACAGCATTGATCGTATTATACGGTATTCATCTACCCATAATACGTAGCTGGCTGAGTCATTCCCCCGCTCTCCAGTATTCTGGTTCTGGGGCGTGACAAGGTTTTAGTGGTGGCCCATGCAGGTCTGATTTCAGACTTGTGGGGTATTTTAATTTATAGGATGTCGCAATCACACATGTTCCCCCCTTGATCTCATGATTCGTTACTCTCGACTCTAGCTTGACATTCCAGTATCCTTTGACTTCATTGATCTTTCCTGTCCGATCGTTTGATTGTTCTTTTGTCCCTTTTTTAGGGGCACTTCGTCCGCATCTGCAGGACTGGACAGCAACAACAAGGGCAACACGGACAACCTGACCATGTTGGTCAGCAACAAGGGCCGGTACTAACTCAAGAGACTATCCAAGAAGAAGTAATAGTGGAAGCAGCAGCTGGATCGCAGTATCCGGAGGTTCCACCACCAACAGTTCTACCTACCCCTGTGGAAGTGGACACACCAGCCCTTCTGGAGATCATGAGAGGGATGATGGCCACTCAGCAACATCAGATGTTAGCCCAGCAGCGCATGCACGTTCAGTTGCAAGAGCAGAATGTACTACTAAACTAAGGGTTGCAGACGGCATTGGAAAGAGGGGCAAGGACAGATTCAGGAGCGTCAGCCAGGTTTTGCAAGTACAACCCCCGCCGTTTCGAAGGCACGGAGGATGCCATCTGTCACGACCCGCACCTACTGTGAGGGTACGAATACGTAACGACGCCCAGCCTACGCCGCAGTGTCGGCGGTAGAACGCTGTCCTAGGTTACTATCTAATCAACAACTCACGCAATTATATAAAGTACTCGTCAAATCTCAACTCCGAACGGAGGACAAGTATAGATATAATGAATCTCAATCATAGTCTAAGAACGATAAGATATCACAGAAGATTAAAACTAAGACTAATAACAGAAATAAATCCAACAACTAAAATAATATAAACTCAGACAATCTCAACTACAATCTCAACTCATATACAACTCCAGTTCTAAAACATGAAATTTAAACAAACGACTAGCTAGTCTCCCGATCACTCCTGAGTGTCGGGGCCATAGGTAGCTAAGCCATCTCCTGCTCCAGGGAAAGTAGGGCAAATGTTCTCAGGACAGTCATCTGTAATATTTTCAACAGATCCAGTCAGGACAGGAACGAGCACATCTCATTCAGAAAATCCAAGTAATGACAAATACTATAAAACAGTTATAGATAGTTATATTGATGATAATGGCAGTTTTATACAGGTAATGATATAGATAAATAGCAAAGGTACAAGGAAAGTAAGGTAATAAAATAAAAGAAGAATGATGGCAAGGAAGACTGCAAAATAAGATCTAGCTGAACTAGGGTAACATGTTATAAGTCCAGTTTGTACAATGTAAGTTGAGTGTAATCCCAATGTGAGTCTAATACAATTTGAGTCTAGTAAATGATTCTTGTACATGATGATTCTAGTAGATGATTCTTCTCAATGATTTGAGTGAAGTGATTCTTGTAAGATTCTTGTACACTAATCCTTGTAGGTGATTCTTGTAATGAGTACGGCACATCGCACGCTCGGCCAAGCGATGATGGCTATCATTCTTGTTATACGGCACATCGCACGCTCGGCCAAGCGGCGATGGCTATCATTCTTGTAATACGGCACATCGCACGCTCGGCCAAGCGGCGATGGCTATCATTCTTGTAATGATGATTCTTGTATGATTTGTACATTTAATACTTGTAGGTGTTTCTAGTAGATGAGTCTTGTGAGTGATTCGAGTAATAGGGTTAGACAAATCAAGTACATGTATTGCGAGTAAATGAATCTAAAATATTAATACATGTTGTGACAGAGAATCAAATAGAACTATACTAGAACTGAATCACAGTCATCATCAAATAAATGAAAGAACTATCAGAGAATGTACTCGCCTGCTACTCTGAGAAGAGTAGTGTAATATCAAATGCCTGCACCAGAGTCACAATGTCCTAAATAGAGCAGTACAGGTTATAATATGTTTAAAATAAGAAAAATGATGGTTATGATGCAATCTACATGATTTCTAGGTCAATCTAGGTCAAAGTAAACTCTAAGTCGAACCTGGTCAACTGTCTAGGTCAAACTAGGTCACTGGTCACACCTAGACTCAATGTTGACTTTTGGTCAACTAGACTATTTGGGTCAAAATCTCTATATCATATCACATATCCTAGTATACCACACAAGGCCTATATCATTATATATACAAATCACATTAATACATGGTTTCACACTTATCCACATCAATAACTCTCTAACTAGAAAACAATACTAGATGCCCCATATATATATATATGTTGTGGATAACCCAAGCCAATATCCTATAACAACTATATGTTACTACACCTATATCCATAGACATATGCATCTCAAGTATACAAAGCTATATATATATATATATATATATATATATATATATATATATATATATATATATACTCACAACATATGCATACATCTCATGTAATATAATATATATACATATGCATTTACATACATACATGCTTATATGCATACAGGCCTACCTACCAATGCTAACAAAAGAAATGGACTGAAAGGATGGAGAATCTGGACTGAAGGTAGAGATATACCCCATGGTCCCATACTCAAGTGGAGGCCTGGTTTGATATCCTAGATTGCACATATTGAGATGGACAGATCCAATATGGCTATTGGACATAAGGAAAGGTCAACAAGCAGCCACACACACATACAATCCAACTAAAGGTTGCACAGAACATGGATTCTCAACTGGACAGTGAACTATAGGCTGGACAGGCATCCTAACATGCAATCTGAGTTCAATCAAGGTTCTGAACTAAGAGGGGAAACATGGACTGAACAATTTCCAGTTACAACATTCAGTCTAAAAGCTTATTTCGAACCTCCAATCCTTGTTATTCTCAGCCAAAAATCCAAACTAAACTCACAACATCAAACCCCAACCTGAACTAAACCTAATCAAACTTAGGAAAACAAGGCTCAACTCAGGAAAACTGAGCTCTAAACTATGCTCTCTGCCTACTGCTCCTGCCCTGCTGCAGTTGCAATACAAAGTCAGGCCAAGCCAACAGTGGCTGCCTACTGCACTGCTGCTGCAATGCACTGCCTGCAGCCACTGCAATGCAAGCCAAGGCATAGCTTTGCCTGTTGCAGCAATGCACTCCAAACCAGGCCAAGGCATGCTACTGCTAACTCCAAATTGCCCCTCCTATGGCAGTACAACCAGTTGTAAAGAGTTAATTGAAATGAGGAAAAAAGAAATATGGGAAACTAACCAATCTCAGGGTTAGGTGTGAGATATATGACAGGACAGTGTGCATATCAACCCAACAACCCAATATCAAACTAAACAATTAAACCCATGCTCAACATCAACCTACACCCAGGAATCCAATACCACAATAGCTATCCTAATCTACTGGCATCAGCAGGAACCTAATACTGAACCAATTTGTCCACCAAGTACCTAATCAACCTCTCCACTGAACTGGACAGTAGACTAAAAGGTAGTAATCTGGACACTAACACCATCCTAACCTTATTCACACCCTCACATGATACCCAAATTACTGATACACCCCCAACCTGCAAACTGGAACCCAAACATACAAACCCAGTGTCATTAAAGTGTATGTGCAGTGAGGTGTAGCATGGATCAAAGTGGTAGCATGGTAAAACATGTGAGCTAAAGTGCCAATATATTAGAGTGTGTGTGTGTTCGTGTGGAATGAGTGAATGTGAGCATGTGAGTGTTGAACATGAGTGTACAATGTCAACAGGAATGATCCTAAACCTGTCTAGACAGTGAACTTAAGTCCATTTCTGGATTGATGCAATTGAATGCAATGAATGGCAAAACATGTGAGCTAAATCTCAGGTTGATATGTAAATCTACACCAGTACAAAGTACAAATCATCCCACAGTATTCAGATTACACATATAAGTTCCAACACCAAATTCGAATCAAATTATCTATAATCCAATCAACCTAAACTATATTAACATAAAAGAACATGGGATGACTGAGAATAAATCATAACCCAACCAATATGAATATTAAACACTGTTCAAATCTGCAAAACTCTTGATACTGGGAGTATCAGTAATTCGAACCCCCAACTCTCAGGAATTCCCTGTTCGAGTGTCTGAAACCCATTGATCAACTCTAAACTCAACCCAATCTCACAAATCCCTAGGCATGTAATTATGTCACATATTAGCAAATTAGAATCATAATTAAACCATTTAAACTAGGAATCAAACACTGAAAAATAATAGAACTGAACACAGTGAAACAGTGTCGTGCACGTGTTCACTTAGGTCTAGGACACGGCACACGTGTCCTCGTGTCTCGTGGTCACGTGTCTAGGTTCGCCTAGGGTAGGGGAACGTTTCCCACAGCCTGCAATGAGTCCACAATGTGTCGTGTCCAAGAAAACAGTGCGTATCAGTCGAGTGTCTGTGCGTGTGTGCAACAGTGGGGAAAACAGTGCGGGCATGTTTTCTTCGTGTACCACATCAAGGTCGTGTGAAATTTACAAGTGTCATGTCAGTCACTAGGGGAACGTGTCCACAAAATTTGGTGTCAAACCATTGCATGTCGTGTCCGCAATCAGGGTCGAGCAGCAGGACACTGCACGGTGTCCTCGTGCACGCGTTCGTGTCCAATTTTGGACACGAAAGAGACACGAAAATCCAATCAGTCTTCACAAAAATTAGTATACACATATAAGCAACAAATTCATATAATTAGTTTTACAAAAATCGAAAATAAAATCCTTAGAGGCATTTAATCAAACACCTACAAAGCAATACGACGTGTCCGATACGGGCACCAAACGGACACGAAATCCACCCAAATTTTAGCGACACCTAGGGGACTCCTAGACCTAGCCCTACATGCAAAGAAAACCAAATTTAAATCAATTTAAAAGGTTTTACCTATGTGTGCAAAAAGCTTGGAAAAGCTTCAAATGGGGGATTCCTCCTCTTGATGCCAAAAGCTCCAAATTGTCCCAAAGCTGGGATTAAATTCCACATTCAGAAAATAGGAGGAAATTAGGTTCTAATGCAAGAAACTAGGATTAAAAAGGAATTAAAATGGATTTATGGGGATTTTTGGAAGAGAGAAACTTACCCTTCTTTTCTCTAAGTGTAGAAATGATAAAAAGAGGCAAGCCCTAATGAACAAGTGTTTAAATATGGTGGGGATCCCTATGTGGCTGGTCATTTTGGGTTTGGTTTAGGGTTAGGGCTTCTAGTTATGGGCCATGGGCCAAGTCATAAGTCATTGAGTCATGAAATCATAAGTCATTTCATTAAAACATAAATCGTGAAATGATTTCACTCAAACTATCCTCATATTCCAAAATTAGTCCCTAATGACTAAAAGTAGGTTATCCCAAGTTAGACTAGGGTTACCATAGCTAGGGTTAGCTTCTAGGCTAGTCCACTAGGCCTCAACAAGTCAAAGTCAAACTAGAATTTACCAATTCAACAAATTACCAAATAATTCAAATAAGTCAAAATGACCAAATTACCCTAGGTTAAAAATGATAATTAATCATCCTAATGACATGGTTAGGCTCTAGGTCATGCAGTCTCTCAGGTTTCACTAGCAACACATCAAAATCACAAGTCATGACTTAACCAGTTTAGTTTAAATAGTTTAAAAAAATTATTAAAAATCACTAAAAATCATAATGTGAATTAAATATCAATAATAATTATTATAATTACAAAATTCCAAAAATACCCTCATCTGGAAAACTGGGTGTTACAATCCTACCCACCTTAGAAAAATTTCGTCCTCGAAATTAAGATGATCGCACCCTTCCTAGGTCAAACCCCCAGCAAATCAAGGTCAAAGCAACACAATCCTACTGGTCGTGATTTCACAGTCTCGAACGGGGTAGCTACACTATCTAGCAAATCACAAACGATATCCTGCAGGTACTAATGGAATCACACAGGAAAGTGGGAAGGAAGAGTGAGAAGGACAAACCTGCTAACCCGTCACCCGTAGCGTCGGTCTACTCGACTGTCAGCACAGAAGCCCTGCCCCTCTGGGGTGTATCCCTCTACTGGTGCAGGGCACGGTGCTGCGCTACAGGTGGCCTATCTCCCTCTATCTAATCCTTGACACTCAAGTAATACCCACCCTGATATTCTACTCAATTTCTCTAGGGCACCATATATATGGTATCTATCCTGCAATCTAATAATCATACCCGTCTATCCAGAACCATGTCACCAGAATCCTTGTCACACCAGTAAGTATGGCTGCGATAATTCATAGAGTCCAACTAATGTACATACATCTAGAATAATGGTATTTAAAATTTTCGCATTGCCGCTAGCTTGGCTGCGAAAACTTTAAATTCCCACACCGAGAAATACATCCAAAATCGGACTCTATCTCATCGCCCAACCAACTGATATGGCCGTAGAAGACTCTAGATTCCATGACTGAGGCAACCTAGCCCATAATGTTATCTTGGTAGAAAATCAAGTCAAATACGAATACCAAGAATCAATTTCAACGATGAACAAGGAAGATAGACAGATACTGTCAGAATCAAATTTCGAGATAGTTTATAACGAGATTCTCAAGGGTCATCCCAGGAATCTTCTCAAGTAGTCCTAACTGTGATGAGTGCCTCTCCGGTAAAGCCTATCTCTCAATCCTATCGCAGGCTCGCAGCAGTACAACTAAGTCGCCGTACTACCACGATATCGCACTAATGCGACTCTCGACCTGCATGGGCCACCACTAAAAACGTGTCACGACCCGCACCCACTGTGAGGGTACGAATACGTAACGACGCCCAGCCAACGTCGCAGTATCGGCGGTAGAACGCTGTCCTAGGTTACTATCTAATCAACAACACGCAATTATATAAAGTACTCGTCAAATCTCAACTCCGAACGGAGGACAAGTATAGATATAATGAATCTCAATCACAGTCTAAGAACGATAAGATATCACAGAAGATTAAAACTAAGACTAATAACAGAAATAAATCCAACAACTAAAATAATATAAACTCAGACAATCTCAACTACAATCTCAACTCATATACAACTCCAGTTCTAAAACATGAAAGTTAAACAAACGAATAGCTAGTCTCCCGATCACTCCTGAGTGTCGGGGCCATAGGTAGCTAAGCCATCTCCTGCTCCAGGACAAGTAGGGCAAATGTCCTCAGGGCAGTCATCTGTAATATTTTCAACAGGTCCAGTCAGGACAGGAACGAGCACATCTCATCCAGAAAATCCAAGTAATGACAAATACTATAAAACAGTTATAGATAGTTATATTGATGATAATGGCAGTTTTATACAGGTAATGATGTAGAGAAATAACAAAGGTACAAGGAAAGTAAGGTAATGAAATAAAAGAAGAATGATGGCAAGGAAGACTGCAAATAAGATCTAGCTGAACTAGGGTAACATGTTATAAGTCCAGTTTGTACAATGTAAGTTGAGTAAAATCCCAATGTGAGTCTAATACAATTTGAGTCTAGTAAATGATTCTTGTACATGATGATTCTAGTAGATGATTCTTCTCAATAATTTGAGTGAAGTAATTCTTGTAAGATTCTTGTACATTAATCCTTGTAGGTGATTCTTGTAATGAGTACGGCACATCGTACGCTCGGCCAAACGGTGATGTCTATCATTCTTGTTATACGGCACATCGCACGGCCAAGCGGCGATGACTATCATTCTTGTAATACGGCACATCGCACGCTCGGCCAAACGGCGATGGCTATCATTCTTGTAATGATGATTCTTGTATGATTTGTACATTTAATACTTGTAGGTGTTTGTAGTAGATGAGTCTTGTGAGTGATTCGAGTAATAGGGTTAGACAAATCAAGTACATGTATTGCGAGTAAATGAATCTAAATATTAATACATGTTGTGACAGAGAATCAAATAGAACTATACTAGAACTGAATCACAGTAATCATCAAATAAAAAAGAACTATCAGAGAATGTACTCGCCTGCTACTCTGAGAAGAGTAGTGTAATATCAGATGCCTGCACCAGAGTCACAATGTCCTAATAGAGCAGTACAGGTTATAATATGTTTAAAATAAGACAAATGATGGTTATGATACAATCTACATGATTTTTAGGTCAATCTAGGTCAAAGTCAACTCTAAGTCGAACCTGGTCAACTGTCTAGGTCAAACTAGGTCACTGGTCACACCTAGACTCAATGTTGACTTTTGGTCAACTAGACTATTTGGGTCAAAATCTCTAATATACATATCCTAGTATACCACACAAGGCCTATATCATTTATATATACAAATCACGTTAATACATGGTTTCACACTTATCCACATCAATAACTCTCTAACTAGAAAACAATACTAGATGCCCAATATATAATATATGTTGTGGATAACCCAAGCCAATATCCTATAACAACTATATGTTACTACCTATATCCATAGACATATGCATCTCAAGTACAACAAAATATATATATATATATATATATATATATATATATAATATATATATATATGTATATATATATATATTACATGCATTTACATATACATGCTTATATGCATACAGGCCTACCTACCAATGCTAACAAAGAAATGTGGACTGAAAGGATGGAGAATCTGGACTGAAGGTAGAGATATACCCTATGGTCCCATACTCAAGTGGAGGCCTGGTTTGATATCTAGATTGTACATATTGAGATGGAAGATCCAATATGGCTATTGGGCAGAAGGAAAGGTCAACAAGCAGCCACCACACATACAATCCAACTAAAGGTGCACAGAACATGGATTCTCAACTGGACAGTGAACTATAGGCTGGACAGGGCATCTAACATGCAATCTGAGTTCAATCAAGGTTCTGAACTAAGAGGGGAAACAAGGACTGAACAATTTCCAGTTACAACATTCAGTCCAAAAGCTTATTTCGAACCTCCAATCCTTGTTATCCTCAGCCAAAAATCCAAACTAAACTCACAACATCAAACCCAACCTGAACTAAACCTAATCAAACTTAGGAAAACAAGGCTCAACTCAGGAAAACTGAGCTCTAACCTATGCTCTTGCTATCTCCTGCTGCAGTTGCAATGCAAAGTCAGGCCAAGCCAACAGTGGCTGCTACTGCACTGCTGCTGCAATGCACTGCCTGCAGCCATTGCAATGCAAGCCAAGGCATAGCTTTGCATGTTGCAGCAATGCACTCCAAAACCAGGCCAAGGCATGCTAATGCTACTCCAAAATTGCCCTCCTATGGCAGTACAACAGTTGTAAAGAGTTAATTGAAATGAGGAAAAAAGGAATATGGGAAACTAACCAATCTCAGGGTTAGGTGTGAGATATGTGACAGGACAGTGTGCATATCAACCCAACAACCCAATATCAAACACAATTAAACCCTTGCTCAACATCAACCTACACCCAGGAATCCAATACCACAATAGCTATCCTAATCTACTGGCATCAGCAGGAACCTAAGACTGAACCAATTTGTCCACCAAGTACCTAATCAACCTCTCCACTGAACTGGACAGTAGACTAAAAGGTAGTAATCTGGACACTAACACCATCCTAACCTTATTCACACCCTCACATGATACCCAAATTACTGATACACCCCAACCTGCAAACTGGAACCCAAACATACAAACCCAGTGTCATTAAAGTGTATGTGCAGTGAGGTGTAGCATGGATCAAAGTGGTAGCATGGTAAAACATGTGAGCTAAAGTGCCAACATATTAGAGTGTGTGTGTGTGTGTTCGTGTGGAATGAGTGAATGTGAGCATGTGAGTGTTGAACATGAGTGTACAATGTCAACAGAATGATCCTAAACCTGTCTAGACAGTGAACTTAAGTCCATTTCTGGACTGATGCAATTGAATGCAATGAATGGCAAAACATGTGAGCTAAATCTCAGGTTGATATGTAAATCTACACCAGTACAAAGTACAAATCATCCCACAGTGTTCAGATTACACATATAAGTTCCAACACCAAATTCAAATCAAATTATCTATAATCCAATCAACCTAAACTATATTAACATAAAAGAACATGGGATGACTGAGAATAAATCATAACCCAACCAATATGAATATTAAACACTGTTCAAATCTGCAAAACTCTTGATACTGGGAGTATCAGTAATTCGAACCCCCAACTCTCAGGAATTCCCTGTTCGAGTGTCTGAAACCCATTGATCAACTCTAAACTCAACCCACTCATCCTAGGCATGTAATTATGTCACATATTAGCAAATTAGAATCATAATTAAACCATTTAAACTAGGAATCAAACACTGAAAAATAATAGAACTGAACACAGTGAAACAGTGTCGTGCACGTGTTCACTTAGGTCTAGGACACGGCACACGTGTCCTCGTGTCTCGTGGTCACGTGTCTAGGTTCGCCTAGGGTAGGGAACGTTTCCCACAGCCTGCAATGAGTCCACAATGTGTCGTGTCCAAGAAAACAGTGCGTATCAGTCGAGTGTCTGTGCGTGTGTGCAACAGTGGGGAAAACAGTACGGGCACGTTTTCTTCGTGCACACACATCAAGGTCGTGTGAAATTTTACAAGTGTCGTGTCAGTCACTAGGGGAACGTGTCCACAAAATTTGGTGTCAAACCATTGCGTGTCGTGTCCGCAATCAGGGTCGAGCAGCAGGATACTGCACGGTGTCCTCGTGCACGCGTTCGTGTCCAATTTTGGACACGAAAGAGACACGAAAATCCAATCAGTCTTCACAAAAAAGTATACATATAGAGCAACAAATTCATATAATTAGTTTTACAAAAATCGAAAATAAAATCCTTAGAGGCATTTAATCAAACACCTACAAAGCAATACGACACGTGTCCGATACGGGCACCAAACGGACACAAAATCCACCCAAATTTTAGGGACACCTAGGGGACTCCTAGACCTAGCCCTACATGCAAAGAAACCAAAATTTAAATCAATTTAAAAGGTTTTACCTATGTGTCAAAAAGCTTGGAAAAGCTTCAAATGGGGAATTCCTCCTCTTGATGCCAAAAGCTCCAAATTGTCTCAAAGCTGGGATTAAATTCCACACTTAGAAAATAGGAGGAAATTAGGTTCTAATGCAAGAAACTAGGATTAAAAAGGAATTAAAATGGATTTATGGGGATTTTTGGAAGAGGGAAACTTACCCTTCTTTTCTCCAAGTGTAGGAATAATAAAAAGAGGCAAGCCCTAATGAACAAGTGTTTAAATAGGGTGGGGATCCCTATGTGGCTGGTCATTTTGGGTTTGGTTTAGGGTTAGGGCTTCTAGTTATGGGCCATGGGCCAAGTCATAAGTCATTGAGTCATGAAATCATAAGTCATTTCATTAAAACATAAATCGTGAAATAATTTCACTCAAACTAATCCTCCTATTCCAAAATTAGTCCCTAATGACTAAAAGTAGGTTATCCCAAGTTAGACTAGGGTTACCATAGCTAGGGTTAGCTTCTAGGCTAGTCCACTAGGCCTCAACAAGTCAAAGTCAAACTAGAATTTACCAATTCAACAAATCACCAAATAATTCAAATAAGTCAAAATGACCAAATTACCCTAGGTTAAAAATGATAATTAATCATCCTAATGATATGGTTAGGCTCTAGGTCATGCAGTCTCTCAGGTTTCACTAGCAACACATCAAAATCACAAGTCATGACTTAACCAGTTTAGTTTAAATAGTTTAAAAAAATTATTAAAAATCACTAAAAATCATAATGTGAATTAAATATCAATAATAATTATTATAATTACAAAATTCCAAAAATACCCTCATCTGGAAAACTGGGTGTTACACCATCTCAGCAGATGCATGGCTTAAGGATATTGAGGCTATTTTGACAGCAGCTAAGGTGCCGGCAGAAGAACGTGTGGATCTAGTGAAGTTGTTACTTCAGGATCTCGCACGTGATTGGTGGAAATCAGAGGAGATAGGCATCAGACGTCCTGTGGCTTGGTACGATTTTACAGCAAGATTCAAGACCAAGTACTATGGAGTTGTGGCGCAGTTCGAGCTACAACAGAAATTTATCAACCTCAAGCAGGCCGACAAGACGGTAGATGCTTATGCAGCGGAGTTCTGCAGATTGAGTAGGTTCGCCCCGGAGATGGTAGCAACAGAGAGCCAAAGGGCTATGAGTTCTAGCAAGGGTTTCATCTTGAGCTCTTGCAATTGATAGAGGGGCACAATTACCAGACTTTTGATGAAGTATTGACGGCAACCCGAAGGCATGAGATCACCATTCAAAGGATCACGACAAGAACTGGAGGTCAGAAGAGATCCCACAGTCAGATTGAAGGAGGAGGGACAGCAGCGCCCCGAACAACAGCACCATCCCTTGGCATTTGCATTCACGATGTGGCAATACGAGGGCCAGCACCACCACCAAGGCAACAGCAACAGCAGCAGAGGAAGAACCAGCAACCCCCAGCGGGCTGCACTTATTGTGGAAAGGTAGGGCACACTAGAGATGTGTGTCGAATATTGAACGGACAGTGTTTGATATGTGGAAATCTAGATCATCGGGTTACCACCTGTCCCATGAATTCGAGGTCAGGAGGACCAGTACAACAATTTCCTGCTCTGCCTGCACCAGGGCCAGGACAGTATCGAGGACCAGCGGTAGCAGTGAGACCGTTGGCACAGCGCCCGTTCATGACACAGGCTCAGATGTTTCGGCAGCAGGGACCGCCGATGCAGCAACACCAGCATAGACCACCCCAGCATCGTCAAGGCAGGGGCCAGCAGCAGCACCAAGCCAGGCCACAGTATGGGAACCAACAAGGAGGTCGAGGGCACGCATTCACTCTGTCCTTGGAAGAGGCATTGGCATCGGGAGATGTTGTGGCAGGTAACATTCTCGTTGCCTCATATCCCGCAGTAGCATTGTTTGATTCGGGAGCGTCGCACTCATTTATATCTGCACAATTTGCAACACGGCTAGGAATGGAATTCGAGGCATTGCCAGGGAGGTTAAATATACTCACTGGTAATGGGCTCGTAGGAGTTAGTAGAGTTATTCTAGCATGTAGCATTGTAGTTTGCGGGCATTCCTTACCCCCGGTTGATAGAATTTCCTGTTGGAAATTTCGACGTTATCTTAGGCATGGACTGGCTGAAAGACAGTCATACGACAATAGATTATCGTAGAGGGAGTGTATCTTTTGATATTCCAGGCATGAAGCGGTTCACCTTAGTCAGATCAGTGGCAACTCAACAAGAGCAGGGAGTAGTGACGGCAATGGAAGAAGTTCAAGTTCCGAAGGTAGTTGAAGAGTTTCTGGACGTATTTCCCGAAGACCTTCTAGGTCTACCACCGGTTTGGGATATTGAGTTCAGCATAGAATTGGCACCTGGAACTAAACCGATATCAGATCGAGTTTACAGAATGGCGGATTCAGAGCAGGCCAAGGTATATCAGCACATAGAGGAACTGAAGGAGAAGAAGTTCATCCAAGCTAGCGTATCACCGTGGGCAGCACCAGTGGTACTTGTGGGGAAGAAGGATGGATCATCCAGATTGTGCATTGACTACAGGAAGCTTAACGCGGCAACAGTAAAGAACAAGTACCCATTATCCAGGATCGACGACTTATTTGATCAGTTGAGCAGGGCTAGAGTTTTCTCCAAGATAGATCTTCGTTCAGGGTATCATCAAGTAAGGGTTTGAAAGAGAATATTTCCAAGACAGCATTCAGGTCGAAGTATGGGCATTATGAATTCTTGGTAATACCGTTTGGTTTGACCAATGCTCCAGCAATATTCATGGATTTGATGAACCGCATCTTTATGCCGTACTTAGATCAGTTTGTCGTGGTGTTTCTCGACGACATTCTTGTATACTCTGCTAGTGAAGAGGAGCATGAAGACCACCTCAGAAAAGTGTTACAGGTTCTGAGAGAGAACCAGTTGTATGCCAAGCTCAGCAAGTGTGAGTTTTGGTCGGACCATATTTCATTTTTGGGGCACATCGTATCAGGAGCTGGAGTAGCAGTGGATCCCAAGAAAATTGAAGCAGTGGAGAGTTGGCCAGTACCCAAGACCGTAGCTGATGTACGGAGTTTCTTGGGATTGGCAGGATAGTACAGAAGGTTTGTATCAATTTTACAAGACTTTCAGCGCCCATGACCCGCTTGACACGGAAGGATGTGCCATTTGTCTGGTCGGCAGAATGCCAGTCATCATTTGAGAATCTGAAGCAGAAGTTGATATCAGCACCTATTCTTACATTGCCAGTTGGACCCGGAGGTTTTACTGTATATTGTGATGCGTCAGGTAAAGGACTTGGATGTGTCCTCATGCAGCACGGGAAGGTGATAGCATATGCATTTAGGCAGCTTCGGGACCACGAGAAGAATTACCCAACTCATGACTTGGAGTTGGCGGCAGTAGTATTTGCTTTGAAGCTATGGAGGCATTACTTATATGGTGACCGAGTGGACATGTACACAGACCACAAAAGTCTGAAGTACATCTTTACTCAGAAGGAGCTGAACATGAGGCAGAGAAGATGGTTAGAACTGATCAAGGATTATGACGTGGAGCTTCAGTATCATCCAGGCAAGGCTAATATGGTAGCAGACGCTCTCAGCAGAAGAGGCGGCACATTTATGTTGACAACACAGAAGCACATTTTAGAAGATCTTCAGGAGATGGGCATAGAAATTATACTTCCTAGTGATGTAGGAGTTCTGGCAAGTCTACAAGTTCAATCTGACTTGGTAGACAGGATCAAGGCAGCTCAGGCACATGACCCAAGGATTCAGAAGCTTAGGACAGAATGTGAGTCAGGACTCAGGAAGGAGATAAAAATTCACGAAGATGGTACGCTTAGGTTTGGATCGCGTCTATGTGTGCCTAGTGGAGATATCAGACATGAGGTTATGACAGAAGCTCACAGTTCCCAGTATTCTGTACACCCTGGAGGGACCAAGATGTACCAAGATATCAAGCAACACTTCTGGTGGAACGGGATGAAGAGGGAGATAGCTAGATTCGTTTCCGTTGCTTGGTATGTCAGCAAGTGAAGGCAGAACAGCAGAGGCCAGCTGGGTTATTGCAACCGCTTCCTATCCCGGAATGGAAGTGGGAACACATCACAATGGACTTTGTGACCGGTTTACCGAGATCACCAAGTGGTAAAAATGCTATTTGGGTGATAGTAGATCGGCTTACAAAGGTGGCACACTTTCTTTCTTTCAGAGTAGGGCAATCTACAGAAAAGTTGGCAGAGTTGTATATGCAACAGATAGTCAGACAGCATGGAGTCCCTGTCAGTATTGTGTCAGACCGAGATACCCGCTTTACATCACATTTCTGGAAGAGCTTATATCATAGTTTGGGTACCAAGTTAAGATTTAGCACGACTTACCATCCCAGACAGACAGACGGCAATCAGAAAGAACAATTCAGACTTTAGAGGATATGTTGTGAGCATGCACTCTGGATTTTGGAGGGTCTTGGGAGAGCCACCTGCACTTAGTCGAGTTCTCATACAACAACAGTTATCAAGCCAGTATCCAGATGGCACCATTTGAAGTACTATATGGTAAGAAGTGTAGGTCGCCACTAGCATGGGATGATATCGGGGAGAGGAAGATGCTAGGCCCAGAAATGATTGTCCAGACCGTTGAAGTGGTTAAGGGAATTAGAGAGCGACTTCGAGTTGCACAGGATCGACATCGTCATTGGGCGGACCAGCATCGTAGGCCGCTAGAGTTTTCTGTTGGGGACCACGTATTCTTGCGGATCTCACCTACCCGTGGGGTCATTAGATTTGGCGTTCGCGGGAAGTTGAGTCCGCGATACGTAGGACCATTCGTTATCCTTGATAGGGTAGGCGATGTTGCTTACCGTTTATCCCTTCCACCTTCGTTACGAGAGGTGCATGACGTGTTTCATGTATCTCAGCTACGAAGGTATGTATCGGACCCCAGCCATATCCTTGATCATTCTGAGTTGGTTGTTGGTACCAACTTGTCTTACGAGGAGCAGCCGGTGTCCATTTTGGACCGAAGAGAGAAGATACTCAAGAACCGAACAATTAGCCTTGTCCGGGTTGCTTGGGGTCATCACTCATTAGGAGAGTCAACGTGGGAACGTGAGGATGATATCCGATCACGGTATCCACATCTGTTTGACTCACAAGGTATATTTCTTCCCGTGTACCTTGATTGTCTTAACCCCTCATGCTTGTCACCCCATGGATAGAACTACTTGATATCGTAGATTGCTAATATAGATATGTTATCTGCTAGTTAACATTGAAGAATGATTGCTTACTCAAGTTTCTGGTACCTAGATTAGTTTAGTTTTGATATTCCTATCCTGCTTGGATTTGAAATTCCGAGAACGGAATTTTTCTAAGGAGGGTGGAGATGTCACTTCCCGTTCCCAGAATACGTATTTTAATACATGTATTGCTTTAATATATTTATTTAATATTTAATCATGTATTTCTGTAGTTAAACCCCTTCAATTTCATGTTCATTAATTTCCTGCAATTTTATTTCTGCATTTTATTTTTTGCTTTCATACTCTGCTTTAGCTTTACTTTGGGTTCGGCTTGGATTGAACTTAGTATGTTGTTTTATCTTGAACCGAACACAAACCCCCACCTACTACCACCCCTTCCATTTAAAGCCCATCCACTTTCTCTCCCTTCATTACTTCACCATTAATGTCCTTCTTCCTCATAACTCCACCCCCACCTACCAGCCCCAAGACAAGTGCCAAACTTGCTTCTTGATGGGTCCCATTTTTATTGTTCCATCATCTTCCTTACTTGGTTTTGAGTCTCTTTAGTACTTAGCAATTTCGATTTCCATGGTTCATTTCTTGTAGATCTAAGTTTAAAGCATTTTCGGATTTCTTAAGTTTTGATCTAGTAAACTTTGTTATCTTTGAGTTTTGATGGTTCCATGTTGTAGAGAATTTCGTTCTACCCCATTTTGACCTATGGAAGTTCCGATTTGGGCTTGGAATGAAGGATTTAGAGAGCTTGGAAGCAATGGTTTCCATGGTTCTATTCTCAGAAAATTCGGAGAAGAAGAACAGTCCCAGCCGCATGAAATCCTATTTCTCAGCCGCATGAAATCTTTATTTCTCAGCCGCATGAAATCTTTATTTTTCAGCCGCATAAAATCTTTATTTTCCAGCCGCATGAAATCTTATTTTCCAGCCGCATGAAATCTTTATTTCTCAGCCGCATGAAATCTTTATTTTCCAGCCGCATGAAATCTTTATTTCTCAGCCGCATGAAATCTTTATTTCTCAGCCGCATGAAATCTTATTTTCCAGCCGCATGAAATCTTATTTTCCAGCCGCATGAAATCTTTATTTCCCAGCCGCATGAAATCTTATTTCTCAGCCGCATGGAATCTTTATTTCCGCATAAATCTTTATTTCCCAGCCGCATGAAATCTTTATTTTCCATCCGCATAAGATTTTATTTTCCAGTAGATAGGTATCCATCTATAGCCCATAATGCCTTTTTGGCTGGTTCTTGTCCCGAATTGACATTGATTGTTATCTTGACTAATAAATTGATCATGCGTTCCTAGTTGGAACTAAGAGACTGGCTAGTCGTCTTATTGAATTGAATGAATGAGACACGTTCATATTAATTATGAACTATTGTAATCGATTGGCCGATCTCGAATATTGGCATACAGGCATATGCAGGCTTCAATTTATTTATTTTTCTACAAAAGCAGCATGTGTACTTTATGGTCAAGGCATGATTTATTCCGTGGTTAGTTTTAATTGTTACATTACGCTATGTAAGACCTACAACCTAACCGCACAGGTATCGTTTTAGAGTTGGGCATATCGTACTTTGTACGGAAGTACTCATTCTGAATGACCATGATCTACGGCATGGGATTTCACTTAACATAGAGGCTACTAAGTTAAATAAAATAATGATTATGGAGAGAATGGATTCCCGAGTACTTACATGGCAGCCCTCTTTGGGACTATTAGTGCCCGACAGGCCGACTGGTTCCCACAGATACTGCAAATTTGTCACACGGACAGGAAGCGGTATCTGCTTATATTATTTATTGTATATTGATGACGGGCGTCCCGCTGGGACTCGTCTAATTCATGATTGGCGCAATTGATTGACTGGGTAGACTAGCCTTGCTTGCACATAGTAAGAACTGAGGAATCCTTTATCGCATAATTCCAAGATAACTTGGAACCCACAATAGCAAGCCGTAGTAGTTGCATGGCCATTTAAATTGATTTGGTTGTGTACTGTACCTACTCTGTTGACTAACTGAGATGATCAGAGTGTCAAGACATGACGGACCAACTTCTGTCCTTGTTTGGTTGGGAGGTTGGTTCGAAGTGTCGTGATGTTATGTGAATCCCAGTAGCGAGCAGAGACCTATTATTATATTCTCTTAGTTACTGGTTTAAATTCTCATATCGTGCTTCCTTGTGGTACTTTCTATTAGAGGTCTAACCTCTCTGGTTTTGCATGGCCAGATCTAGAGCCAGTTCCCGAGGACTCAGCTTACTTCCACCTCCAAGATGGTCAATACTAGAGGGATGATCGCAGGAGGACTCGAGTGGGTTCCTAACTTCCCCGCTCGTTTTGTTACTTACTTTATATTTTGCCGTTTGGCACCGACATGTTAGTCGGATTGTCTTGTACTTACTTTCACATAATTGTAATTAAGTCAGACTGCAGCTGATAACAATTGTGTATACTTTGCTACATCATCTGGCTATGTTTTGTAAAGCCAGATATCGAGAACATTTTGACTGAGCGTTTGGGACGCCTTACTGCTTTATCTTACATGTTCTCTATTTCTGTTTCTTATTTGAATGATTGAGACAATAGATGTGAAGTGACCATAGTGAGACTTTCATGTAGTATGCACCCCCTCGTCTTTTAGACAGCATTGATCGTATTATACGGTATTCATCTACCCGTAATACGTAGCTGGCTGAGTCATTCCCCCGTTCTCCAGTATTCTGGTTCTGGGACGTGACAATAATCAAACACCATAACTCACCAACAATCAAGTTCATCATTAAAACTAGAATTTCAGACCTCAAGTTTGTTATCTGGAGATTGTTCAACGGAACACGCGTCATCATTTCAGTGAGTTGTTGTTGTCTTAGCTGCAACTCACGTCAATTCAACGATTCTAAAATCCCAATTCTTAACTTCAAATCCCTAAGTAGATTTTAAAATTATGGACAATAGAAGAGGATATGAAGGATAAATTGAAAGAAAAATAGAAATTTGGGATTCAATTAATAGCAGAAGAAAGAATGAAGCGAAAATTAAAATTAACAATTTCCATGAACACTTATCGTTGACCATCAATTCGCCTATGGAATTGGAAGACAAGAAGTTCTTCTTCTCTAGAATCGGAAGGGACAAACTTTTACTACTGTAAAAGTAATTACCAATTTTTTTCTTTTACCAACTCTTTTATTATATATTAATGCTATATAATATATATATTACTAACTCTTAAAATTATTTGGGGCCCTTGAGTCTTGGTGCCCCGGACCCACGCCCTGTTTGCCCCTCCCCCGGGCCGCCCCTGGTTCGCGGAATAGAAGGAAAAAAATCAATTCCTTGACATTTCATTTCCTTTAAAAAATTATAATTTCTATTAATTTTTCTTTCCGAAGTTTGAAAATGCCAAAAAATTTGGAAAGAAAAATGAATACTTCAATGTGGAAAAGTGATTCCTTACTTGGATGGATGGAATCACTTTTTCCATAATTTTTCTTCTATTGGAAATCACTTTCTTTTTCTCCTCAATTCCTTTGGCACCTAAACATAGAAAAGTAACACTTTCCTTTTCCAACCCAATGATTCCGCGAACCATACAAGGCCTTAGATCAGTAGTGTTCCATTCATGGTTCTCTTGATAGTTGAGGAGCAGCCAGGTTCTGCAACTATAATTAAGACTTCTACTGTTCTACACATATAGTGGCAATTTAAGGTGTAACTGTAAGACTGGAATATCTCAACTACTAGCTGAAGAAAAACTGTAACTTGATATATTTTCCGGACTGCATTTTCCCTTGAAATCATCACTTATGTTTCTCTCTTTGATAATTTGATAGCTCTGGCCATTTCCCCCTTTTTCCTCTTTTTCTTTATTTTTTTGTTAGCATCCAACCAAAGAAAGCATTTGGTTAAAAATTTATTTTTTGAGAAAAGGTTGGATAATATCAAGAATTCCCAACCAAACTTCATTAATAAATGACTTTCGTATACAACTAGTAGCAAGAAGTTCAACGATATATATAGTAGCAAGAAGTTGTGTTTAGGTACCAAATATTATCAGGAGGACGTTTCTATATATTACAAACTGTCAACTAAACAACGTAGAGATTGGAAGCACTCAATTAAGCCTTAAAACTCTGTTAGATTGTTCCCTACGATTTTTCAGATTTACTGTATATTTTTAGGAACTTTTGATTAAGTTTGAAAAAAAACGTTAAGAAATTATTAACCTGTTAAAATGTAGGAATTACCATTTGAAAATCGTATCATGAAATCGCTTGTAACTTGACACATAGGTTCCTAATAGCCTCTACTATTTTTCAGAATTGTTAGAGATTTTTCTAAGGTAATATGGTATTTTTAAGAGGCCAAAAACTATTTATTTTATATTTAATAAACAATAAAAATAATTTTAATTAATTAAAACTAAGTTTTGAATTATTAATAGTTGACCCGCTAAGCCAACTAACAGTTGAATTTAGTAATTTGGGCCATTAAATCCATTGATGAGTAAGTCTGGGCCGTCGATCAAAACCCATTAATATAAACCCGGAACCAGACTAGTCTTTTAAGTTGTCAACCTTTATCGATCGTTTCCATCTTGATTAGAGCATCCACAGTGGCAACACTGCAAATCATACTCCAAATTATTTCAAACCATACTCCAAAAATTAATTTTGAAGTATTTCCTTCATGTTGGTACACAATGGTATACTCCAAATAAACACTCCAAATTGACAAGTGGCAACATCCCTTCTTTTTCCTCCTTAATTTTTTTCATAATTGACAAGTGGCAACACTCCAACAAAAATGAAGAAGAAAAGTAAATATGGTGGGCTCCAAGTAACTATAGCTTCACTAGTGGACTCTCCAAATTTGGAGTCATTTAGCTTTCTACTCTTTTTTAAGTGTGGACAAGAGTCCATTGTAGCCCTCAAGTGCTACAAAATTTGGCCAAAGATCAAATATAGCACTTGAAAAGAGTCCCACTGTGGATGCTCTTAAATTATGATCACTAAACTACGATTCTCATGTGTCAAAGGGAGGAAACAGATAATATGTCATATTTGTTGATGAGTCCGACCTCTCTAGCCTAGTGGTATTAGAGCGGACTCCTGGAGGGACCGGCAAGGTTCGAGTCCCCCAATTGTGTGTGTGAGTTGGATTTCAAAAACAAAAAACAAAAAATGTCATATTTGTTGATGATGATTCTGGTAGCATTCGCTACCTATAAAAATACGATAATGACTTATTGGAAAAATTATTCAGAGCTATTCCATTTATAGGTATAAAAGTCAAAAAAAAAAAATTATCTTCTCTTCTTCCTCAACACATCCAAGAAGAACAACAACAAGAAGAAGAACAAGAAAAAGAGAAAGAATGTGGGATGAGTTTCTTCTCATCTTCTTCTTCTTCTCCGCCATTTTCAACCTCACCATCTCCATCAAAACTCTATTTTCCTTCTCATTTCCAATTTGCTTCTCACAAATAATGTACAAACCATAATATTGGTGGGTGAACAAATAATGTACAAATCCTTTGATGTGTGAACACGACATTCTTTGTGAAGCAGTCTCGGTTAACTTTTCGGCCGAACAATCCTATTTTTGCAGTCCTAAGATCGACCAAGTCGACTTTAGGACTGCCAAAATTTCTGCCAGTCCAAAATAATTTTAGGACCGTCAAAATTTTGGGCAGCCCTAAAATGGACTTACTGGACAAGAAGTCCATTTAGGACTGTCCAAATTTCTGGCAGTCCTGGTAGTGGACAGGACTGCCAGAAATGGACAGGACTGCCAGAAATTTTGGCAGTCCCGACCGTCCAAAAATCTATTTTAGGTATAAATATTTTAGAGATAAATCTCTCAATTTTCTTCATTAATGAATCTTCATAGATAAATCTATCTTATGGATAAATCTCCCAATTTTTAATTAACAAATAATTTAATTTTGGCCGTCCTATTTTAGAGATAAGTCTCTCAATTTTGTTCATTTCAATCTTTTTAAATCTAGAAAATTTTCATTCAAAATTTTAAATCTATTTAAAAATCTATTTAAGAAAACTCAAAATTTAAGGGTCCGACTATACGCACCCCACCTATTTCTAAGTTGACCCCAATTTCTAAGTTTACCCCACTAATAGAAAACTAGACTGGATAAATTTCTAAGTCTACCCCAATTCTGGACAAATGCCCCTAACCCAAATGAAACATAACCCCACCCCAATCCACCATATCATTCAATTATTTCTAAGTCTACCCCAAACCCCAAACACACATTCAAACCCATCCCAACCTAACCCTAAAACTATCCTCCTCCTCCTCCTCCTCCTCCTCCACCCCATTTTCGAACCGAACTCTCCCATTTGTACAACCCTAAAATTTCGAACGAAAACGCAGAAATTTTAAGAGTTTCCATCGGCACTGTTCGACCCTGGTTTGTCGGACGGATGTCAAACTGTTCGGCTCACGACAGTCGAACTTTCCTACTCTGTTCGACAACATCCTGCCGAACAGTTTGTATTTGTTCGACCATCACAGGTCGAACAGTATGGATTTGTACGTTCGACCTGTGTATGTCGAACACTTTTAATATGTTCGACCTGTGTATGTCGAACAGTACGAATTTGTCCGACTCGTTCAGGTCGAACAGTTCGCGAATTTTGTTTTTTTTTTTTTTTCAAAATCGAAACAGCCCAATCACTACTCGAAACAAAAACATTAGTAGGAAGATCTTCTATCATTACTTTGGCCCTCCATTGTAATTTCTTTAAGCTTCAAATAATGTCTTCTAGGGTTTTTAGGTTTGAGGAAGATAGGTTGGGATGTAGAGTTAGAAATAGAAAAAGGATAAATCAGTCATTTAACAATACAACTTAAGTTACTCAAAAAAGTTGGGGTCAACTTAGAAATAGGTGGGGTGCGTATAGTCGGACCCAAATTTTAAATCTATCTTATAGATAAGTCTCTTAATTTTGGTCATTTTAAAATAAACCTTCACATATACGGTCTATAAATCCATTTTAGGTATAAATCTATTTTAAAGATAAGTCTCTCATTTTTGTTCATTTCAATCTATTTAAATCCAGAAAATTTTCAATTCAAAATTTTAGATCTATTTAAATCTATCTAAAATCTATTTAAAAACACTCAAAAAATTTAATCTATTTCAGGACTGCCACTATTTCTGGCAGTACTCAATATTACTAAGACTGTCAGAAATTGTGGCAGTCCTGAAATGCATTTGATGTACATCAGGACTGCCACAATTTCTGGCAGTCCTTAATACTTCTAGGACTGCGAGAAATTGTGGCAGTCCTGGAATGCACTTGATGTACATCAGGACTTCCACAAATTCTGGCAGTCCTATCAGTATTTAGGACTGTCAGAAACTATGGCAGTCTTAAAGTCGACTTGGCCGAATGTTGTTCGGACTTACTTCGATCATGAAATTGGTGACAAATAATTGAAATAAACATTACATTGTATATTTTTCATCATGATAATGTATACTTGGGTTTTGAGAATAAACATTACAAGAAGAATATGAGAGAAATTAGGGTTTTGGGAAGAGAGTCTTTGGGTGTCATCGAAATTGGAAATGAGAGCTTGGAGAAGGGGTTAAGATGAAGAAGAAGATGTATAGCTTGGGGAGTGGAAAATGGTGGAGAAGAAGAAGAGAAGAAAGCTAAGGTTTTGGAAGAGAGAGTGAAATTGTAAAATGAAGCTCAAAATTTGGGTTCGGGTGTGTGTGTGTGTGGGTGGGTGGGGGGGGGGGAGGGGAGACAGCCCAATGAGTAAGAAAATGTGATGTCCTGAGTAATTTTCTCTCAAACATGGGCTAGTCTCAATCTTGATATGCCCTGATCAACTTTTGATGTGCCCTCATAAACAACCTTTTGGAAAAACCAGGTATCGCACACCTAAGCGGCTAAGCCTGTAACAAAACAAGTTGACACTTTGCTAAAAATGACTATTCGAAACCCTATAGGTTCGAATAACATATTAGGCTATTTTAGAATTTTCAGGGACTTTCTGAAATGTTTAGACTAGTAAAACCCAAGATACCTATTTACTAATGGCTTTTTAGAAATTATTCCGAGGCATACGAAAGTATTTTAGCATCAAACTTTTACATTAGGTTTAAAGCCCAAATATATTGTGTAGAGTTTATTAGGAATTTATTTGACTATTTTTAGGTTTTATTTTGGAATTATTTAGAGCTAAAAGCACTTACTGATTAATTTTCAGCATTAATATAATTCAAAAACTTAATTAAAAATTATAACTCCAACCCCAACCGCCTTGGGGGGGGGGGGGGGGGGGGGGGGGGGGGGGGCACCTGTCAGCTATCCTGGTCAAAAATCACTCCCCGCGCAAAAAAAAAAACCCACATGGGTGCAACACCCACAGGTTCTCCCAATCTGTCGGACTCGGGCTCTGAAGTCGAGTCAAGTCAAGACTCGAGTCTGAATTCACTTTAGACACATAATTTGGGCGACACGGGTCCAAATCCTACCACGTGGCAAGTCGAGCCTATAGTGTCCCGTCCTGCTCAATCAATCGGAGGAATCGAAACGCCAACGGCGTTCGGACATAGCCATGCAACGGCTTGCTCTAAGACCCGCACGGTCGAGGCGACTCCTCGCTCAGGTGGGTGTCTTCGGTGAACTTGCCTCAGCTTGGCCTTCGTACTAATAAAACGAAAGTTTTCAAATGCACAAGTAGGCTTGATAATAAAAGTCGAATCCACATAGCTAAGAAAATAATTCCAACTTGGGTCAAACTGAGTTAGAACATGGAAAAAGGTCCCACGGTCGGCTTAGAAGTGTTGTACGATGGCTTTCAAAAATGACACTCGGTCCTTCGTCCCGTGGCTTGGGAGAAGGAAAGTTGGTCTTCGCCACAAAGCTATGAATTAGACGAAATCATAGGCGTCGTATCGCACGGCTTGTGGCATAAGTCTAGGCACCCAAAGAACTTGGTTGTTCAAAGTCGAAAGCGTGCACGGCACGTTCCCACGATGCAAGGCTTGACGCAGTCTTTGCTCGTCAAATTGTTGCACGATTAAGTTAGGCAAAGTTATGTTAGGCTATCGGAGTAGTAGCAAAGACGGTCCTACGAGTTCTACGGCTGGGCATAACCACATAGTCCTAGGTCTCAAAGCTCGTCATATGGAGTATGTGTTGGGCGGTAGTATCGCATAGAACATAAGTTGGCTTAAGGCACGATGTCACGGACTTAGTGTTTTAAGGCACTAGCTACGGTTGATTCAAATTGAGTTTGGAAAAAGGGCTATCAAATAAGGCTTTCCTGAGTTGAGTAAAAATGATAGGACAAAATGGAAAAATACTCGCGACCATGGATCGTCGAGGCGGTCTCAAATACTAGAAGTCTTGAACTTGGTCTTAAAGAGATGGTAACACTAGTAGAAGACTGTGTAAGACGTTAGTTAGAGTCGAGTCTTGCATGGTCATTTGGACAACTTGTCGACAAGGACGATTGTTTCCTCGGAACGACAACCTGGGGCCACAGGATTGTTCCGGCCTAGGAGGAACAGGTATAGCTAATGCTGCAGGCAACCAGGTATTCGATGGACGGTCATTGGAGCTCGCTACTTGCTTTGGCCGGGCCATCCTATTCCTAGCTATGTTCGGGTATGGCTTGTGATGCCAGTGATCCTTCATATAGATGAGTCGGCATAATAGCGACGATCCGCGTGTATGCCTTTGGATTGAGTCGAGTATTGTGTGCACGGTATCAATGAGTCGAGTTGAATGTGTGTACGATCAGAACACAATGTTTGGGCCTAAGATTTGGCTACAACACAGACACGTGCTTCGGCACGAGATGTGGCGTCGAGTATTAAGTTGTTGGCATAGAGTTACATAATTGGATTTGAGTTGTTTCGAGTTTAAGTCAGGAAGC